>JALBCR010004274.1:0-462500 GCA_030710515.1 Abscondita cerata
TCATCTGTTTCTTCAGGAGAAGTAGAAGCAAACATTAAAATTTTAATTCATCTCTTTGAAAAAAACTGAGGTTTGAGATATCTTCGCAAGCCGCAAGCAATCTAAATCTTAATAAATGGAATAAAGTAACTATTATTCCTCTAGCGGCCGACTTAAAATTATTAAGAACGTACTTAATAACATTAGCGGACGATGCTATAAAGGAACTAAATGAAAACAAAAGCATTGAAGCTTATAACAATTTAATAGAGTCGGTGTATTGTAGAGTAATGCTGTTGAATAGAAAACGATCGGGAGAATTGCAAAGAATGCCATTACATGTGTATGAAAATTCAAAACTGCATGACTATGAAGAATTTAATAAAGTAGTTTCCACAGAACAAATTCTTTTGAAATCACTAAAGAGAATAGTCATAAGAGTGAGGGGCGTGCCTATTTTGTTTAGCTGTGACGTTCAAGAACACATAAACACTCTGTTAAGAATGAGAGATCATTTTGTTCCCAAAGAAAACACTTACTTTTTGCAAAATCAAAATCATTGACTCATTTAATAGGGTACAAAATTTTAAATAAGCACGCAATTCGTTGTGGCGCCAAAGAACCGACTGCAATTACATCAACCCGATTGAGAAAACATCTAGCAACTCTTTCACAATTATTCAATTTATCAGAAAACGAAATAGAACAGTTAGCAACGTTTATGGGCCACTCCAGGCGTTCATAGAAATTCATATAGGCTCCCTGACGACGTATACCAAACGACAAAGATCTCCAAACTCTTACTGATAATGGAAAAGGGCGGTGATAATGAATGCAAAGGAAAGTCTTTGGATGAAGTTGATATTAATATGGAGCAAAATTTACTGGAATTCAGACCTGATGAAAGTGATAACGATAGTATCATTGAAGATGTTCTACCTGATCCTGATCCAATTTCTACGAGTACTACAACTATAACCAGCTGTAGATACTCTACAACACAAAACAGAATCATCGTACTTTAGTTCCTTGGACAAAAGAACAAAAAGACGTCACGGTTTCATTTTCAAAGACCATATTAACAAGAGCTACCCACCAAAACGAGGAGAATGTGAGAAATTAAAAAGATACATCCTGAACTGATGAATAATAAGGATTGGCCTAAAATAAAAGTATTTGTGCAAAATCAATATTTAAAGAAAAAAATAAAAGAATTACAAGAAAACCCAGTTTAAAACATTATTAATTATAATTACATGTTTTTATATCCTATATTTCCAGTGAAAGAATTAAATTTTATGTATTATTATTATATTACGTTTTTAAATATCTTATATTTTCTGAAAGAATTACATTTTGTTTTTATGTATTCGAAAGTTTAATAAATCGTTTTTAAAAATAGGTACATTGCTTGATTTGAAATAAAAATCAACCTAGCCCCAGAAGTAAAATTAACTGTGTAACAAAAGAATAAAAGTAAAGGAAAACCAATTGACGGAAAACAGGAGAGCAAAACAAAGAAGGAAAAATGTCAAAAATGGAACAAATATTGAAGAAGATAGAAGAACTTAAAGTAGAATTAAAAGCTGAGCTAAATAAAAACAAGAGGAAACTACAAAAGAGTTTAGAAAAGCAAAGATAGAATGGATGGAGATAGAGGTACAATGGAAAAAGGAGAAAAAATATTAGAAGACAGAATAACTAATCTCGAAGACAAGCTTCTAGGTGGAGAAGATGAAAAGAAAAAGACGGAGGAAAAAGAAAGCAGGATAGTAGAAAAAGGTACGGAAATAAACATAGAAGAATAGAACAATGGGTAGAAAAAGAATTGCAGATAAAACCGGATATAGAGGAGGTGTTCATGATGGAAAACAAAACAAGCAATACTAGTGAAACTTAAAAGATGGGATGGCAAAAAGGAAATCATGGAAAGAAAACAAAACTACAGGAACGAATGTGTACATAGCAAATGGAGGTGCAGGCAACAATAAAGGAGCTGCAGATGAATATTAACAAGAAGGAAAACGAGTGAAAATAGGGTACAGAACACTGTTAGTAAATAAAGAGACATATATAAATGGAATGATGCGTACTGGCAATGGGTATTGGAACTGTATAAAGAAACACCAGGATATATAGTAATGGATGAAGCAAAAGGGGAAAAAATTAGAGTAGAAGCAGGGGGAAAAGAGCGCTAAAGATGTATGAAGAGAGGGACTTCGAAAACGTGGAAACATTTGTTGGAAGAGTGCGTAGAACTAAGAGAGTAGGGAAGAAAACGGAAGAGGTTTTAAATGAGAACGGAAGAGGATTGGATTGGATGGAAGGAGATATGGAAAAAGAAGAAATAAATATATAAAGTTGTAAATATGTAGTCTTTTGCAAAAAATTTAAAAATGCAAATATTAAATAAATAATAAGTAAAGGTAAAATTTCATAAAGTTACCTGCTTTGACAAACAGCCATAGAGGAAAAAATCTGGTAAGTTTTTCTTATCTTTCCTGAAAAGCACAAAAATGGTAACCAAAAGTCCGTCACCTACTCTATATGTTTTAAATCTTTGCAACTTTTGTAATGCAGTAGGGGGTGTTAATATTAGAACAAAAATACTATTTTTTGACAGATGAACGACAGTTTCAAGATTCACTCGATCCCATTAAAAAAAACATTTGAAACCTCCAGCAGTCATTTTAAGGTCAAAACTAGCGATTTTGCTTAATAAGCACACCAAACTAAGCGACATAAATTGTCATTTTCAATAGTTGAAGAAGGGAAGCGGCTAGAATGATTTTTTTTCATACTTCACAAAAGTTATCTAGTTAACTAATGTATCTCATTGACAAGGTATATAAGTGTCACTTTATCAAATATTTCGTGACATCAACGTTTTTCTTGAAATTTAACGTTGCTTTTATCATGGAATAAGGACACCATAACGAAGAACTTTTCATGCTTCTAGTCAATTCCAAAAAATAGGCGAGCAACACATTTCGGAGTACACGATCACTTTTTTTCTCCACACCATTTCAAAAACCTTTGGTGGGACATCTCATGGGCCCCATTCGACTTGGATGGCAGTAAATTTTCGACTGAAAGCTTTGCTGCCTCGAGAACCTCAGGCGGAGTAAGCTCAAATTCTAAATCTGACATTATCTGCTTCTTATTGAATTTGCGCTAATGATGACACTTCTACAGGTTTTTTCAGTTGAATTTTGATTTTGCTTACATTTTAACCGTGGAAAATTTGTATTAGGTATTATGATTTAGTTTCACATTAATCATTCAAATTATTCGAGCAAAATTGGCTTTATGAGCTTGGAGTCCTTTAACTGCAAACCTTAGCACCTAAAGTAGTAGTACATTCTCGAACACGTTCTAAGGCAAGAGAACGTCATCTTTATAAGAAACTTTATTTAATCTATAGAAAGTTTTGGTAGTCTATATGTTTCCACAAGTATAATACAAAAAGGTTAGATTCGATGAGAAAGAAAAATTGTAGGAAAGTAAAAAATGTTTCAGAAGAACCCATAAAGCGTAGTCAAGATAAAGACCCCCCCCCCCCCCGGCTCCCAAATAAGCATCAGAAAATGTGGCAACAGTGCCAGACGCACATAATATTGCATAATGTATAGACTCCATAAAGTCTCAATTGGACAAAAATGTGTATACTTGAAAATTAATTTTCATGTAACTTAAAGGGTGGCACTATATTTCTATGTGTATTGTCAAACAACATTCACGATTTATTTAGATTTAGAAGCACGATTTCGAGTGGACGCAATAAGGATGGACTTCGAAATGTCGCATATGATACAAGATATATATATACATATATATATATATATATATATATATATATATATATATATATATATATATATATTAACAACTTTGCCGACAGGTATGTAAAAGCAGTTACATAGTCGATTCTTCAATAATTATAGCCAACCTAACAGTTGGCAAGTATAAAAATTTCTGAATCGCCTGCAGTAAAGTACGCAAGAGGTTGTACAATAGCAAACAAACACTGAGAATCACCCGACAGCTGTTTCGTCCTTTTGGGACTCATCGGGAGTGAGAGAACTCGAGTGTAAGTTCACTATTGTACAAACGCGCGCTGTCGACTATATGCCCTACTGGAGGGATCACAATATTTAAATGATAAGTTTTTTCGACATCTAGTGTCGACTCGTGAAAAGCGTTCACGAACGGTTAATGTTAGCAACTTTGCCGATAGGTATGTAAAGCAGTTACATAGTCGATTCTTCAATAATTATAGCCAACTTAACAGTTGGCGTAAGTATAACAATTTCGAATCGCTTGCAGTAAAGTACGCAAGAGGTACCTCTTGCCTACTTTACATACCTGTCGGCAAAGTTGCTAATATTTTCGTACGTGAAGCTTTCACGAGTCGACACTAGCATGTCGAAAACTTATCATTTATATAAATTTTAGTTTTAGACCTTCTTTGAACTTTGGACATTGCGTTGAAACCATTGACCCTATGAGAAGAACTTAAAAATTCATGTAGCATAAAATCTTATTTTTCCAGAAATGTTTCATAACCTTCCGTATCTCTTGTTTTTGGTTTGGTAATGCAAAATAAGGCATGACATTATTTTAAAAATTGTGAAATGTATTTTAATATTAAACATAAGTAATCAAAAGTTCAGTAACATTTCATCACTCAATCAAATTAGACACATAGTTAAACTCGTCGCTTTGTTCTTGATGGCCCTGGCCCGTCATTTTTGTTGCTCCCTTCAATAGGCGTGTCTTCCACTATTACTGGGTTGTCGTCTTCGTCTCCTATTGGATCGTCAGAGTTGTCTTGAGGCTTGTCCTCGTCGTCCTCTTCAATAATAATATCTGAGCCCTGTTTCTGGCAAGTGCAGCCACCTCTGAACTACTTCTTGCAATTACAAGAAAAGATTTTTAGGAGCTCTGCGGGGGCAGTAGTTTGCCGACGGGTAATGGAGATGAGTTCAGCCGAGGTTGGTGTGTGGAATCTGTCTAAAGAAAAACTCTTCTTTGATCCACTAGGGATTGATTTTGTGTGAAGTGGCAAGAGTTATACAGATTAGTTTTAAGATGCATTGAATAATGTAGTGGAATTTTGGCAAGCGGCAAAAGCGACTTTGTAATAGTAAATCCAGAACAGTTTTTAAAAGATTTATTTTAAAGATGTTGTGGGCGGTGCTGACAAAGTGAATATTAAGATAATTTACAACTACTAAAGATTTAATAACCACAAACACGTTTACAGCTGGACTGTGCACGAAATTAAAATGACCCAATGGAATTGGATCAGAAATTGCTGATGTTAACAATGCTGTAAATAAAAATCAAGAAACGCTTACAATTGTGTTACCTGCATTTGATAAAATTTATGCAAAGCAAATAGAACAACATGTAGTTCATGTGGAAGAAGATGGGTATTTTAAACAATTCTGTAAACAAGAGAAAGAAGAAGAAAGTAATGGGCATCAATTAGGCAACAAGCAACAGAAAAATTGAAGCAGTAAACAATCACAACTACAACATCAAAATGATAGCAGGAAACAGATACAAAAGATATACCTAGTAGTTGAATTGCTATAATGATTCAGGTAAATTAGGACAAACAACTAACAGCATTAATTTAGAAGGTCAACTAAATGGTGGTAATATTTTAAAATAAACACAGAGATAACTGCTAGTATTAAGGGTAAACGATGGATGAAGGAATATACTGTAGATAATCAATTGGTTAATTTCAAGATAGACACTGGGTCAGATGTTAATTGTATCCCATAGAAAATAATAAAAATGTAAATTGAAGAATAAAGACGATGACTTTCCTATTTTTGATTATAACAAGTTAAAATTTATAGTACAGTTAAATTTGAATGTTTGACTCGATAAAGAAAAAGTGCAATTTAGCTGAATTTGTTGTTTTGGGTGATAAACTTGAACCGTTATTGGGTTTACAAACAGCTATTGGTTTTGATCTAATGAAACGAACAGACATGCAGTCAATAAGTGTGGTAGCGACAATGCCAAAGTTAAAAGATGTATCTTTGGAAATTAATAATGATCTTTTTTGTGGTCTGCGTAAATTTCCAGATAAATGTACAATTTACTTAAAAGAACATTCGACACGTATTTGCCTTGACCCAAAGCCATTAAATGCATGACCAACAAAAAGATTTTTTTTAAAGGGTGTAGCATTACTTAATGAACGATCTGTTAAATGTGAAAGTCTGAAAAGAGATTAAGTAGAATAAATAAAATTTTGTATTTAAATATCGTGGTAAATTGATAGTATGCTAAGTAGTTATCAATCCGCCCTAGTAATTTTAATCGTGTCTAAATAGTGCGCTAGTAGTAGTAGTATGGAAGAGCATGATCTAATACTTGCAAAAGTGCTTGAACGAAGCACGAGCAAAAAAAAATAATGTCAAATTTAATCCAATCAAAGTTCAATACAGGAAACCAGAAGTCAAGTTTATGTGTTGCGTTTTAACAGAGGGTTCAATTAGACCAGACAACAAACACATTCATTCTATTTTGGGCATGAAAAAACCTAAAAACAAGAAAGACGTTATACGATTATTGGGTTTATTTTAATATTTAGGTAAATTTATTCCAAATTTGTCAAAACAGTCAGCTGCATTGCGACAATTAAAACATAAGACCGGAGATTCCTCAGATAATTTTAAGACAATTTAACTCAATTCACTTAGTCGAAAAATGCTTCCTAAGGGAGCTAGAGCTCTTTGAAGATGGCGCCTGGTAGAGTAAAAAAATAAAAGATAAACTTCGCAAACTGACAACAATTTGATAATGAAAAAAGGTAGGTTTTACTTTTGTTGGCAGTTCAGAGCCAACTAGTTCAAAAATTATAAATTTAACTTTAATGACAAAAAAACAAAAAAATTTCAAATCCATTTTTCTAGAAAACGGTGTATCCTAATGACTTAAAGTAAGAGTACCTTTTAGTACTAGAATACCTGAAAATTTAATAATCTAGTGTCACAAATGCTTAAAAGTTAAAGACAAAAAAGTTATGCGTTAAAATTACCGTTGACCTACCCAAAACGGACGCCTATGACCGGTACTAGAAATTTGCAATTGAAGGAATCGATTTATCTCTAAAAGCTAAATAAGCATACCAGTTTTTGTTTTTCTAAGTAGAAGCGTTCTGGAGGTATTTAAAAAAAACTATTTACAAGGCGCCATCTTCAAAAAGCTCTAGCTCCCTTAGGAAGCATTTTCGAACTAGGTGAATTGGGTTAAATTGTCTTAAAATTATCTGAGGAATCTCCGGTCTTCGTTTGTCAGGAGAGTTTCTGGACACCCTGTATTGACGTTCGGCCATTTTAAAACAAAAAGTAACTGGTTTTCTGAAATCTTGTAGTAGTACATATTCGTTTTGTAAGCAAAATTGACTCAAGTGTCGCTTCTTTTCCGTAGTTAATAGTCTTTGATACTACAATCGTTACTATAATATATAAGTTTTCAAATTAAAAAAAATATATGTTATGTAAGATGCGGAAATACAAATTACGATATTTATTGGATTCTGATGCAATAATAATTTAACACACGACAGAATATTTAAATAAAATATAGTTTAATGATGTGGGTCATAATTATTTTTCCAATTATATTATTTTAAAATTATGCAATTTCATGATATCAAAAGTTATTCATATCTGTAACCCCTGACATGTAAGAAGAATAATTAGTTTCTGATAATTTAACTTTTTTAAAATTTGAGTGTTAACTGTTAAATGATATCAATTATACATACATAGTATTGTTATGATTTAGGTTAGGTTAGATTTTGAATTTTAAATTGAATGGATGAATTTGTCGAGGTAACCATGTAAACGAGAATTGTCAGGGAGAGTGTTAAATAAATAAATGTCATAAAAGATGGTAATATGTAATAATTTTAAATAAAAATAATAAAGTCTATACTAAATAAAGTTAGATTTACATTGAACGGTTAATTATACGTACATTACAATATAGTTATTTTTAATGTTAATATAAACACTTTTATCGTAATACTCATGTGAAATTCAAATATGTAAAAAAATTTAACACTAGCGTTCGTTAACATATTCCGAGAAAAACATGTTATGTCTTATAATTCATGGAAGAGGAAGGGTACCTACTACTTATATTATATAAATTGTGAGATGGTTTTGAAATACAAAAATTGCATTTAAACGGAAGTAGGCTACTTTCTAAAACATTTAAAAATTGACTGGACTACCTGCCCTTGAGAAACGGTTGGCCGAAAAAGTAAAAACAATGCACTTTCAAATTTTTACGTTTTGAAATCGTCGCAATATCTTATAACATTGGCTTCGTTTACACTGTATATATTTATTGGTTCGGAGTACCGAACGAAAGGAGTGGGGTTAGTTCTCTTATTGGTTTGATCCTGTTTACACCGTCTCAACTTGATTCCTTTTTTAACCTCAATTTTAATTTTTAATTTAATTTTTTTAATATTTTTTATTTTTAATAAATATAGTAAATTATTTGTATTACCTTTCTACATTAAATAAACTTAATCTCAGACCTCCACGACTCCACATATAAGAGAAATTTAACCTCACTTTTCCTTCCCGCTTACATTTAATTCGATCCTACGTGCTTACACCGTATACTTTGATTCGAAGGTTCGAACCAAATTGGTTCGACACTATGAATCCACACGTACCGAACTAATTTAGTCCTTGTGTGTTTATACCGAAAATACAAAACAATTAGTTCAAATAAAGTTCGCATATAGTCTTAGTTCGAGTACTAAACTGTCGGTGTAAACAATTAAAAAAATGTGTATCGTTGCCCCACGGAAAGAAACATGTAGGGTCATAAAGGCTACAACTCAAAAATATGAATATTGAGGAATTGTAATTCTTATACAAAGTGATATACCGTGTGTTCCACAAAAGTTGTCATTGACAATTTTTCGAACACAATATAACAATATATTATATTCAATAGATAGAATAAAACAAACTGATGTGTTAATAATGATTATTCAAAGTGTATTTTATTTAAAAAAATCAGTAAAACAATGACATTGATTATAATTTTATTAATAAAAAAAATAGTCTGTTCTGTTTTAAATTCTTTTATTTTCAAGACGTTTAAGATAATTTAATAACAATTATTTGTTTCGGGGAAACTTAAGAAATTTAAAATGTATTACAATGACTTTTTTTAGGTAGGTAACCTTCAAAAAGGTGAATTTTTGGTATCCAAAACCGGCCAAAAGGTATGCGTTTTCGGAACGCTTTTATTTATGTTTACTCTAGGGTAGCGTCATCTTTCGATATTTTTTCAACTCACATAATGATGTCGACTTTACCGTCAATGTTCTGTTTTTCTCTCGTAGTTACCGTAGTTTCCTTCATTGATCATATCTTCTTCTACTTAACTTTTGAAAAGTTCGATTTATATGTCCCCAAAGTGTTTTTAGGAAATTTTTTTAGAACACTTAACAATGTGTACTACAAACGTTTTTTCGCAATAATTTCTAAAATTTAACCAAACATATTAAAATATTTGAAAAAATATTTAAAAATATTTCAAAACCTGCGAGGTTTTTTCTTTTTAGTTGTATTATTATTTTCAAGAACACCATTTAATTTCTATCGGTGAAGAAACATAATTAAAAGTTTTACTTTTTTACTTGAACTGGTTATGGATTTATTAGAATAATATTCAATTAGAGAGTTTTTGGATATCGAAAATCAAATGCTAAAATGACGTGAGTTCCTTCTGCGCATGCGTAATGCATGCGTAAGAACGTATGCGAATGCGCAGATGATTTTACGATATCCAAAATATCCCTATTATTAAACAATTAAACTAAATGTTTCATAATGGGAATATTCTAATAAATCCATTGCCAGTTCAAGAAAACAAATTAAAACTTATGCCTCTTTACCGATAGAAATTAATAGCTGTTCTTTTAAAATAACAATATAACTACAAAAAAAATTGAACTGGGATTTAAATCCTAGTACATTTTGAAATATTATTAAATATTTTTTTAAATACTTTTAATATGTTTGGTTAAATTTTAGAAATTATTACGCAAAACGTTTTCTAGCAGACATTGTTACGTGTTCTGATAGTGGAAATATACTAAAAACTCTTTGAGGACATATAAATCTCACATTCCCCATGTTCAATGCTTCAGATTATCCGGGACACACGGTATATCTGTGATATGAGAGATTCATTCATTCAAGAGATTCTCGATCTACCTCTCTTCTTCAATACTTATCCCACTTCTTTACTCTCTATATTTATTTCCATTCATAAAAGGTGCTCATACAATTCCAGTTGTTTTTATTCAATTTTCTTTCTGATTGATTTGTGTTGAAGGTTTTATGATTTTTTCATTTTCTAAAAATTTCGATACACTTTCGTTTTGATGTTTTAAATTTTGTGTGAAAAAATCTCATATGCTTATATTTAAGGAAAAATAAGTTATTAAAGGTCAAGTCAGTGAGATTTCGGTTTTTCTCGAATAACTCGTTGTCTATGCCCTGTACGGTTGTGAAACCCCATTATAAAAATTAAAGACAAGAAGATTCTCAACAACTTTATTCTAAATCACTTTTTTTTCTATCAACGTTTTTGAGATAAAAATTCTGGATTTTCGTCTAAATTTTTCGATTTTCGTCTTTTTCGATAAATTTTATTTTTTTCGGTTAAGACTTTTTTTAATTTCTTTGCTGTCGCAAATATAGCTTAAATTGTAGAGCTGAAAATTCTCTATTCAAATAGTTTTGAAGGTGATTCTTACGAACAGCCATTATTGAGATACAGCGCTCTAAATATAACCCATCGTTTATCCTAGGCTACTGTTTACTATTGGGTAAACAAAATAAGTCGTAGAGTGTAGAATTCCCTTATATTTGCCAGTAGGTGCATCTCTCTACGATTTGTTGTTTTCAAAATCCAATGCGTTAAAAATACACCAATATTGACCATTTTCCAGTCACTTTTGGAAAAAAATTGTTTTGCGCGAATGTCTTTTTTCCTGAACAACCTCTACAAATCAAAGGAAAGGAACACCAACTGCAGCATCTATTTAACCAACAGAAAAACACCAAAAACTGCACGAAAAACTTTACTCGGACACGTGTTTCAACAGCTAAGCTGTCATCATCAGCGATACCGATACAAAAATTAAAAACAACGGGAACCTTATATATACTATCTGCTTATCACGCATCGTTAAACTTAATTGATTCTTAGATAAGCTTAAATAATTCCGAAAATCCTAATGGACCGTTATCATCATAATTCATAAGCAAATTTCTGTTTTTAAAAATTTCTAAACTTTCATAAGAATCAAGTTCGTTTTTATTATCTACCCTCTTAATTAATTCAATGTCGCCTACTCTATGGTCATTTTCAAGCGTATGCATGGCAACACTGGACTTATCTGTGCGATGATATTTGACATGAGCTACGTGCTCTTTAAAACGAGTTTTAATAGGCCTCTTGGTTTGCTCCTATATATACTTGATTACAGTCTTTACAATTAATTTTATATATTCCCGATTTATCACACATTTCTATTATAAAAAAAACATTATAAAACAGTAACCTCTAGTAGTAACAACTTGCAAAATCTTTTAGGCAATCCGAAAGACCCAATAGAAATGTGTGATAAATCGGGAATATATAAAATTAATTGAAAATACTGTAACCAAGTATATTATAGGGCAAACCAAGAGACCTATTCGAACTCGTTTTAAAGAGCACGTAGCTCATGTCAAATATCATCGCACAATAGGTCTAGTGTTGCCATGTATATGCTTGAAAATGGCCATAGAGTAGGCGACATTGAATTAATTAAGACAGACAATGTTGTATTCGGTTTTGCAATATCCATCCCAACTTTTGGGGTTCAACATCATTGCCAAACAAAATTTGTACTTGATAATAACGCGATTAATAAGTTGACGGGCCGCTGAACTTGTATGTGGAGGCGATGACAATTGTACTAGTTTATTGCGTACTGTATACTCAGTATACTATTGGCGCGGAGTAATAAACCTGTCAGAATTATCAAATCTCCCGTATTGCAGTGGCGTAGGTACCTGATACGTTTGGAAAATCATATTTTTAGTAGGTAAATATATTATAATAGTAAAATCTACCTTTATATGAATTATTATGTGGTTATATGTTATTTATTTTATTTGTATAGTAGATCACATTACAAATTTTACTTCTTACGTATTATATACCATTATTTTTGTATGTTGGTATAATACCCACATCTACGGCTATGATTTTCGTTTCGTCAGTACCTAGGCTGATGGCAACATGTTTACACAGATTAAGCTATTGTTCTCAGACCCTAGATGGGTCGATATGCTGCAAGACGGCACAATGATCATATTTGGTTAGAATTTATTGGGTTTTTACTTAACCGTAGAAGTACCGCTTTCACAAGAAAATAAAGAATTATTTCAAGCAATTATGATTTATTACTCCGCGCCAATAGTATACAGACTTTAGTTGATTTGATGAACGGTGTGACCTTTTCCAATTTTCTTAAAAAAATTCATATTGAAATAATTGAGTTCACGTTAAGATTCTTCGATATTTGTCTCGACGATAAGAATATCAGCATCATCTTTGGCTTGTTTTACATGAATATTGAATGCTTCAAATTTTTCAACAAGCATTTCGATATTTTTTATTATACGTTGTTTCATTGAAACAAACCTCGTAAGAAGTTGACAAAGCAGTAGTTCTTCTTCGTTGTTCCATTACTTTAATATTTTTGATATAGTCTCCGTAACCACCGAATGCAATAACAATATTATACATATCAATATCAGTGACTTTTTGGCATTCTTAGTTAATATTAGAGCCATAATTCGTTTGCAAATGCACCACATATCCTCTTTAACAATCGTAGTAGCAGCTTCGACTATCTGTAATCGTTCTTCTTCAGCATAACTTTTCTATTATCGTACCAAGCTTTTGATATTTTGACCTGTGTATCGCGAAAACTTACTATGGTGAATGACCTCAGCTTCGCTGTAATTGCAATGTTAAAAATAATTGTCTTGGGACATGGTGCGAAGTCTGCAAGAACCTCTTGGAGCTCTCTTATAGTAAATTGAGAATCATCACTACACTCAAGGTAATATTAATTATAGTGATTATTTTTGTTAGGTTGGCAATAGATTTACGCTTTTACGTTCTACACTTTATTTTCAAATTTCAATGCGGACATAGACAATAGAATAGAATTTCTTGTCGATATCACATAACTTTGTTTTTCAAGCGGACAATTTCATTCATGTATAAAAAAATCGCAGCAGTGTAATTGCGACTTTAACATCGGCAAAATATTATACAGTTTGACATTTTCTAGATTTCATATTCATTACATTGTTCTACCAAGTCACCTTCGAGGTTTATATTCTACTTAGTAAATTTGTGTTGTCAAATTATAATCTCTGTCTTTCAGTAACGTGAGTCAAAAAATTGTCAACTTAAAAACGCTCAACTGTCGCGTTTTTAATTTTTTTATTAAACAAAGAAGCATTTATAATATTATTAATAAAAACAATAACAAATTCTGAATTTGACGTTGGTTTACGTTGTGTACCAATAATCTCAACAATTTCTCTTTTTTTTAATCGAATTGGGATTTGAGAGGCAGAGTATTTAAAAAAAAGTATCAAATTATGCCATTTTCCGGATTTATTTCCCTACCGCTTCAACCAAAACGTCAACTTTTTGAAATTCGATGATGTTTCATCGAGAAAAAGCAATTTACAAAAAAACTGACGATACAATTGCCAATTCACATTGTAATGAGAATTGTATGGGCCTGAACGTTTGGGTCTCGATAAAAACGTCAATTTTTTGGCTTTGGTGACTAAACCATACCTTAGCAGCCTGTCTGTAAAAAAGTTGACGTACAATTTGAAAAAATATATTGGATCCAATATTGTATAGGCCCAAATCTAACGGTGAACTTTTTTTGGGGTTCATGTCACGGATCTGCATGTTTAATAGCATTCTACACCTAAGATCTAAAAAAGCTGGCATACAAGTTTCCCGACACATTATGTCACGGGCCCACGGACTATAATGGATCTAGATGAAATCCACATAATTCATGTACTGATTAAAGATTTGAAAGATGCAGAAGAGCAAGCTGGTTAACGCCAAGTACTGCAAATGGAATACCTTTTGACCTTGTCAGAGAAAAATTAAAAAAAACAGTTACTTTGTAATTACTTTTTGTAAAAAGACATGATTTTTGTTGTTCCTTTCCCACCACTAGCCATTTTGTCTACTTTGTATATTTCTAATGTAAATTTGTAAATTATATTATATAATTTGTAATATATAAAAGCGTCTATTCAAAAGCATCCAAAGCGAAGAGTACTCACTTGTTAACTGCCAATTCATGCAGTTAAAATTCATATTTCAAAAGAACTAATTCAAGTTCACACCTTTTCATTTAATAAACATTTAATAAGCTAATATTGCTAAAATTCATAAGGAAAGTTCTCACAAAACGTGGAATTTTTTGTTTTCATTTTTTCTCATCACTTATTGACAGTCACCTGATTTGCGTCAACCAATTGACAGTGCAACAAGAAACATTAAAATCACAAGTGATGCCTACATATATTTTGATTGGTTAACAGCAAAGTGCAACAAGCGGCAACAGGATATAATTTATCCCGTGAAATTCAAATTCGACTAATATTTACTTGCATTCAAGAATATACTGGTTTTCTGAACTAGGAGAAAGTGATTTTATATTTTCATTCTCCTGTTGTCAAGAATAGGGGCCTTGAATAAAAAATTATTCGATTATTAAAACAAGGTCGAGTTAATTTGTTGAGACTATTTATAGAACCAAAAAACATTTATTGATATTAATATCATTTATGAAATGACATGTCAGTTGACAAGACAAGGGAAAGGATTTTAATCGAAGATAATTGTTTATCCGAGATATAATTGATCTAAAAGTCATGTTGTGTTTGGGTCATTAAGTGTGCAAATATGCACTATCTATTATATAATGATACTTCAATTTACTACTCATTATAATGTGACTCAGAAGATATATCTTATGATAACTATTATAAGTAAAAGTGTGTACAATTAAATTAAAAACATTTTTTTAAAAAATTTTTTTAATTTATTAATTAAAAAAAAAAAAAGAAAAATAAGTTATGGGCGATTTGAGTTCGGCAAGAAGAAGGGGGTGAGCTTTTTAAGGGCGATGAACGGATTACGTGATTTTCGGCAAAACTACAACTCTTATTAAAAAAAGTTAAGTAGTAAAGTTGTAGGTAATTAAAAGATCTACAACTTTTGGATTTGCACTTTTTTACATAACCATAAAACATCTGCAGAAAATTAAAAAACCCGACTTTTTGGTTTTTTATTTTATCTTCCATAAAAAAAAACCTATGAAACACGCTCTATTTTTTTCAGTTCAGAAGGTATATTTATTTTTTCCATTTATTTTCAGATTATATCAAAAACATACATAAGTAAGTGAGTTCTCCTCAAATTTCTTGAAAAAAAAGTGTTTTTTTATAAGATAAAATTTTTTGGTTATGTAAAAATTAATTTATATTTCGTCTTATTTTTTAAATATTTTTGTCCTCTTGCCGTTATCCTGTTCTAAATTTTTTGGTCCCAAAAATTAACGAACTTGGCCTAGTATCCTTAGAATAATTATGGAAATTTCGGATTATAAAAATGTCATTAAAATCTGACCAGTTGGTTTCTCACATTTCGGGTTTACATATGAACGGAGGCCGGTGTTAATTTTTGATTAATTATAATCATCTAACTAGAATTTGTCAGAAAAAATAAAAAAAGGGCTGTCAAAATTTTCGGTTTTGAAACAGTCGTATAGTAAAACTACTTTATAATAGCAGCTTATTTTAATATTCCAAAATAACAATAAGTACTCTCCTAAGTACTTACGTAAGTCAGTTCTTATTTTGCATTCTAATTTTGATTATACTAATTTGTAAACAAATAATGAAATATTATTATATAATTTATTAAATTAATCATCAATCAATTATCTTTAAAAAAAGTTTATGTAATGGGTAATTTAGTAACACATTTATCAAAATCATAATGAGTTTTTACTTGGTATTTTGTGTTTGGGTAACTGATTAAATGCAATAATAAACATGAATTCGAATTTTAGAATACTTACCATCTGATCTGTCCGGATATGCAAACTGAACTATTGTAACATTTTTCGCTTCTTTTTTTGGCGTCGGTGTTATAAACGTTACTTCATGACCTCTAGCTGCCAATTCGTAGAGGAGTTTGGTCCCGAGTGATTGATGGCTATGTGATGGTATATGAAAAACTCCAAGAATTTTTGCACATTTTACGCCGAATATTAATATCGAACATATTAACAAGATTATCGGTTTCAGATCCATTTCAATAACCGATTAGGAAACACATTCACAATTAAACGCTAAAGCAGTTTGAAACTGATTAATCCTAGGAAGGCATGCGCAAGTTCTACCTATTCTTGTGAGTCAAAGCGGGGATTTTTCTGATCCGTTATTCGATGAACAACAATCTTTCCTTGTGTTCGTATTTTTTTTACTACGCACTTGCAAAATTATAATTAGTAGTTCCTTTTAAAATAACACGTAAGGATACACTGCCAACATATTTTAGTCTTTAGTAAATACATTTGACAATTTGACAATTAAATTTGAACACAGAACCTTCACATGTACACTTGAACTCAGCGGCGGATCTACAATTTTGGACGCATCCGGTTTTCCTTAGATGGGGTCCCCTAAAAAATTTGTCATTTTTTTATAGTTTATATTGGTTTGAATGTTAACTTTCAAACATGTTGAAAATACATAAGTACATGAAATTTAAAACTTGGACACCACAATTTCTGTAAACAAAAGTTTGCACATTGTGAAGCGGGCTTAAGGGTATCATTTACAATTCTAACAGCAGGTAGTCTCAGCAGGGGTTATCTTATAGAAGGACTGTAGAATGAATCATTACACTAAGCACGTTTTAGAAAATAGGTAATTTACGTTGCTTACTTAATTTTTTCTTTAAAGAATATATTTGAAGGTATCGCTAATTAAACACCATAGCTCGATTAATTATCGAATCAAAATTTTGTTTAGGAAATGTTTACAAAATAAAATTAGAAATAATTTTGATTTAAAAAACGTCTACAAGCAATAACTTTTAAATTAAATCAAAAACTAAACATGGTTATTTGGGTTGACTGATTATTACTTATTTTTAAATAAATCTAACCTACTAATTATTGTAAGTTATTAAAAAAAATCATTAAACTCTCTATTCATAATATTTAGTCCTTACAAAATGTATATTTTATGACGTTTCATTTTTTCTGTAGTTAATATAAAAGTGAAAATAAAAACTAAGGCAATTCTTATTGTCAACGTATATATTTAGTTTTTGACAAGAATTTATTACATAATTATAATTAAGATACCAAGTTATAGTTTAAAATTAAATGAAAACTTTTTTTTTAAATAAAGGTATTACTATATAAATAAATATAAGAAATCAATAATGGGTGTGACCTCCATTATTATTGATACATTCTTGGAGGCGTCTGCTCATTGACGCTATCAAGGTATCAATATAATTAATATTAATCGTTTCCCATGCGGTATCAATGGCTGCAATTAGTGCATTACGGTTTACTGGTATAAAATTTGGCCCTTGTTGTCTTCGGATAACAGCAAGTATTCGAGCCCAAACATTTTCGATAATGTTAAAATCTGGGCTTTTTGCTGGCCAGGGTAACAGCTCCAAGTTATTTGCTTGTATCCAGTTGCGCACAACCTGCGAAGTATAGGGTCATCATATCCCGATAGTTAATTATCGAATGTTCCAAGAAAATATGTGTAAATAGTAAATGGAATCTACTAACGTAACGTTAAGTCGTTAATTATAGTTACATAACTCTCCTTTCATAAGATATAGTTCATATTAATATGCTTATTGTAAAGCTTCGTACACACCTGAACAACAAACCGAGGAACAAACAGAACAACGAACCGAACGGCAATCGGAACATTAATTTGGACGGTGCTACGTACGAATTTTAGAACAGATTCGCAAGTCCTGATTGTTCCACGAACGGTTTGCGGCGTTCCCGCAACTTGTCGGTTTTTCTTCGACATCAAAGAAAATGCGCGCGAATGCGTTTGCAGGTTTGGACGAATCTAAACAAAACGGCGAACAAACTTATGCGGGAGAATTAAATTATTTATTTTTGTCCTCCCTTTTGTGGGTTTGTTGTGTTTTAGGTAATATTATGGAGTTGACAGAAGAAAAATGTTTTAAATTAATCAGTGTTTAAGAATGCAAGAAAAAATGATGTCCCTATTAGCATCATTTGGGCGGGAAATTTCAAAATAAAAAAAGCGAAGTAAATTATAATTTTTACTCTTCTTTGTGCGTAAAAATTTGGTTGGCACTATCTTCTTGTTTTCGCAATTTTCTCTTCTCAATAATAAATATATATGAACTGAAAACTACTGAAAATAATTATGGGAACAGCACAAACGTTCCGTTTGTTGTTCGGATTGTGGAAATCATAAAAGATCGTTTGTCGTTCTGTTTGACTTTCGGTTCGTTGTTATGTTTGTTGCTCGGTTTGTTGTTCAGATTAGTTTGTGATGTAATATTAGAAACACAAATTTATATCATATCAAATTTATGACAACTTAAAACCAAGAACGTGTATGTTATTGCTAAGAAATTATTAAGGAAAAAGCGCAATTGCAGTGTAAATATTTATAATTAGATATTTTCGAAAGTTTATAAGTCCTCTATTGTAATCTTAATACTTAAAAGAAAATCCTGTCCATTAGCATTATAAGGAAATGGCTTTTACTTTATGAATAAGTTTCAATAACAATAGAATATCCTTGCTTGTTTAATTTACTTCCTTTGAGTCATATTGCTCTAAGGGTTGTTACATTGGTCATTAGAAGTATGTAATAAATAAACAATTACCTACTGTTTGAGAAGGGGTAGTGTGAACCAATAAATAAAGTAAGAAATGTAAATTCCATTTTAGTTTAAAATTTCAAGTGTTGTGAAAATGCCACCTCATCTCGGTGCTGATTTGAAAGCGCGGATTGTTTCGGAATTAGCGGCGGGCCGTAGCGTGCGTGAAATTTCACGTATGTTAGATATACCAAAAGCACCGTAGGGCATTACCGAGTAAAATGGAATCTTGAACACACTTTGGAAAGAGCCATCGGAAGTGGTAGACCTAAAGTATCTACACGTGCTCAAGATCTCGAGTTGTTTCATTACGTAACAGAACAACCATTTGCTACATACTCCAGGGCTATAGCAGATACACATTTTCCCGGATGCCGTATAACTGCACAAAAAGATTAAAGGAGATGGGAATAAAGAAGTATAATGCTGCTGCGAAAGAAGTTCTCAGTGACGAAAATATGAGACGTCGTCTGGAATTTGCAAGGCGATATGTGAACGAACCTTTGAAATTTTGGAATCGAGTGATTTTTAGCGACGAAAAAACGTTCAATAGCCGCAACGATGGACCACTAAAAGTTTTTAGAATGGAAGGAACTCGTTACGAAAATAATCACATATGTCCTAAAAACGAAGTGGTTATTTTTCTGTGAATGTGGGGTTGGGTTAGCGCGCGGGGTCCAGGAGTTTGTTGGGCTATCGATGGACGTCTTGATTCTGCTGCGTATTTAGATATTTTGAAACTATTATGAAACCTTCAGTCGAAGTGTTTTATCCAGACGAAGATTATACTTTCCAACAAGTAAGTATTCTTATTTCACTATACTTTCTCCAAAAAATAGTTCGGGATCTGTTGAATTAACATTTTCATAATGTATTTTTGTTGTTAAAGGACAACGCCCCTATTCATACTTCGCGGGTTGTGCGCAATTGGATACGAGAAAATAACTTGGAGCTGTTACCCTGGCCAGAAAAAAGCCCAGATTTTAACATTATCGAAAATGTTTGGGCTCGAATACTTGCTGTTATCCGAAGACAACAAGGGCCAAATTTTATACCAGTAAACCGTAATGCACTAATTGCAGCCATTGATACCGCATGGGAAACGATTAATATTAATTATATTGATACCTTGATAGCGTCAATGAGCAGACGCCTCCAAGAATGTATCAATAATAATGGAGGTCACACCCATTATTGATTTCTTATATTTATTTATATAGTAATACCTTTATTAAAAAAAAAGTTTTCATTTAATTTTAAACTATAACTTGGTATCTTAATTATAATTATGTAATAAATTCTTGTCAAAAAACTAAATATATACGTTGACAATAAGAATTGCCTTAGTTTTTATTTTCACTTTTATATTAACTACAGAAAAAAATGAAACGTCATAAAATATACATTTTGTAAGGACTAAATATTATGAATAGAGAGTTTAATGATTTTTTTTAATAACTTACAATAATTAGTAGGTTAGATTTATTTAAAAATAAGTAATAATCAGTCAACCCAAATAACCATGTTTAGTTTTTGATTTAATTTAAAAGTTATTGCTTGTAGACGTTTTTTTATTTCTAATTTTATTTTGTAAACATTTCCTAAACAAAATTTTGATTCGATAATTAATCGAGCTATGGTGTTTAATTAGCGATACCTTCAAATATATTCTTTAAAGAAAAAATTAAGTAAGCAACGTAAATTACCTATTTTCTAAAACGTGCTTAGTGTAATGATTCATTCTACAGTCCTTCTATAAGATAACCCCTGCTGAGACTACCTGCTGTTAGAATTGTAAATGATACCCTTAAGCCCGCTTCACAATGTGCAAACTTTTGTTTACAGAAATTGTGGTGCCCAAGTTTTAAATTTCATGAGTGTACATACATAAATAGAAATGCAGTAAAGAAAAATATAACTAGTAGACCCTCTCTTGCAAAGAGAAAAAAATAAGTTTTTTTCTGATAGGTCACTCGACCTAGGTTGCCATTTTAAAAAATTCAAGATGGCGCCCTTACGCTAAACGCTGACGTGAAAAATATTTGACATTTGCTCTAAAATATGCAAAATAAAATCTCATTCATCGTCCTAGAATTTTATAATTTTCCCATTATTCGTTTCAAAGATAATCCCTTGGTGCGAGACTTTTCAGCAACTGAATATATACTTATAAAAGCTCCGTAGTGATTTTTGATAAAATTGAACGATTTTGAAATTAGGTATTTGCAAAAATAGGTAAGAAACCACATAGTTTTATATTTCACGACATGAAAAAAAAAAAGAAAACTCAAGCAGATCTAAGATGCTTTCTTTTATGCACAAATCTTAGATACTTTCAGTTCATTTCATCATTGAAATGATTTCATGGCGTGACTTGGTTCTGGATACGTCATTTTTTTAACGATTCACTTAAAATAGAAGTGATATTTTTAAATCCCCCGAATTCTCCGTTTTCCCGGTTTAACTCAGTTGGCGCCAAGCCCAGAAAGCAGGTAATTGTTGAGATAGCAACAATTCAATTCAAATGCAATAAAGAAAGCACCTAGAGTTTTATAATTTTTGCTTATAAATGACAAATGACGCTTACAATGCCATCTCTTGAGTCCTTGAACTACTTTAAACAAAATTTACTTCAAAAAGTCAAAATTACTAGAGATTCTATTTTGAAGGGAATACGTAGTGCAACTGGTATTATTTGGTGAAACATTGTATACTCTTTGGTAAAACTACACTTAAATGATGAGTCCTTCCCAAATTAAAGAACAAAAAAATAATGAATTATTAATTATTATTAATTAATTACATACCACTTGAAATAATGTGTGTGTTAATAATAACTATAATTTATCTGGCTAAATAGGTTAAAGTTCAAATAATTCTTTTGTATTGTTGTTCGTTTTCTGATCGGTTTAAGATTAGAAGTTAAGTGGTAGAGCGGCAACCACCTTAGCATAGATGAGAGAGAAAGAATAGATCGCCCACTTTATCGTTATTTATTTATTCGTATGGTACATTATACAAATATTGTATTGTGATGTAAGTGTTATGTATGGTGCCCCAGAAGATCAGTATAAACCTGTATAGTTAAAATAGTTTTAACTCCAGCCGAACTGTCGCTGTGTGCGCGATATAATATTGAATGACAATATTTTTAAACTTTGTTTTAAATATAATTTTATTTTGTTTGGATTAAAATTCAAAATGTCTGATAACTGGAAATTTTTTTAGTGAATATTAAGCATTTATTCTAAAGGATGTTTAAATAAAAACTGGTCTTAAAATTTCTTTGACATTTACTAATTTTTTTAACAAAGTAAATAGCTGATGCAAAGTTTAGGTTAGAATTCAAGGTATCTAAAAGCCGTATTCTGTAACTTGTCGTTATTGAACGACCATCGTCTGTAAACGATTGTCTTTGGTGGCCTCAACAAAGACATTATCGTTAACGCTATTCCATAACTACGTCGTTTACAGTCTCGTTCAGGAGAAAGGTTTTGAATTTATCAAGATGGCAACGTTGAAATCGTGTTGTAAGCTGCCAATTACCTGTACTTTTTGTTGGTGAATTGGAGCTTTAAACTTTCTTTATTTAAAAATCAAATGCAGGGCAGGACGAGGTACTAATTGTTAACTTATTACAAAAACGTGTCACAATTGGTTGTATTTTTGTAGTACGTTGCCCCCAATGTTCTTAAGTCCCTTTTACGTTGATGTCTTCAAGAAAATGACCAATGTACAATTAAAACTCAAACAGGCAAATTTGAATTGAATTTAATTGAGCTCTTCTTTAAAAATGTCATTTCTGTAGTTCATCACTCATCATATGTCATACATTCAACTGTGCAGTTCTATAGCGCACGCTAAAGCAATGCCAAACAATACTTTTCATTCCCAAAGACAGTTCCATAGGTGTCCTACGCCAACTACAAATTTTGAACGATATTGTCGGTACTAAACGACTGTCGTTTATTACATAATAGAGAATGTCGTTATTTTACGACAATCGTTCATGAACGACGTCGTTCAGTGTTATAGAATACCGGTTTTAGAAAACTTTAATTGCTTTCAATGTTTATGTTATATTTATGTTACGTTTTAATGCAAAGTTCCACACCACCAGGCGTTATATTGCTACATTTTTGTGTACACAGTAAAAATAATTAAATCAATGAAATTCCACGGCCTGTCCAGCTCAGTTTTTTTATTTAAACACTCGTTATAGTATTCAAATATGACAGCTGAAAACTGACAGAACATCAGCAAAACTACTACTTAATCATTACTTGACGCAAATAACAAAGCAAATAAGAGCCAGAAATCAAGAAATACCCTCGAAACGCTAAAGCAGCGCTTTTGAGAGTGGAGTAACAACCAAACATTCTTTCCTGTCTCTGCAACAAAATCAAATCTATAGAGTGCACGCAGCATTTATCCTAGGGTGAAAGTCAAACAACAAATTTTGAACGATATTGTCAGTATTAAACGACAGTCGTTCATGAGTGACGTCTTTCAGTGATATAGAATATCGGTCTTAGAAAACTTTAATTGCTTTCAATGTTTAGCTTAATTTTATGTTACATTTTAATGCAGAGTTCCACACCACCAGGCGTTATATTGCTACACTTTTGTGTACACAGTAAAAATAACTAATCAATGCAATTTCAAACTCAAAAAGAAAAATTTAAGACATCTTTCCGACAAAACTTTTTAATGAATCGCACATTTGAAAGTTGAAACAAATAAGTTTTTCGACATCTAGTGTCGACTCGTGAAAGCGTTCACGTACGTAAATGTAAGCAACTTTGCCGACAGGTATGTAAAGCAGTTACATAGTCGATTCTTCAATAATAATAGCCAACATAACAGTTGGCAAGTATATAAATTTCAAATCACCTGCAGTAAAGTACGCAAGTGGTTGTACAATAGCAAACAAACACTGAGAATCACCCGACAGCTGTTTCGTCCTTTTGGGACTCTTCAAGAGTGAGAGAACTCGAGTGTAAGTTCACTATTGTACAAACGCGTGCTGTCGATTATATGCCCTACTGGAGGGATCACAATATTTAAACGATAAGTTTTTCGACATCTAGTGTCGACTCGTGAAAGCGTTCACGTACGTAAATGTAAGCAACTTTGCCGACAGGTATGTAAAAGCAGTTACATAGTCGATTCATCAATAATTATAGCCAACGTAACAGTTGGCAAGTATAAAAATTTCGAATCGCCTGCAGTAAAGCACGCAAGAGGTTGTACAATAGCAAACAAACACGGAGAATCACTCGACAGCTGTTTCGTCTAACATAACAGTTGGTATATATATGTTATATGTTATATATATATATAACTTACAGCTTTTAAGTTGCTAAATAGGTTTGCCTCAGCAACTCTTCTATATATATATATATATATATATATATATATATATATATAATAATAATAATAATAATAATAATAATAATAATAATAATAATAATAATAATTCCACGGTCTGTCCAGCTCAGTTTTATTTAATTAAACACTCGTTATAGTATTCAAATTCGTTGACAGCTAAAAACTCACAGAACATCAGCAAAACTATTACTTAGTCATTACTTGACGCAAATAACAGAGCAAATAAATGTCAAAAATCAACGAATACCCTCGAAACAAGAAAGCAGCGCTTTTGCGAGTAGAGTAACAACCAATAGTTATTTACATTAGAGTAGAGCGTAGAAAGTAGGAAACACACGAAATTTATAGAATATTTTTTGGTCGACGATCATCATCAAAAAGTAAAAAAAGAACAAAATTATTTCTACTGATTTTAAGTAGACCTGGTTGTTTAACCATTTTGACATACACCACCTAATACGTGTCAGTTCATTTGTTTAACTGACGTATAGATGGCGCCATCAATATCATCATCAATAAAAAATTTAATGTTTATAATTTTTATAAGTTTATATAGTTTATAATTTTAATTAAAGTTCTTAATCTTTTAGGTGCAGGTGGGGTTGAAAAAAACGGTCTCAAGCTACATAATAGGCCGACGTTTCGTCCAAATCTGTGAGGGCTTTATCGACACAATACAAGGATTCTTGTATATTTATTCGTGTCGTTCGTTCATTTTACCTGTGTGTCTTATATAATTTATTAATTTTTAATTATTTATTAACTCGTGACTTCATCAACACTGATGACCATTTTAAACTTTTTTAAATTTTTTGACCAAGACGGTTTTTAATTTAATTTTTAATCGATAAAGCCCTTTTATGTAACTTGAGACCGCTTTTTTCAACCCCACCTCCACCTAGAAGGTTAAGAACTTTAATTAAAATTAGTTCATTTTAAAACCTTCTCAAATAGCAGATAAATTAGCCACAACTTTACCACATAGTAGCCGTACTGTGTGTAAATATCAAGTTTCAAGACAAGTATGAACAACTAAAAAATGTTTTTACAGTTCAGGAGGCCAAAAATATTTTTCCCTGTCTCTGCAAGAACATCAAATCTTTAGAGTACACGTAGCATTCACCCTAAGATGAAAGTCAATCAACCCTTTAGACTAAAGTATTAATTTTTTTTATATATCTATTTTGTAATATTATTTGTTTCTATAAAGACAATAATGTGTTGAATTCGATACGTTGCGTTAAAAATGCGCATAGCTTTTTTCAATGTTGATAAATTCACAACCGGCATCTGAATAACTACAGATTTCTATAAATTATTTTCTGTTCGGTGAGTGTGGTGCATGGTAACTTTTTATTAGGTGGTGACACCGTTAATGCTAGCTTATGAAGCAGCCACACGATCCGTTAAACTATTCTCATTAATTTTTGTAGAATTTGATATGCATAGGTTTTTCGCAATGTTGATAAATTTACAAAGAGACATCTGATTAACTACAGATTTCTACAAATTATTTTCTGTTTGTTGAATGTAATACATGGGCCCTTTCCATGAGGTAGCTACACCGCTAATACTTGTTCAATAAAGACTTATCTGTATTTATTTGTAATTAAAACAGTAATTCTCTGTATTGTGGGCGTGACTTCATTTTACTACAATAATTTTACTGCGAAAACTGAACAAGAACGTCTCAGTTTTGAGTACATAGTTGCATTATGAGTAAAAAGTTTTGTAAACGTTATAAGCTCGTTGTATTAACAATTAATAATTACAAATCTAAATTGTCTTTAGTATGGTAGTACTGATTCTATTTGGGCAATTCGTAATATTTTTACTGAGATTTTAAGTTAACTGGTATTGGAGTCAAAAATACTGAATGTGGAAAGCGTAAATCGGACAAAGTTAGTCTCGCTATCAACAGATGGGGTAATATGACGCTCCGTCCTACCAAAGAATATTAACTAGGGTGCGTTCAGATATTGCACACTAGATGGGTGTGCACCTTACGTAGTGTCTGTCAAAAGTGTTGGCGGGTGCATCAATTTGTTGATTCTTATCAACATAAATTCTGAACGCTGAAGTGCGCACAACGACTGTGACTAGCAGACAAACGTGTTTATATCTTCGCATTGAACCACAAAAAATAGAAAGTTTTTGATGAAATAATCTTTTAGGTTCTACTTGTATCACAACACCCTACAGAATACCAAAACTTTGCTCTAGAATTAGGTTGAGTTAACGTTTCTACAATGTCAATTTATTTAGTGCACAATAGTTACCCAAGTGAAAACTGGGATGTGAATTGTGCGCATTCAGTATGCACACACATGTTAATTTATGAACGACATAAAGTGTTACACACTGTAAGCATTTTTAAAATTTTGAACTATCTTGGGCGCACATGCATACCGAGTGCGTAATTTCTGAACGCACCCCTATGGTAAAGACGCGACACATGTCAATGTGCTTGTCAATTGTGCATATTGACGTTTGGCCATTTCAAACTACAAATTCAGTGACGTTCTTAAATCTTACAATAAATACGTGAAGATACCTTTGCAATTAGGTAGTTTCAGACTTCAAAAGTTGATAATTTAATATTATCACATAAATTTTGAGTCCATGTACTTCTTACTTATTTATCGTAAAATTCAAGAACGCCAATGAGTTTACAATTTTAAAATGGCACAAGTTCATGCGTACTTTACGTTTTATATGCAAAATTCACTCAGTGTCGCTTATTTGGTAAAATGTTTTTAAAGTAGTTCAAGTGCACAAGAAATTTCATTTATGAAAAAATATAAACACTTTATTTTAAGCGACTCAATTGTGCAACTTTATTAGTTCTATGTATCTCAGTTCATCAGAATAAAGAATAATCTGCATCTGCAGTATCTCAACAACTACCCGCTTTCTTGGTGTCGACTTAGTGCAATCGGGAAAAAAGCGATTCATGTCGCGCGCAAAGTCTCATTCCACACTTTAAGATTTTTGGTACATTTTTAATTCATACGGTAGTGGGGTAATTAGTGTTACTAACAGTGATCACCAAATGATATTTAAATACTTATTTCCATCAAAGATAACTCTACAGTATTTTCTTTCAGTAATGCGTTAAAATATTACTTTCAAAATGTTTAGATAAATCTTGGGAAAAAGAACAAAGGTATTTGAAAAGTCTTATCGCCGACGATCTAATGTCAGGAGATTTTGAAGATGGTAAAGACTAACCTGAAGAAGATAATGTAGAAACAGAAAAGATCGATATAGTCACACATAATAAGAAATCAGTTACGCTTTACTCGTGTTTTGTGTAATTGTGGTGTGGTTTAACTAGGTACATATTAGATAAATTTTACGTGGAAGTTTATATAAATAAATTCATCCAAAACAAACTGGACGAAAAAAAGAGCGGTCAAAATATTAACGGTTTATTAAACTTCTAGGATCACCTCCTCGTCGTTTCAATTTTGTCGGTAGAGAACTATCAGAACATACACGAAGATTCTTTTAAAGGTGCTATTTACGAAATTCAGAATAACTTAAATACTTCTCTTAAAGAGTATTAGGTACTACAATCCGTGCTTAACCGTGATCGGGAACGGAAAATGATAGAATCATCTTGCAAAACTGCAACCTCCCTGCATAAACACCAGGAATCCCGATACAGGAAGAAAATTAATGTTGTTCGTACATATAATTACTCACATGTAACAAAATGCTAATGATAGAAACATGCCACTAAAAATGAACTGGAAAATTGTTGTAGGAAGTGAACAAGTTACTCCCAATGATTGGGGTATTTGTCGTACATTGGTAACACTTTGGACACACAAGTATTTTCCACATCTCAATAGAGCACTAATAAAATAGCATAAGACAAGCAGCTAAACCATATTGTGACCCTAATAGGACCGAAACAACCAAGTAACCCTTTCTTCTAATAATACTGCCATATTTGCTGGAAAAACAAAAGGTTAACATTATATACACTCTACTCTTTTATGGATAAGTATAGCGTCGATACCGTAAGTAGCTTAATCAGTCGAAATAAAAATCAAAAAACTTAAAGTAAGCAAATCAAAAATTCTAGATTAAAAAAAACCTAGGAATAGGTAATTAATAGAATATTCACAGGTCGTTGACTTCGGAGCTCAAAACTGCAGTCACAATTAAACTTTTTGGAATCATTAACCACTTCTACCTATACTATCTCTAATTTACCTATTAAAGAAAAAGTAACAAATCTAACAGCCAAGAAGTAGGTAAATAACGATATGGCACTGAACTATCCTTGCTTCCGACTAAAAGTGAGTGTCGATTCCAAATCGATCTTACTTCTAAATTTAATCTGATATTTTGTTTTTTGATAATTGCCAGACAAATATAACAAATTCTATTAACAAACACAATTTTTGAAATAATTAAACTACCAACACATGCTTAATCTAATTTTCTTTTAACAATCTTTTTACGTAGTTGTCTAAAAATTGTTTTAATTACAAGTGATACTAAAACTATTGATCCAACGATTACAGCTATTACATCTAGCAACAAACACTGATACCAGTGCAAATTAAGAGCTGATGATCGTAAATGATGAGCACCTTGATGTCTAATGCAATATTCAATCCAATAGACTCCTCGATCTAACGGTTTAGTTATTTGATCATGATAGATGTTTGATTTTCTTTTAGCTGCTATAGAAAACCTTAAAAACAGATTGTAAAGAACCTAGTAATTTTAATACTTACGTTGAGTTCGTTAATATGCGTTCGATAGAGTTCTTTATTATGTTTTCATTTAATAAAGAGTACTGAAGGCCAATGGCAAACCCAGAGTCTTCCGCTAGTTTAATATTTAGCATTTGATCAGCAAAAATTGGAATTCCAATTATAGGTACGCCGAAATGAATGGCTTCAGTTACGCTTAATAGTCCTCCGTGTGTAATAAAAAGACGTATGTTGGAATGTGCTGTAAGTACAGTCAATGTTGTTGGAAACGTACGTACAACGTACTTTACCTAACACGTCGATTTGAGGCACCCATTTGACAACTTTTACGTTTTGAGGCATTTCTATACTTTCGTTCTCAAACTTCCAGAGTACGTTTAGCTTTAGTTCCGAAAATACATTCATCAACGCCTTTAATTTCGTATCCTCCATGTTTGCACTTTTTAATATAGAACCCATACAAAAATAAACAACCCCATTCTTAGAGTCGTCCAAAAACTTTTGCAAGTCTTGCGGTAGTTTTTGAGGAGATCTAATATGAAGTCCTCCAATTTCTACCACGTTTGGAAGATTTGCAACAACTAAGGAATTTGTGAAATGAGAGTTGACTAATGACAAAGATACATTATAGAAAAGATCCTTTAAATCAGGCGCCCCCGGAAAATATCTCTGCATTATTGCCGTTTGGGTAGGAAGCGAAATCCAATAAAAATTTATGTTTTGAACTACGAAAAAAAAGAAATTGTGCAATCTTTGTAGAAAACTCATGGAAGACCCGTAACTTTTGTGTCGATCGGATACGTAAGAAGGATTGTTGGGATTACCCATTTGAGCATCTAACCAAAAATTAGAACCGAATATATTTATAGTTACACATATTGCATTGAAGTGATAACAAAAACCTTTATGAGCGTGGTTTCCTAATGTGTCTATTAACACTAGATCAAATTTTGCATTAGAAGATAAAAGTTTTTGCACATTTACATCTTTCAGAAATTGTTCGGACCAACGCGCATTTAATGAGTTCATAGTGATAAAACTTTCAAATAAACTCAATTTGCCACAGTTATAAAGATCCCCAAAATCTAAAATGAAAAATATTAGAAAAATATAATACTTCGGTAACAATTACTATCTGTTATAAAGTCTTCTGTACCCACTTCTACTACAGTTACGTGTTCATTACGCTGTTTTGGAACTACAGGTGTTAGGATAGTAATCTCATGACCTCTTTCAGCTAGTGCAAATAGTAAAGTATTTGCAACACTTTGATGACTGGCCACGCTTTCTGGCAAAACGGCAAGAATTCGAGCAAATTTCATTCCTGTCGGCATTAAAAACAACACAAAAAGCAAAGTGATTATCATGTTTTAAATTCGAACCCTCAACTATGGTGCCTATAAAACGTTTTAACTTTATATTTAATTGTGATGTGTGTAATTTTAAACAAATCTAATTTTAAACTTTATCGAAAAATAAACAACAGCTATCAGTTATCTTTCTTACATAAAATTTGTTTTGTTAGTGTAGAATCCAAAACAGTAACAACAAAATTCAACAATTTTCCAAAATGTATACAAAAAAAATAGATAGTATAAAATCTTCATGATTTTCATTCCCGCTAATTTACTGATTTCTGTAATTACCTGAACTGAATATAAATTGAAATTGTATTATGGCTTCAATGTTGAGATTTATTTAAATTTTGATTATTTTTAATTAAATCTTTGTAATGTTTGTAGCTTTGTAGGATTATGACAAGTAACCGGTGCGACATCAGTTGACTGAAAATAACGATCTCAAATCACATCATGTAAAATAGCAAGAGATTATACAATTCGTCCTTTTGGGACACTTTTGATAAATTGCTATTCAAACGTGCTAGGTTACTACGAGGTTGTGGCACTAGATGTCGGACTGCTTACTGGTCGTAGATGATGTACACCACCTTTGGGTGTTTAGTAGGCTACCGCATCTTTCATAATTGTTAAACTTACACTCGAGTCATAGCATAATAAAAACTCAGCAGCATATCATTTTCTACTAAAGTAATTATGGAAATAGTCGTTACTTCGGTTTATTAAATGTTGGAAAAACGAAATAAACCAGCCCGCCAAGACCGAACCGCTAAAATGTTCCCAACGAACAATAGCTATTTATGTAACTAGTCCGTAATCTACGTTTTTATGGAAGTCACATAATTATGGACGCCATAACAAGATTACTACTATACTAAGTTCAAGATTTCGGCCGGTTGACCATAAAATGAATTTATTGATTATTTAAAATACGTAAATTTAACTTTATTTACGTTTTGTTTAGTTTATGTTTATATAAAATGGTTCAAAATCACGTAATATTTGTGAAGCTACAACTAGTGTGACTTTGTATTTTAAACTGAATAAAAATGCCGTACTCAAGGTAAATAATGTATTGGTAATAGCCTTATTTATAAATATACCTATAGTATAATTATACCACCTATGGAAATTCAGCGGACCGATTGATAGATGGCGTACGTGTTAAAGTGTGATTATTCATGAAACTTGTAAGTTGTAGTAGCAGAAAATGCAATATCTTACGCTTATGGACTTCTTAAATAAGAACATAAAATATAACAGCACAGCCATTGCATGACGACACATAATAAACCAGTCCTAGCGCCAGTCATGACAATGACAGAAAAAAAGTAGGTTAAAGAAATAGCAAAACAATCTCATCTCCACAGTGCGTTTCCTGTAAAAGTATAGTTATTTTCCTAACAAGTGTGGAAAGTAGTAAATATCGTGCGAGTGCTAGATAGCTTCACGAGTGCGAAGCACGAGTGAAGATAAGCACGAGCACTGATATTGTTACTTTCAACGAGTTAGGAACACTATTTTTAGACGACTGCTTACATTTTTGTGAATAAAGGTTTTAAATGCCAATGTAATCATGACGGTTTTGATTTGGAGAGAAAATAGAAAATGTAAATCTTATTTTGATTATAAAACAGAAAATAATCAGCTTTGCAAACCTTCAAGCAGATGTGTTTGCTGGCTTGCATACCCAACTTACTCTTATAGTTTCCCTGCAAGTACAACTGATCCATAGATAAACGCAGAGGTTTAGATAGGAAACTCATATGGATGTATTGGGAATCGAATTATAATGATTGTGGACTTTTTCCTGCAACTGTTGTATCATAACTTGTAAATCAATACCAAAATAAATGGACGTGAATCGCGCTAAATGCACCACATTCCCCTAGTTTACTTTGCAGCGTTTGGTATTTCTGATTGTGCTATTGTTTGCAGACCTGTTATTTGAGCGTTAAAATAGAAATCCGATTTTTATATTGTTGTTAATTGTTCATCGTTATTTGTTGCTGTTATTTGTTAATTGTTATTGTTTTTCGTTATTAGCTTATTACTGACACTTACTGATAGGTACGTACATTTTTCTAACATTTTATTGTGGAACACTATTGTAAACATTAATTGTAATATTATTATTGTTACAGTTGTAAAAATTTACAGGATGCTGGGCCTGGACATATCGTTCTGAGACTGTCATAGTATTATTACCCGTCGACTTTTCTATTTCGATGCAGGAAGATGTAGAAACCACAGGTTCGGGAACTGTCGATGATGAAGGTCTTGCTAATGTTGACCCCGATGCTTCGTTGATAGATCTTACAATTGTATTGGCAACTTTTATTTTATTTTGTACCGACTCATTAATGTATTCCTCAGCCACCGAAGTCGACTGCCATCCACCATGACGTTTGAGTGCGGTAATATCACCACCCGCATCGACTAATATGGTGGCTGAGGAACGACGATAACAGTGGCCCGTGTAAGATTCAGGATTTTTGAGATTAAGGTAAGTTGCAATTAACTTAGGTGTACCCCCAATTTTATTTATTCCCACAGGTTGGATCGTGCACTTTCTATTTCGATAATTCAAGAAAAATCTGTTGTGGCTTAAATTGAATGGTCTTAGGGCAGCATATTTACAATAATATTCGTAAAATTCTCCAGTGACAGTAAATGTGCGTATCTTATGTGTTTTTGTATCTGGTATTTTAATAAGTACAGCTGAGTTCAAGTTTTCAATATTTTCCATTTTTAAATTAACTAATTCTTGTTTTCTACAAGCTCCGCTAATTCCTATTATCAAAATCACCTATAATAATAAAAATAATGTATGAATATAGAATACTGTTATTTATTTGTGGTGCCCACCTTTTGTAATAAATACAGATCATCCGGTGCTTCATTAATAAATTTTTTATTTCATCTGGTGTTAAAGTGTTTGATTTTGTAGGTTTGTAACCCACGGACTTCCGTTTTAAAAAGCTTTTAGTTTAGCATAATTGGCGATGTTTATATTTTTATTTATAGCTAGAGTCGTTCGCAACATTGAATATTGCGTCCACAGTGAATTTGGTGCAATTTTATCGGCCAGTTGTCCAAAGTATGCTAACACCGTGTTTTCAGAAAAAGAGGATATAACTCCTGCCTTCTTGCGCCAATCCATAAATCTCTCAAAAGCTTTCATGTATCTCTCTCTAGATTTTTCGGGTAATAAACCAAATTCTGACTCTTTTGCCGCTTCTAAAACTGCTGGTGGGGTACATTGAACATCATCATCGCTACTTATCATTTTAATTATAATTCAAACAAACTGAACCTGACTGAATTTAATATTTAAAATGTCAAAGTATAAATACCTACTTGATTTTTGTAAAAAATGGGCCGTTGCTAGGGGTATCTAAGAAGTTAAAAAGTTACTAATATGTTAAGAAATAACTAATATGTTAGGAAGTAACTAACACGTTATTTGAAATTTTCTCGTATAAGGTAGCGTTGCGATATAGTCAGTTTCTACAGCAGTCGTCTAAAAAAATATTAAACTTTCGGTTAGTCGTGTAAGGAAACAAGTAAGGAAATTATTATTTTAGTAAGCACATTAGGCGTATTATAAGTGTATTTATAATTCGACTCATCCAACGAAGCCTATTGAAACTCATAATTTATCTTTTAGGAAGTAGGTACGCACCTTATGTATGTTAAGAAATCAAATATGCGGCAACCAACATTACACCGATGTAGTATTTATAAAACTATTTTTTGAATGTACAATTATTCAAAATAGCCTCAAGATCACTAAAGACGTAATTCAAACATCAAGTGCCGCCGAGAAGTTTCATTACTGGTAGTTAGTATATATACTGTGGTTGTAGGTTGTCATTATTGTAGCATTTTAAATTTAATGTTTTTGTTTGTTGTGTACTATAACAAAATATGGAAGTTACTTTAGGCGGACTTTGTAACAAGAAAAATAAGAAACGAGCTTCTCACAATCATTGAATAAATTGATTCAATGTCGCATCATCATCGTATAACCGCCAAAACTACTAACCTACTTTAATATATAGCGTGATTCAGCAAAAAAGCGATCTTGAGTGAATTTTTCATATAAAACGTTAACTACTTGTGAATGACCTTGGATCATTTTTAAACTACAAAGGAAAAGCTTTCTTAGACATGGGTTTCCTGTAAAAACGTATTTATCGTAACATTCAAGAACTCCACTGAATTTGTAGTTTCAAATATGCAAAATTGATAAGTTTCTTCTTTGATGGCACTTTTAAATATTTTTGAACTTTCGGTTAAACTGGAAAAAGAAACAACTTTGTTTTCTAAATGACACCATATACAGAGAGAGTTAAAAGTATGGAGACACCCAAATTTCTATCGTTAAAATTCATTTTTTACGAAATGGCAACCTTTTATTGTTGTACTACTATTCAATAGAATTTTTTTCTCTTTATAATGGTATAAAAAATGTTTCGGTAGTATTTAATTTCTTTGAGGAAATGCCAGTTAAAGTTAAAGTATTTACAATTAATTAATTTCCGATTCACGATACACGAATTTGTTTGTTTACGATACATTTTTTAATGTTGTGTAATTTGTTGGTGTTGGCATTAGCAATGGGGACTTTAAGTGAACGTGAAAGAATTGAAATACGTATGATGCTGAGTTATCAAGATAGACGTAGAAGTTTACAAGAAGTTTGTAATTTATTTAATGATACGCATCCAAATAAAAATTCAATTTTTAAATCTGTTGTTGGTAAAACTTTACAACGTTTTTTAACAAAAGGGTAGCGTTATAAATTTGCCAAAAAGTGATAAACCTAGAACATCGACAAGTGATGATAAGAAACTGGATGTTTTATTGGCTGTATCTGAAAATCCCCATTTACCAATCAGGTAATTAGCGGCCAATCTCAATATGTCGCATTCTTCGGTCGTCTCAATTTTAAAAAAATTATAAATATAAACCCTATAAAGTACATCTTGTACACGAGTTGGTAGGGAATGATTTTGATATAAGACTTCAATTTTGTGAGGAAATTTCAAATATTTGCAATAATAATGAAACTTTTGTTAACAATATTATTTTCTCTGACGAAGCTACGTTTTGCCTTAATGGTGAAATAAACAGACATAACTGCAGATACTGGTCATCGGAAAATCCTCATTGGGTTTTAAAACATCATACGCAGTATCCTCAAAAGATTAATTTAACTTTGGCTATGTATTTGCAGTTATTGCAAAATCAAATTATACCTGCCTGTGCTACTCTTTATCCACATGAAAACAATGGACACATCCCCAACAACAATATATGGTTCCAGCATGATGTGCAAATGTTCGTCAACATCTAAATAATGTGTTTCCAAACAGATAGATTGGGAGAAGAGGAAACATTGAATGGTCAGTCCGTTTGCCGGATTTAAGCCCTTTAGATTTTTTTCTGTACGGGTACGTAAAAAACTAGTTTACAAGGATAGGCCTAATAACATAGAAGATTTAAAAATTAGAATTACCAGAACGATGGAAGAAATTTCCCGTGAGTTCTTAAAAAATTCTCTTCGTGGTTTTGTAAGTCGGTTGGGTTATTGTCAAATTATAAATGGAGGACAATTTGAACATTTAATTCACTAGATTTATGTGTTTGTTCGTATTTATTTATACTTTACTTGTTTTTGATAATGTTTTTGTTTAATGTAGTTAATTTCTTTCTAACAATAACATTTTCACCGACACTTTTATTACAAATAATTTTTCATAAAATACAAATATTAAACTCGCTCGCCTTTGTTCATCGTTTCGCTGTATCGTTTACGAATCGGAAATTAATTAATTGTAAATACTATAACGTTAACCAGCATTTTGTTACCCTTTTGTTACCTGGGTACTAGGGTGGTGGTGTACTAGGGTAGGAAGATTGAACAAGATACTAAACTGCAAGTCAGCAGTTATAGAAATACCCAGCAGTCGAAGAGATTGGGTTGTGGGCTGAACCTCTACACGTCGGGTTCCATTCGTACTAGATATTAATAATTTATTTGGCGCCAAGTTCCAATTTAACTGAAGCAAGTACTAACTCGGAACTAATCGTTAGCAGTCAGCTGAAAGTACCCAATTATTTTGTTCAACATTCAATTTGGTTTACGTTGGTAGTAAAGAAATCCTCCAATACAGAAAATACATATATTTATCCACAAACAACGAAGGTGTACTCAATTGAAGTACTTCAACACATAACAAAACAATAGATATTTACGTAGAAAATAGGAAACTATATATTATAGTTTCTTTTTTTTTCCCCATAAAATCCTTATCTAACTATATATTATAGTTAGATGATTTTCTAAATTTCTACCCCCCCACTTTTTTTTTCGCGTAAAAAAAAAACACAACCCCCCACGCCTATGCTTCTGTAATTATGGCGTTTGTTCTTGACCGTGTATACATTCGCATGCAATTAAACACAACCGGGGTACATGTAAGTAGTAGTATCTCTTTGTATCTCTTTGTTTAAAAGAAGGCAAGTGCCAGCATTTATTTAGCCGAATTTTCAGTTAAACTACGATAGTGCACTAACGTGGCGCTGATAAAAAGATTTCCCTTTCAAAGGGTTTTTTTTAATAAAAAATAAACTGATGTTCCTTACACGTCCCTAACAGGATGGTATCTTACTACACTACCATTTAGGTATCATGCAATGATTCTAACATTTAACAAGTTTCGATTTGATTTAAGTCGGTATATTTATATTGGCGACGTTCAGTAAGCAATAGGGGAGCGCGACGGTATGATGCAAGTAAAGTGATTAATGCGTGCTAAAGTTTTAGGATGTGGCGCAAGTTCGCTCACGTAAGTAAAGTCTCTCTTGGGTTGGTGCCGATAACACAAGCAGGGAAAGAGTAATGTAATTGTACGACCTGATCCGATGACAGAGAATCCCTGGAGGTAATGAAATATTCCCGCGACGAAGATGGTTCCCATACAAACGTTTGGATGTAGTCTGAGTCGGTGGCTGATCCTCCGTACCTCTCTTAGATGCTGGAACGGTCGTGTTTAACCCAAGGACGTGACCAGGTGTGCCTGTACTTTGTGACGATGTGGACGTTGACGAGCACAATTAAACGGCAGCAAGAAAAGCCAGAGAAAGAGGAGGAACAAAAAAAAACTCTGTAAGGAAACATCCACTTCTAAGTATGCCCTTCCTTTGGGGGAGCAGCAATTTAAATTCTTATATTTACCTGTGGAATAGAACGAGCGCTACTAAAGACGTCTCAAATGCGTCCCACCTTCGAATAGTGGAGATGCGCCCATTATTTACGAAGGAAACCCTCGTTCTCGCAGACAGAAATTACTAGAAGTTCCACACGAGGTTTAGAAATGTAACATGGCTGCTTGCGGTTGAGAATTGGTAACGGAAACCGATAAGCCAGAAAGGACGTTCGTTTTAATAAATTCCCACAATGCCCTTCGGAGTTTTTCCGGCGTATTTTCGCCAAATATTTTAAAAGACGACAAATCCTTTGGTTCAACACCGGTGTATATAGTTGCCTAACTTCGGCGAGTGAATTTTTAGACTAAACAATGTTTTGTAGGAAAACCGTTACAATTTCCTCAAAGAAATTTAATACTATCCAAACATTTTTTAATCCGTTATAAAAAGAGAAAAAATCTCTATTCAATAGTAGTACAACATTAAAAGGTTGCTATTTAAAAAAATATCCCGTCATAACTCAAAAACAATTGAATAACAAACAATTTTCATATATGTCATGTAGATTATAATTTTATAAATAACTTTTGTATTAATCATTTTCGTAAAAAATGAATTTTAACGACAGAAATTCGGGTGTCTCCATACTTTTAACTCTCTGTATAATTTTGACATTCTTAATTTTTTGTTGTTTCTTATCATTTCAATTTCTTGTGTATAACACATTTAGATTTAGTATTTGATTTGCTCGAAGTGTATTAACGTAATAACTATTTTTTTCTTCAAGCGACAATAAAACGTCGTATTATTGAACTACTGGCAGACGCTAAAAACTTTTTACTGTCTAGACATTAAAAAGTAAAACAGTTATTTTGTTTTCACAACTATTTAGAGGTTGGTACCTCGGTTATGTCATATTATGAATGTAACAGTAAAGTACCAACTTCATTCGTTCAGAATAAAACGTCACTATAACACTCGAGAATCTCGAAAATTTGAAAATAACACATCAAAACTAGCAATAAACGCTTGAAGAAAAAATAATATATTTCACTTGGAGTTAAAAAATGTAATTGTTTTGCTTAATTTGATGTCTCGGCTGACGCCTCGCCAGCAAACTTTTAAGCTCAACAATTATATTGTTTAACTCCTAGTAAAATAATCTACTATTTTCTACTACTAGCTGTGAGGTGGACAATTATTGCGTCTCCTAGCCAACTGAGAAGTTGAATTTCTCTATTAGTGGTTAATAATTTTTCTATTGTTGACCTAGGTTAATAATGGACAATTTAAAATTTTTGAGAATCTAAGAATAGTTGTTTAACAAAAACGAGTGGAACATAATTTTGTATATCCAGGTGATTATCTTTAACTTATTTGCTGCTTAAAATTACCTAACACAATAAAATTATTTGAATAAAAAAATGCTATTAGTTTAAAATTCGCGCCCCATCCCATAACCGCAAATACATAACCTGAATTTATTTATTTATTAAATATGATGGTAGAATCAATTTTTCAAGTTTCCCAAAGGAGATTTAACCAGGCAAGTTAAGTTACATCAAGAATTTTAAGTAAATTACATACATTTTGTTGTAGGTGTTTTGAATGGTTAACAGAATCTGGAAGGTCCCATCTGTTGCATAAAAATGTCGACTCTAAAAACTTAACGAGTATGTAGCGGACACTTGCCATTCCTAAATGAATTGCAAGTGTCAATTTCTGAAACCCAATATTCAAATGATGCAAGGTATATTGGCGAAGCAATAAATGCCCGTTAACATCTCTAGCTATACCAAAACTACTCAAGTGTGCAGCTGAAGTACTCTTAGGTAAAGAAAATTACATTCTTAAATTGCAACGTGAAAAGAAAGCACTTCAATTGAAGTTAACATCTCCCAACGATTACTTCCCGAAAGCAGAGCACAAATTGTGACAGCCCAAGTAGACTTAAAAAATAAACCACTAAGAAGCAGGAGATATACAGAGGAATACATACAATTTTCACTAAAATTATATTTTACGAGCCCCAAAATGTTAATTTTAAAGTAGGTTTTAAATTTTTTGCCAGCTCAAACGGCTACGTGATCATGGTGCTACATCTTTACAAATACGATATGTAAAGATGACAAACCGAAGTCGACAGTATTAGACTGAATAGAAAAGCTACAACTACAATGCGGTGCCAATGTTAGGGCAGTAGTAAAATTTTCGAAACCTATTTAAAGGAATAGATGTATCACCGGAAAAACCATACCTTCTTCTTCTTCGATGTCCTCTATTTATTGAAGTCGGTGCAAAATAACTTGATTAAATACGATATTATCTTTAATACCAAAAAAGCATCTTGAAAAGACATAAAAAATTTCTACATGTCAGACAAATCTAAACCGCTGCAATTGGCTAATAAATCAACTAATTTACATATTACTCCGAATAATTTTCAGAAAATTAAGGTGAATTATGCCGCACAAGTGTTTAGTGAATGAGTTGCAGTTGGTTTATCAACGTATGTAGCTTTTGATGCTTTTTGATTTATTTGTATTCCTGTGCTACTTGATTTTTACAAGAAAAATGTTTATTTTTATTTTTGGCTTAAATTTGCCTAGTAGTGGAAAAAATAGTATATACACCATGGTTGTGAAGTCCATTATTGCCTACACACCTTATTTCGCTCGGAGCTGCCGTCCCTCGCGAAATAAACTGGTGCTAAGGCAATAATGACAGACTTCACAACCTTGGTGTATAATATACTATTATTGCACTTTGTCTACCAATAATTTTGTTCCTTGATACTTTGCTATTATAGTTGATAAACTTTTCACTCTTCCATTTTGAATATAGATTGTTAATGCAAGGTAATTACATTTTTGGTTTAATTTTAATGCAGTTGGCTGATGTTCCACCTGGCTCACGTGGTTGACAGTTTTTGTTTATATAAATAAAATAAGTTTTGTTTTCAGTCCACAAAAAGATAAAAAGATGTTTTTACCATCATATTCCTCATTGCAGTCTTGTTCTTGCAATGATAACAATAAAAAATGTATAATTTCGTTTTTCTAAGTTAAGGCAATGTCATTGAAGTATTCAATAAAGTTGTGTTTCTAAAAGTTAATGACATAATTTGAAATAAACCCAAGTGCGCACAGCAAAATACAAATACAAAAGGTAAAAGTACAAAACATAGATCACTACCAATTCTACACTAAACTTGAATAGTTTGTGCTTATTTTGATAACCTGTTTGAATCATAATGGTCCTGAAATGGAACTCATCTGTGCAAATGAATAATCGAATATTTAAAATATTATTACTGATATTCATATTTATTTATATTTGATTTTTCACTTTGTTGTGGAAAGTATTTTTTTAGACAAGTAAGACTTGATATACAAACTACTAAAGGCTCATACAAAATAGTAGAATTATAAGTATTTGTGTTTTTTCTTCACTTTTATAACTATCATTTATTCTAACTATTTTTGCTTCTTAACTGTCTTTCCGAAATTAAAATTCCTGAAATATTTTTTAGATATACCTACTATTCTAAGTAATATGGTAATGAAAATTCATTTTTTGATGTAGTTCAGAACTCATTTATTAAAACAAAATAATAATTAATACAAAAAAAAATACTCCTAACATTGCAATTTATTCCTTTTTACTTTTACACTTTTTAGTTTAAATATTTTCTTAATTAATCTGTAAACTATAAATACTACAACTACGACTGATAAAATAATTGATAACAAAATGTCGAGAAATGTATATTGATACCAATTACAATTCAAAGCCGCCGAGCGTAAATGGGTAGTACCATTGTGTTTTATACAATGTTCAATCCAGTACACTGCTGTATCTAAAGGATTCATTGGTCGGTCATGAAAAATTTTTGATTTTCGCAATGCAGCATCAGTGAACCTAAAGCAGTCGATAAATAATTTGTTAACAAGTTATCTTTAAATTACGTTCGATTATTTAAAACCAAATTCACAGCTTCCTCAAATTTTTCTTCATTTAAGGAAGAATAAGGTACCGCAATGCCATAACCAAAATGTTCGGCTAAGGCAACATTCAATCCTTGATCTGCAAATATTGGGATGCCAACAATTGGGACTCCAAAGTATACAGCTTCAGTTGTGCTCAAAAGACCACCGTGAGTAATAAACAAACGTATGTTCGGATGAGCTAGAAATTATCCAACATTTTTAGTTTAATGATTTTCTATTGTTACCTAGTACGTCTTTTTGTGGCAACCACTTAAATATTTTAATGTTGTCTGTCCTTTGGTATACTTCATTGCTCTCAAATTTCCATAAAATTTTCTGTTTTAGTTTCATAAAAACCTTTAAGATGATTTGTAGTTTCTCTGTATCCATGGATTTACTTTTTAAAATAGAACCCATGTTGAAATAGATAGCCCCGTCTGTTGCGTCGTCAAGATATTTCTTAATTTCTTCGGGTAATTCTTTGGGAGGATCTATATGGAATCCTCCTATTTCAATTACATTAGGTACATTGGCAACCAAAACAGAAGTACTGTAATGAGAATTTACCAACATCAACGAAACGTTGTAGATCAAATCAGTTAATTCGGGAGCGTTGGGAAAATATTTCTTCATTATCATATTTTGCTGTGGTAAAGATTCATAATACAAAAATAAATAATACACAAGGCTTGAGAAAGAATTGTGTAATCTTTGCCAAAAACTCATTTTAGGAGAATAATTTGAAAAGCGGTATGGTACGTAAGATGGATTGAATGGATTTCCCATTTGGACATCGGTTAATGGGGTTGATCCCATTGTGCTAAGCATAACGCAATGTGCGTTGTAGAAGTGGCAAATTCCTTTAAGCGCATGATTACCTAGCTGCTCCATTATGACCATATCAAATGTTTTATTTGATTGTAATAGTTTTTGCATATTAGTGTCTTTAAGTATTGTTTCGACCCATATTAACTCGGCCGTGTTAACTATACTTAATTGCTGAAATATGTTTAGGTTATTAAAATTGAATAAATCTCCATCAGAACCTACAAAAACATACCTTCAATAATCCTAATTGCATACAACGTGCTCAGTAAAATCGGCATCATATGGAATTCATTTCGATTTTTTTTTTTTAGTAATATATTAAAATTTGACAGAAAATACATATCGTGTGACAGCACTTTGTTTGGTCAATTTTCATCTTGATCGAAATAAAAATCGACGCTAAAGCCAAATTTTGAATAAAGTGTTTAATAAAAAAACATTCCATATTTTTTTTTCCGCCTCAGTTTCCTATGGACCCTTGCTTATTGGAGGAGATTCGAAAAGAAAATTGTATTTCAGTGTAAATGCGACGTTTCGCATTGTGAGGCCAATGCCTCTTCGGGCACTAAATCTTTATTAGAAAAACAGACAATTAGTTAAGAACATCAGGTAACTTTACAGATGACTATAGTTTTTCATGCCTCCGGTCATCATTGACAGTTTTGTAGTATTAAAAATCGGCCGGGAACATCAAATTCCTGGCCTAGATCTTGCAAAAGTTAGATTTGGTAAAATTATACCAAAATAGTAACTTGTTGGGGCGTATCCAGGGCGTGGTTAATAATAACTGCACTATTAAAGCAATTAACTTTAATTAAAGATACATCCAACAAATAAAGTATTGTAGGCGTAAACACTCTAAAATGTCCTAGTCACTAATACTGTAAAGCTGTAGGAAGATCCCAGGAGATGCTACTCCTTTTAGCTCGCTGTTGCGGTACTGATCGTAGGATGCCTTCAGTGGTAGTTTGGTCTATTATAAGAACGCGTCTGGCTGTGGAATCATGCGGGAGAAATAACCGAGCGCGCCCTCTGATTTGCGCGTGGGTGTATTTTGTGTAGGGTGCACGTTGCACCCTCTCTTGTGATTGTGGCGTTGTCGTGGTGCTTACCCGTGCTGCCACGTGTTTCCGTTACCGTTATTGTTGTGCTACAAACTTTAATTTTAAATTTGAAAATTAAGTTGATATGCAATTACAAGTTGGTACCAACCAGAAAAAATAAATTCCCAGCAATAAATGGTTGAACTAAATTAAGAATAATTTTGTAAATATTTTGAAGTTTGTCGGCATACAAAATTTTGTGGATTACACGTCCAGAAAATGTCTTGCGAGTGCTCGTGTTGCTTCGCCTCGGCTAGGCAATATCACTCACACTCGCAAAATGAACTTGCAGGCTGTATGCCAGATGCTCTAATCTCACTTATAGAAGCGTTTGCAGGCCATGGCCGGATGTGCTGGTTACCATGATCATGAATAAGTAGAGTAATTATGAGTTTATAGTTTTTATGATATTTAGGTAGACAGGGACTAGGTAAGGGTAGGTCAAGAGATTTAAAAAAATATTAGTTTAATAAATTAGTAGTAGGTGAAGAAGTTCATGGAAGGGGAATGTAGAAGCAGGATGAGCTTTTACCTTTCCCGGCAGGGGCCGGGGGTAAGTCCGCCAAAGATGTATTTCTAAGTAACAGTAGGCGGTAATCTTGTTCTTGTTTCATATCTCTACTCCTGAAAAGATCCCCATCCCTTTAATCCAGACGGAAGCTGTATGATCAATTTGAAAGTTACCCAGTTGTGCCCCAAATCGGCGGGCAAAGCACCTTTACTGTTTATGATTCATTACATCCTGATCATTAAAAGTTGCCCTTTGAGAACCATAAATAAGTAATTAATTAAAAATAAAACAAGGTTTCACAATTTCAGAAGTGGGATCAGAACTTGAACAGTAATGCAGTTGGTTTGCACAATTGGGAGCTATCCTCAGAGTAATAACGTTTTTTTAAAACAAAAGATTTGATTGTCGTGTCGTTAGCAACTTGTAAAAATTCTCCGTGGTAACGTGTTTATTACGTATTGTGATTACTTAAAAAAATATGTTTTGGCGCTGATTTAGTGAATTTCGTTTAAGGAATGGCAAACAAAAATAATAGTAAGTATTATTGTAATCTCAGTTCAATGTGTTATTGGAAAATATAAAAAACCGTGATAAATTTGTAAACAATTTCTTGTACAGAAGGGATAGAACAGAATGCGTTTTATTGAAAGCTAGGCGTAGAATTTGCATTGCTTAGGAAATTGGTATACCAAGCGTACATGGTCACATTAATTTTGATATTACCTATTTGGTACAGAAACGAAATATTTTATTGATTCACTCCAAAACTCATTGTAGATTACAAATAGAAAAGTTTAATCAAACTAATTTAGTGTACTGATTAATCTAGTGAATCAAAATTGGACCTGTCTCCAAAAATGGCAGCGCTTACATCAAAAGGACATGTCTTTGTCATGAGATGAATGGAAAAAGCGTTTATTAAACCAATTTCAGAATAAGGAGGTTTATGCATCACTGGTAGAAATAATGATCAGTCGAAGGAACAACGCGCATGAGTCGTACGAAGAGTATTACTATGCCAAAATGAAACTGTTATTGCCATGTCAGTTTACTGAGCCTTCTTGCAACGTATCCTTTTTAATAGCATGGTTAGAAGAGACAATGGTGGCCCAAGCGGCTAAAGGAAGAAAGTGTGAAACACCCGAATAACTTTTGGAATTCGTCTTGATCCTGCGTACTAAATCGGGAACGTACAAATCAACACATTTTAGTGGACGACGCTGGCCTGATCGATGTCAGACTTTTCAACATAAAATTCAGTCAACCCAATTCAAACAACTACAACCTAAGCAAAATAATATTTACAGGAAGATCAACTACCCACAAGCAGAACATCGTCAAACGACAGTATGCTACACATGCGGCAAAGATGGGCACATCGCACAAAACTACCTTAATAGAACGGTAAACATTTGACTAACCGACGTTGAAAGATATACCAAGTTTTACAAACGGACCATCAAAAACAACAAGTATGATCTAGATGCGTATATTGAATTTTTGGGATTTGAAGTGTCCCCAAGTGGCATTAGGCCTAGAAAAGAAAAAGTAAAGCTTTCAACTTTTCAGAACGTCCATCAAGTTAGGCAATTTTTGGGTCTGTCAGGATATTTTAGACAATTCGTTCCACGATACGCTATTTTGGCAAAATCACTCACAGATTTAACTAGGAAAAGTGTTAAATGGAAATGGACTCCAGCAGAAGAAGCTGGTTTTCAAGCTCTTCGGAATGGCCTTGTTGAGGGACCACTTTTAGCACTTTACGATTCTAATGCCAAAACAGAAGTACACACTGACGCTAGTAAGCTGAGAGTGGCTGGGATTCTGCTACAACACAATGATGGTATTCTACATCCAGTAGCTTATTACAGTAGGAAGACAAGTCCAATAGAAGAGAAGTACCATTCATATAAACTTGAGACAGTAGCAGTTATAGAAGGTTTAAAGAAGTTCCGAACGTATTTACTTGGACTGGAATTCAAATTAGTAACTGATTGCAATGCTTTGCGAACAGAAAACACAAAAAAGCTCTTATGCCAAGAATCTCCCGATGGCGGTTAACTCTTCAGAAATTTAATTTCAGCATTCAATTTAGGTCGGGACAACGTATGCGTCATGTAGATGCTGTTAGCAGAACTCCACCTGAAAGGAAAATGATGAAGATCGAGAGAATGGATTGGGTTCTAGGTGCACCAATGGCCGACGTAAAAATTTAGCAACTTGCACTAATTTTAAGCCAACCGGCACAAGACAGATTTGAAAAAGGTACACAAAGACTACCAGTTTAAAAAATGGACGATTGTATAGGAAAACGACCACAGGTTTACAATGGGTAGTGCCAAGAGAAATGAGAGCACAAGTCCTCGTTGGTGTCACGACGACCTTGGCCATTTTGCTGTTGATAAAACATTGTACAAATTAAAAGAAAATTATTGGTTTCCGAACATGGCAAAAAATGTACAACGTTATATTGGAGATTTAGTTTTAATTGCTAAACAGAATATTAGCCAAGGCCAAAGCCGCAAATTAAAGCCAAAATTTGACGGTCTTATGAAATAATAGAGAAGTTACCCGGTGATCGTTATCGAATAGAACGTATTGAGTACACTAGCAAGAACGGGCAATTATATAGGAATGTGGTTAGCACTGATCGTATGAAGTCGGGATTAAAACTAAATGACCGGAGTGACAGTGATAACGGAACAGATGACATAATGCTATAATTTATAAATTTTAAAATTGAAAATAGTTGTTAATGTTGTAGTTGCTGTGTTGATGTTAAAATGTTATTAATATATAAAAAAAATCTTTTTCTTGAAATAATAAAGTATTTGAAAATAAAAAGCTATGTCAGGATTGGCCGAATGTTACACTTTGGTAAATTAAATAAAATGTTAAGTTGAAAGTAAAAATAATTAAAAAGCTTGATAAATAATTAATATAGATTTCAATATAATTTCACAAAAACACCATCACATTACACACTTAAGTAATATTATTACATGTGAATACTAGGGTGGGTAAGGGTTGACATGTTTAGGTTTTAGTGGTTTTCCTAAACCTTGTAGTAAATGCTTTGCCAAGACGAACCAATCCACAATTGCACACAGTTTCGTCACAACACTGTACAGGTTTATACTGATCTTCTGGGGCACCATATATAACACTTACATCACAATACAATATTTAAAATGTACCATACGATTAAATAAATAAATAAATATAGAAGTGTCAAAATAAATACAAGTCATATAAAAATTAAAGATTATACAGTGAAATGGTTTTGGGAGTCTTGTGTAATACAAAAATGAGCTTGAGGCTGTATGCCGGATGCTCTAGTATCAGTTGTTTTAGAGCACCTGCAGGCTAAACGCCGAATGTGCATTATTGAGATGAGCTTCCAGGCTACATGCCGGATGCTCTAGTCTCAGTTATAGAACCGCTTGCAGGCCATGGCCGGATGTGTTGGTTACCATGATCATGGATAAGTAGAGTAATTATAAGTTTTTAAGATATTTAGGTAGACAGGGACTAGGTAAGGGTAGGTCAAGAAATTTAGAAAGATATTAGTTTAATAAATTAAGCAATTAGGTAGGTGATGAAGAAGTTCATGGGAGGGGAGTGTAGAAGTAGGATGAGCTTCTACCTCTCCCGGCAGGGGCCGGGGGTAAGTCCGCCAAAGATGTATTTCTAAGTAACAGTAGGCGGTAATCTTGTTGTTTTTGTTTCATGTCTCTACTCCTGAAAAGATCCCCATCCCTTTAGCCCAGACGAAAGCTGTATGATCAATTTAGAAGTTACCCAGTTGTGCCCTAAATTGGTGGGCAAAGCACCTTTACTGTTTATGATTCATTACATCATGATCATTAAAAGTTGCCCTTTGAGAACCATAAATAAATAATTAATTAAAAAATAAAACAAGGTTTCACAGATATAATAAATATTAGAATACAAGGGTAATAAATAATATTAGTATATATAAATGTTTTTCTCTTTTTTTTTGTTTTTGGACAAATTTGACGAAATTGTAAATATGATTATTTTGTTATGATAATTACGTTAGAGTGGATAAAATATGAATTAAAAATTAATGTTACTATTTTATACAATTAATTAATGAAAAGTGCCGGCGTTTTAGTAGTCCTAAGCAACACCATCTTACATAACTCATTTATTTCAGCACGTAAGTAGTAATTAATTATTTTTAATTATCATCTCAAATTTTACAATAAATTTTCATTCACCTGTAATCTTATATTAATATGTTATGTCGTTAGTGTGAACGCACACCTACTCTCGATTCATTTTCAAATCTATACGAAAATCAACCTTTTTCAAATTCGTCTCACATTAGAACGGCTTAAGATATTTTTGTTTCGAAAAAGTTTCGAGTTTACGAAAGATGTGTCTTTATTTTTCGATTTAGATTTTTTGTACGAGGGCATCTTCGAGGTTAAAAAAATGTTAAAAATAGTCAAAAAATTTCAAACAAATTGAGCCGTAAGTTGACCACAACTCGCTTATTTACGGACCGATTTTCAAAATTCAAAAGCATCATACGCGGATAAAGAAATAAAATTTTGGCCGTTTCAGTTTTGTTAGACCTCGCGTGTTTTCAAAAGTTATAAGCGAAAAACGTTTCCGACAAAATTTCATTCGAAAACTAAAACGGCCATAATTTCTAAATTATAACAGATAAAAAAATTATTTAAGAAAAACGTTTCTTTTATGACCCTATCACATAATGTTTAATAAAATTTATCATTTTAAAAATTTTTTTCAAGCAATTTTACATTGTTATACGAATACTGTAATTTTTATAACTCCGGAACCATATTACGTAAAAACACGAATAAAAATCTAAATATTCGTAATTTTGCAAATTTTGAATGGTTTAACTGTAGAAAATTCAATCTCACCTAAATAAACTTTGTTGAATTACGTTAAAGCGGTCGAGCCAAAAAATCCGGTTCTAAATATTTTTTAATAAATAATTTCTATTCGTACTACATCTATATCTTCTATATTAATATGTTATGTCGTTTGTGCGTCCTCACTTACTCTCGATTCGTTGCGAGCGCACACACGAATACCTCGATTCATTTTACGAATTCACATGGAGTACATACTCTGCATTCATATTGATTACTCAACTGATGAATGTTAATGTAAGTGCTAATTATTGTTCATGACTGTCTGCTGTTTAGAAGCTAATTCATTTTTGTGACTAACCGCATGCGTAGCATGCTGGCTTTGTCTAGTCAATCAATATTGTTTGTCAAAATAATCAAACTTTTTTAATGTTCCTGTAAATATAGTGATTAATATTGCATCCATTCTAATGTAATAATCATAACAACATAATCTTATTTACAATTTCATCAAATTTGTCCATAAACAAAAAAAAAAAGAGAAAAAAAATGTCTATATATGTACTAATATTATTTATTACCATTTTATTCTAATATTTAAAGTATTCTGATGTTCTTAACTAATTGTCTGTTTTTCTAATAAACATTTAGTGCCCGAAGAAGCAATAGCCTCACAATGCAAAACATCGCATTTACACTGAAATAGAGTTTTCTTTTCGAATCACCTTCCTATAAGCAAGGGTCCGTAGGAAAACGCGGCGAAAAAAAAAAGAAATATAAACATAAAAAGGAAGATTATCTCACCAAATTCCATATTATCCGAATTCTATCGAACACAATGTAGATTATAGACTTACCAGTTGAATGACCCAGCATATCTAGTTTAATTGATATGAAATTCTTCATAGGTTGCGTTTTTGGTAAAACCGTTGTCAGCATTGTTACATCATGACCTCGTTCAGCAAGCTCATAAAGCAATTTGGTTCCAAGTTGTTGATGGCTAAATGATTTTTCGTGAAAGATTCCAAGAACTTTTGCCGATTTCACTTTTGTTGATGCAACAATTAATAAGTAAAGTAATACACGCATTGTTTGTTACAATATCACAAAGTACTGTTAAAGTTATATAATTACAAACGAGTTCGGCAAGTCATTGAAAAGCACTAGCGCAGAAAGATTCCTGTAGTATTAAATTAAATTGGCGTCACGTAATAAAAGTCTTATAAAATAATTTAAATTTAGAATTACGAAAACAAAAACTTAACAGTGTTTTTTGTACCTATAATTATGCATCGCAGATTTGCAGGGTATTGATAACGCAATTCTGTGGAAATCAAGTAAACTAATCGAAAGTGGTTTCTCTTGATTATGTAATTAAATGTCACCATACCACAATAATTATCTTGTGTTTGATTATAGAAACAATACCGTACTGTGGCAATACTTATTGAACACTGACTGGAAAACACATTATTTACACATATCAATATTAATTTTATCAGTTATCAATGTAGGACGTACATAAAATCTATAAAAGTGCAACGGATAAGTAGTATCATTATTACATGGTATATCTACTTATGATGTATTGATTTTCTTCATTACAAAGAATGTGCGCACTGACGGGTGTTATACACTTTTAGGATGGTTGGTTATAAACTACCTTTACTTACACAATTCATTTTCCTATAGTGACCTTCACAATATATACTTTGTCCTCTAAATAGAATGTTTTAATTGACGTTTATATCCACACTATGATGTTTCACTATTTATTGTATGCTAAATTTAGTCAACTAATTGGAAATTGTATTTAATTCGGGTATAATTGTACTTTAGGTGAAGTGCTCGGAATTGCTTCAAATTTTTACCAGTGATAGCCCTTTTGTCGCTCTCAAAAACTAAATTTTTTAAACATAATTTTCGAAAAAATTTTGAAAATTTTGGGTCGGTTTTTTTGCATTTTTCACGTTTCAGACAATTCTAAGACTTTTATTTTTCAGTGAGGAAAATTTTGGGGACAATTATATAAAATCAAATTGCATATCAAAATCGTCAGGGTCGTCTCCTTCTTCAGTCTCGATCGGTGGAACAGGCATGGCTGGGTCGTACAGGTCTCGGGCAAGCATGAAGAATAGAATCAGTGGGTCTTGATTCAAAGATTTGACCATCTTGAGGAAAATATACCGGGCGAGGTATCCTCCCAGGAAGGTCTTCTGCCGGTTAGCATAGGGGCCGCTCGCTTTGGCGTGTCGCCTAGAATAGTGGGGTTGGTTAGGTTAGGTTGGTTAGGTTAGGTTAGGTTAGGTTACCATGTGGACTCGATTGAGTTGGTGTGGACTCCGGTTTCGGGGTCCTTGAAATGGAGGAGTGGTTCACCTGCAGGTTGGTGTAGTTGGGGTGGTCGGTGAGCCCGGAATACCCTTTCCAGCAATCGGAATAAATGGTGGTTCCCGGTTCTATGTATTTTTCAATACATGCCAACAGGGTGTCCGCAGTACGGTCGTTCACGACTTCCATGAACATCCTGCCTAACCCCTTTCAATTCCCCAAACACCCAAGCTCCGTCGACATTTCACACTTTTCTTTTTTGGTTGTTGGGGGTGAACGGTGTTGGTTGGTAGGTTACAATTATTACAATTTTCTTCTTAAAAAAATTACATGTTTGCATGTGGTTTGAGGTAAACGGTGTTGGTTGGGAGGTGCGATCGGAGGTGAACGGTGTTGGTTGGTAGGTTACAGTTATTACAATTTTCTTCTTAAAAAAACTTGTCGAATGTGATCCATTTCACAAGAAACACAACAGACCCACCTCCTCTTACTTTCTCTTTTTACTCTACTTACACTTCCGCGCTCTCTCTTGTGTCACACCTTTTTTTTCTTTCTCACTGAAAAATAAAAGTTTTAGAATTGTCTGAAACGTGTAGAAATGCAAAAAAAACGACCCAAAAATTTTCAAAATTTTTTCGAAAATTATTTTTAAAAAATTCAGTTTTTGAGAGCGACAAAATTTTATTGCATATTTATGATCAGTGGCATGTAGGCTACTTTTGGTAAAAATTTCAAAAAATCTGAACACTTTACCTAAAGTACAATTTTTCCTTAATTCGAATTAGATAATTAATTGACAAAAAAATTGACAGTTTTATGTTAGGACACATGATTTTCAAATAAGTATCTCTTTAGAAGTATCACAGAACAAAGAACTATACCAAAATAAAGGAAAGAAAGCATAACGATCCCCATATTTAAGAAGGGGCAGAAAACGGAGCCGCAAAATTACCGTGGAATAACCAGTACCATAAAAGTATTCACCTAAGCTCATCTTGGAAATAATGACAAAGGATATTAAAATAAGAGAAAAGAACAGAGATTTAGAAAGAAAAGGTCTACAAATGACGCAATATTTATCTTAAAACAAATTACCGAAACGTCTCTGGAATTTAACAAATCAGCATACATATGTTTTGTGGACATGAAGAAAGCATTTGATAGAGTACGAGTCACAGATATCATACAGATAATGAAAGAAAACCATGTAAACCAAAGAATAATACAAATAATAAATGAAATTAACAAAACTGTTAAACAGCAATAAAAGAAATAAATACTACAAGCGAACAAATAAAAATCAATGATGGTGTAAGACATAGAAACTCACTGAGCCCATTTCTCTTCAACATTATGATGGATAAGATAATAGAACAACTACCAAAAGAAGCACGATATAAAATGGGAAATACCTACTTTCATATTATATGCTATGCGGAGGAAGGACTAATGTGTAAACTCAAAATTGATAGGAAAAGCGTAGAACAAGTCATGAAATTTAGCTACTTAGGATCAGAAATAACAGCAACGGAAACATACAAAAAGAAGTAAAAAGAATAACAAAGAAAGCTTCACGTATATCAGGATGCCTGAAAGACATAATATGGAAAAATAAACACCTTAATTATTTATTTATTTAATCGTATGGTACATTTTAATATTGTATTGTGATGTAAGTGTTATGTATGGTGCCCCAGAAGATCAATATAAACCTGTACAGTGTGGCGGCAACGAAACCGTGTGCAATTGTGGATTCGTTCGTCTTGGCAAAGCATTTGCTTCAAGGTTTAGGAAAACCACTAAAACCTATACATGCCAACCCTTACCTACCCTAGTATTCATATATAATAATATTAACCAAGTGTGTAAACATTATAGAAGGTAAATAAGAACATAAAATATAACAGCACAGCCATTGCATGACGACACATAATAGACCGGTCTATGCGCCAGTCACGACAATGACAGAAAAAAAAAGTAGGTTAAAGAAATAGCAAAACAATCTCATTTCCACAGTGTGTTTCCTTAATAATGATAGCAAAATAAGAATATACAAGACAGCCATAAGACTAATCCTGACATACGCGGCAGACGCTAGAGCAGATACCTCAAAGACGATGCAAATGATGAGCACAGTAGAAATGAAGGTAATAAGAGCAATACATGGTAAGACAATCCACGACAGAATAAGAAGCGAAAACCTCAGAAAAGTGAGCAAAATACAGAATGTAGCAAAACTAGTAAAACAAAGAGGAAAACAATGGTACAAACACGTAGACACTACGGAAAATAATAGATTAGCTAAAAGTGCAAAAATCAATAAACCGGCGGGAAAGAGAACGCAAAGAAGACCAATAAAGCGGTGACGAGAATGTTGGACGTCAACATCAGAAGAGGCATAAATTGTACAAAGACAGGCAATTGCCTACCTACATGTACGAAAGAAGAAGAAGAAGGTGTTTGTAAATATATGTGTATGAAGTATTTTTGCAGTCCCACACATTTGGATATTTTTCTACGACCAATGTTGAAAACCGTTGTCGAAGCTAGGTATGTGTGAAAAAATTTTTTTGATTTGCTCATTCGGTTACGGAAATATGATTTATTAGGCTAAAATACAAACAAAAAATTAACAATTAAATTTCGTCTGTCATGCTCGAGAAATTGTTCGAAATGTCCCCCTTCAACTTCCAAACACTTTCTCACTTTTTTTCTAAATGAATCCCGTACATGCTGCAACATTGTAGGTGTCACTAATGAACAGGCAAACCGGATTCTGTTTTTCATATCATCTACCGTTGTAGGTGCAATCGCCATCACTTTGTCCTTTATTAAAAATAACGCGTTTCCATGGAAACAAATAATAGTCAACATCAACGTCCATCATAACAGACAATTTCAAACAGAAATTTTTTGTTTGTATTTTAACCTAATAAATCATATTTCCGTAACCAAATGAGCAAATCAAAAAATTTTTTCACACATACCTAGCTTCTTACGCAGATTCGAATTTTATATTAAAAAAAAACTTTTATTTAAAAATCCGAAGTTAACCCCCGCCCCTCAAAATAGGGAGGTGGGGCAAATATCAAAAACATATTTAAATATGTCCCCCCGTTTGCATATTACTTTACCAAAATTTCACAAAAAAAATTCTAAGCCGTTTCCGAGATATCCCCTTCTAACACTTTAAAAAACTCATGGTGTATATTAAAATCTGTCAAGGTGGCGCTGCCTTGGTGATGTCCGTCCGTCCACATGGTTCTCGCCTCGAGTTTGTTTTATTACCGTAACGCACAGCTTCAACTCATATGCTTATTGCATTGTCAATTTATTGTAACCTTTCTATTGTACACGTGCATAGCATGCTCAACTAGTTAATAATAAAGTGATGAGGTGATTAACTGCGTCCCGATGGTGGTTGAACGAGTTTATTGGTACTATATTCAATATTTACAATTTTCACTACTACAACAGACAGTTACAAATTAAAACGGGTGTTGACGTGGCGATTTGGTGAACACCAAGACTCAGATGCCCATTAGGTGATGATGTCTTGCACCTCAAACCGCTCACCCTCAAGTTTTGACCAATTTAAATCTCTTTTTTACTGACGGCTGCGGATTCTCTTCTCGACTAACCGACTTCCTCAAGTCCGTGTTTTTAAAATGTTGGCCGCGGTCAGTGGGCGGATACGAGGAAAGGAAAGCTGCCATTGCACAGTGTAGTATTTCCATGATCTAGTTGGCCAAAATTATCTCATACATGAATTAAGGCTTTAAGGGCAATAGAAAGTTATTTTCATAAATAATCTTAATTATTGCTTATTTAACTTAAATATACGTAAGTGTACATAAGAATTTTTCTAGATATTAAATAAATCAAATTAAATGTAATCAACTACGAAATAATGTATACTAATTGGAGAAGAGGTTATTTTCTATCGCTTAAGTATCGCATTTACCGCTTTCCTCTAAGTCGTAAAAAAAGAATAGTATTCTATTTACGGCAAATGACTCATTTCATTCAGATATTACGCCACTTGCTCCATCTTCATCGCTATCTAATATATAGTGCTCTTGATCCGATACTATATATTCTTCACCATATCCTAGATAAGCAGTTGAACTCGTCGGTATCTGTACCTCAAGCAGCATAACCAAAGTTTCCTTTAAAAATGGGTGTGTCTTCTTTCTCCTAGCTTCTCTCATTCCAGCAATGAGAGGATCTAAAGAGAGCAATAATCTTCTAAAAACATCCACATTGCAAGCAGTTCTGGAAAATTTCCTTGAATAATTTTGTCGGTCTATTCGAAAGTATTGATTTCTAGCCTCAGCAGCCTCCTCTGACATTTGGACAATAGGTCATAGTGCGTGCTCTACAATAGCGGGACCATGCACTAATATTGTATGCAATGTTGGAGTCATAGGATGCCACGGGTACTTTTTCAACATATAATTTTGCGGTGTTCATGGTATACTCTGCAAAATTTTCTGTGTGAAGTTTATGGCCACTAGATATGATTTCCAATATGACTTTGAAACGATAAACTAAATCAAAATCTAAGGGCAATGACACCACCAGCGGTTTGTGTCGACTCGGCTGTCGACTCGACTGCCGTATCGGCGCATTCGTAGGTATTTTCAAACGACCCAAAACACACGCCTATACTACCGCCGGTGCATGGAAAGCCGTCTCGACATGCCGCGCCGTCTATTGGAAGAAACGCGCACGGTTTTATTACTGACGCGGCGTGTATTTACATTGTTTTGCATGAGCACTGACACACGCCAGTTTATCCGACGTTTTCTTTTCTCAAATGAGATTTTCATTAAAATTAAAGATTTAAAATGGGCAAGCGGTAGCCGTGTCGGCAGCTAAGTCGACACAAAACCGCTGTGTGTGTCATCGCCCTAAGGCAGTTATTTCTGCTGCTACTTTGGATCCACAAAAAACCTTCTGCTGGTATTGTCATAATTTGTATTTCTAAAATTAACCCTTGGAACATCTACAATAAGACCCATTTTTTGACAAAATATGTTTTTTGTTTTGTTGACTATTTTCTTATCATTTTCATCTCGCAATTCCCACTTCTTCTAGGTAATTTATACGCCAAATGAAGCAGACTTTCAAATACTCTTATTCTTGCGTGCAATACCGATATTTCAAATCTCAAACTGCGTTGGTTAATACTATTCCCTTTGCTATAATCAATGCTAAGATCGTCGAACATTTTTGAAGTTGCACGGCAAATATAACATCTCATTGTTAATTTTGTTGAAGTTGCAGCATTACATACCTTTGCGCCAACCATTGTGAGACTCATATGATGTACACCCGTGGACTTTAAAGAAGCCCATCCCCGAGGCGTTTTAAAAGTAGATATTTAGTTTGGACATTCTTTAAATGTTTATAATCATTCAGGTAAATTTTCTATTATATTAAAAGTTGACGCAAAACCATAGAAGTAGGTGCAATCACACCCACATATAAACAACGATTTTCAAATACATAATAACATGCAGTAAACAAAGAATTATCACTTGTTGATTAGAAACGTTGCTTTCAATTTATGTATTCATTAAACCATAGAATAATTTACGATATAAACTCAATACTTAACTAATTTTTCTACTTAAACTAATATAAATTATAAAATTATATAGAAACAATATTTATGGCAACTATCGTTAGAATAACACTTAAAGTGAATATATTTCTTTGTATACAGGTATTACAGTAACAAAATACTTCAAAATTGATTAAAGCAACGTCATTAAGAACCACAGTTAAGTAGGAAGGTCGATACCATTCATGTAATTACACAAATAAACAAAAGTAAGTAACAATTGAACTCAAAATTGCTCGTTGTATAAGTATACTGCAATGAACTAGTTGTATATTAATATTAAGATTTGTTAAAAGGGATTATTAATGGGTGCAATTAAAATTTGTTTAAAAGGGAAATTCACGTTGGGTCGCTCTGAAACTTTGAACCTTAGTTGTAGTAAAATCACCCCCAAAGAATTTACCTGGCTAGCTCTTACTCATATGTTTGTTAAACGTGTACAGCCTCCTTTCAGTCACAGATCGGCTAGAATAAAACAACTGACTGAACACACAATTTTCCTTTTATTAAATTTACTCTCCACCGCTACTGTTGACAATTAACTAATTACGTAATCCTAAGCTAAAACTTTCCAGGTATTTTTAAACTTGCGGTACGCTTCACCTTTCTACCTAGTATTCATATGCAAAAATTTAGTTTTCGCGCATGACCTGTGGTGCTAACTACGGCGCAGTGACTTTACAACTAACGGATATTATTTATCAAAACACAACGCGTTTGGGTACTTAAAAACTAATTACAAATATGTTCTGACCTTGCTAGGATAACTCAGGTACGTTCGTTGATCTCCTCAGTCTCTCGTACTTGTCGTAATTCTTTTGCAGCTACGATGCCGACTATGACGATGTCTCTATTGTTCTCCAGGCTTCCTCGCGGGCTGGTGAAATTATCGCTGCACCACGTGCTACTTAACTTTCGTTCCTTCGGTAAGTTTCTTTCTTTATTCTCTTAACTTTGCGTGCTCGGATTTCACTATACTTTATTTATTTTAGCTCACAAATCTTATACTGCTTTTCATTACTGCACACTATCCAACTACTATCATCCCTGGAATGGTACCTCAGGCGAACTTCAACGGCTTCACACTTCAGCTTACTCCTCGTCAACTTCGAAATGTTACTTGAAGCACTAAACAATTTTTATAAAATTCGACGCTGCCTCTGCGTGCACTCACGCCCACGACTATTCGAAGAAGAGACGCTCAAATTGACAGTACTTTTTATTTATAATCTTGCAGCACTTCGTTTTAATTAATTGCTTTGCTGCCACCGTCTGGGTACTATTGTACATAGGGTTGCATAAATATTAGGAATTTGTTAGTTATTTAAATGCTGCTATCATTTTCGAAAACGTTTTATCACGTCGCTTTTGAGGGTCATTTTGTAATTCAATAGAACGGCATTTTCATTGAGAACGGCGCGTTATTTGCTGAAGGCAGTTTTGTTCTTAGACAAATCGTATTTATTACGGAGAAGCCCTTCACAAGTATTATTTGCAATAATTTGGGTTGTTGATATTGGTCTTTTGATTATTATTCGCAAGTTATTGTTCCTCATGGGATCAGATTGGTTCTTTTTTTCTCTCAACATTACGTGGTAAGCAGCATATTCATGTTTAGATTAGGTGTATATATATATTTAATTTTAGTAAACATAATTACAAGTTCAATCTACACAATTAAGCTCCGTTGGCCATTATCTAAAAGCCATAAAATCTGGGTCAGTATTTCTTTGACGTTTTAATGATAAGATTACTTACCTGCATATTTTAGCTTTCACAATTTAATCAAAACCGCCGAATTCGACGCTATCACACCTTAATTAAAGAAGATAAACACTCTTCCAGTATCGGCCTGACGGCGAGTAATACGAATCTTGATTCCTACAACGCAACATCTGTCGAGATCAGGTTTGATTAGTGATAACACTGCATGTTTACTCAATTGTTCAATTGCCACCCGTCCACGGATGAAACACAATTAACGGTGGTATACGTAATTAATTTCCTTTACCTTAAGTTAAGCCCCTCAGGCGCACCTGTACATAAAGCCTTATCAATTTATCCGTTATCTGTTAGGCGACGTTACTGACTTTGAAATTACGTTTTCACTTAGTTTATGCTGAGCTTACTTACTTACCCTCTGTGTACGTTTTTTTAATTTAGTTTCCATAATTTATATATTTTATTGCGAAAACTGTTTGACAGCTCACGATGGTCATTCTAACTACCGTTTATAACGGAGAACTATTAAGGTTATATACAGGGTTAACCAATACGTAAGCTTACGGGGGTCACCGTGTCCTTAACTAATTATTTTCTTGTCCAGTCATATTGTTTGCAATAAAATAGTACTATATACATTGAGTAGTATAAATTTAGTAACGCCGCTCATTAAGCCTTGTTTATTTACTCCCCAACCTCTCTCTGAGGATATGTTTAATTTTATTCTTTTGGTGTTAAATTTAAACCAAAATTTATTTAGTTTATATTTTGTAAATATATTTGCTTTGGCTATGTGTCGTTAATTAATCCTTACCCTGTGGAGTAGCGTTACCGCTAGGGATTGCGCTCTTTCGTTTGATTCAACGAATTATAGCGACTAAGTAAATGAATCTGGCGCCCTTATATTTCTTTTTTTAAGTTTACTCGAAACCCCTAATTTTCTTTGGCCCTAGTGTGTGCAGTACTTATATATTTGCAGTTTTGTTATCTCGCCCACGCCCAGGCTAGCTCGGCTTAAACATCTCCCTTGCTCCCTTTATATATGCGGCTTTAGTTCTGCGGCATATATTTTGGCGCCCAAACGTGTTCTTGTTCCTACAGTTGGTAAGGATTATTAAATTTTTGTAGATACTTACTTTAGGGTTGTTTTAAACAACGCATTTCCCTTGTATATTCTTATTTGGAATTTTTTTTTTAACAATTATGGCTCCTATCGGTTATGATATTAATAGATTATCATCAGAGGAACTCACCTATGAATTGCAAATTAGGGGAATCAAAGACGTCACTACTGTAGAATTGATGCGAAAAACTCTACGTAGTTATCTCCGACATGAAAAAGAAGGTCAACATTTTGAATTACCTCCATATCCTTTCGAGGCCGCAGACGATATTTTGGCTTTAGAGGCGAAAATAATCGAGCTTAAACAACTTCTATCTCAATTCGATGGTTCCGATTCAAACCTACACAAAAACTTTTAACAAAGTATGCCTTCAGCATAGGTAGATTGAATCGTATCGTACCCACATCAGAGCAACACAAATCTTCTAAATCTAAATTACTCGTAGACATTTTATCTTTCAAATCAGATGTAGATAAAATTTTAAGAAGGTATGAACGCTCGGTGGCGGCTGGTAGTCAAAGTGTTTTAGACTTAGATATGCTTACCGCACTTAGTTCTGATAGCGATTCAGATACATCCATTAAAATTGTCAACGCTTGCAGTACCCCTAAGTCATTGACCACCGAATCTAAGACCCGCATCAAATCAGTCCCTGTTGCTCAATGGAATTTAAAATTCACTGGCAATCCAAATGACTTATCTTTAAATGCATTCTTAGAACGGGTCGATGAACTAAAATATCTCGCCACATAGGTGACGAGAATCTTTTCGATTCAGCAAATGATCTATTTTCTGGTCCAGCCTTGATTTGGTTTCGCGCCAATAGGAAGAAGGCCACAAACTGGCATTCATTAACCATTCTCCTACGACAAGAATTTCTACCTAAAAACTACAACGATGTGTTGTTTAAACAAATTAAGGAAAGGACTCAACATGTTGAAGAATCAATGGGCATTTATATAGCTTACATGACGAATCATTTCGAAAGGCTCACAGTAAAAATTCCCGAACCAATAAGACTCAAGATTCTTATTGAAAACATGGCTCCTTTTTATAAAATAGGTTTAGCTCTTCATATGAAGGATATCAAAACAATCGACGAACTTTTAAACTTAGCTCGTGAACTAGAGGCAAATAGAGTTTCAGTTAACGAATATGTTCCTCCACCACCTAGATCAAAAACATTTTGGAAAGAGATCTAGCTTTTGTTTATTCCGAACCTAGCACAAGTAGTATTGATGCGGTAATATCTCAAAATAATGTTAAATGCTTTCGTTGTAATGGCATCGGTCACATCGCTCCTAATTGTAGAACTCCTAGGGGTAAATATTGCTTTAGATGCAAACTACCGAATTTCACAATAAGAACTTGTCCAAATTGCAATTCACAATCAAAAACTTTTAGTAGAAGCGTCCCTGGTCATGGCAACGCTTCTACGGACTTAACGACCAATTACTTTAATATTACTAAACCGGTTATCGACTTCATTTTATCACATAGCACAAATGACAGTCGCCCATACTTAGAAACTTCAATCATGGGTATTTCCTTATTAGGACTTCTTGATTCCGGTGCTTCTCGCACAATAATTGGCAGACCGGGTTGGGAAAACTCAAACCATTAAATCTCGCGATAACTAAACCAGATTGTCAAAATGTTACAGTCGCAAATGGAGATAGTGTTTCAGTCCTCGGTAACATCTCAGTCCCAATGAAGTTAAAAGATCGCATGAAAATCATAGACATTTTAGTCATTCCTTCTCTACCGCACACTCTTATTCTTGGCGCAGATTATTGGCGAGCAATGGAAATTGTACCAAATTTAAGTCAAGATGTGTGGAAATTTTCTTCACCTGACTTAGTGTCCATTGTTACTAACCCTAAAAGTAGCCTAACAGCTCACGACTCCTTGACACCAGACCAGCAACTACAGTTAAATCAATTGCTATCTGACGAATTCCATGACATGCCAGATGGTATTGGTTGCACGACAACTGTAAAACACAAAATAATTACCACCGGCGACCCTATAAAGCAACGCTATTACCCAGTTAGTCCAATTGTTCAAAAACACATCGATATAGAATTAGACAAACTACTTGCTCAAAATATTGTCGAACCTTCAAATTCACCTTGGGCTTCACCTATTATCTTAGTGAAGAAAAAAGATAAATCTTACAGATTCTGTGTAGATTATAGGAAATTAAACAAAATAACGGTCAAGGACAGTTACCCACTCCCCATGATTTCAATAACTTTAGACAAACTTAGAAATGCCAGGTATTTATCAACACTTGACATAAAATCTGCTTTTTACCAAATCCCTCTTGAAGAAGAATCAAAAAAGTACACAGCTTTTACGGTACCTCAACGTGGGCTCTTCCAATTCTTAAGATTACCCTTCGGGTTATCTAATTCACCCAGTACATGGCAACGTTTTATAGATTCAATCATAACCCCTGACCTTGAACCTAACGTCTTCGTCTATTTAGACGATATTGTGATTGTTACTCAGGATTTCGATTTGCATCTAAAGTCCTCCAGAATGTAATCTCAAGATTAAAAGGATCTGGACTTACCATCAATAGGGAAAATGTATCTTCTGTAGACGCGAACTTAAATATCTCGGACATGTCATTAATGCAAACGGCCTCAACGTTGATAAAGATAAAGTATCCGCCATTTTAGATGTACCGCCTCCTAAAATGTCACTCAACTACGTCGCTTTATTGGAATGACGAGTTGGTATAGAAGATTTATATCCAACTTTGCTTCCCTAATTGAACCCTTAACCAACTTGACTAAAAAGAAAAATAAATTTATCTGGACACAAGATTGTACAAAGGCTTTTAATTTAATCAAGGAACGATTAATTTCAGCTCCGGTCCTGAGTTGCCCAGACTTCTCACTCCCTTTTAATATTCAATGTGATGCTTCAGGCCATGGTTTAGGTGCAGTTCTCTCACAGTCCCATTCAGAAGGAGAGAAACCTATCGCATTCATCAGTAGATCACTTTCGAAGAATGAGAGAAACTTTACAGTAACGGAACGCGAATGCTTGTCCGTTCTATACGCTATCCAACGCTTTAGGCCTTATATTGAGGGTGCTAAATTTACAGTTATAACTGACCACCATAGCTTACTTTGGTTAAGTAACCTCAAAGATCCCAGAGGTCGTCTCAGTCGATGGGCCGTAGCACTACAACAATTCGATTTTGATATAATCCATAGGAAGGAAAGGAACACCTTGTACCAGATTTCTTATCCCGAGCAGTTCCTGTTTTAGACAACATTTCTATTAATGAGGAATTGAATAACGCCCCTGTAGATAAATGGCATTCAAATCTAAGGAATTCAGTTCTTCAAAACCCCACAAAATTTCCAAATTGGCGTGTTCAAGATTCCGTGCTGTATAAATACATCCCTGGTAAATATACTGACTTATCTGAACCCGAAATTGACTTTTGGAAGATAGTTATACCTAAAGATAAAAGAGATTTAATCATCTCAGAGGCACACGATAAAATTACCTCAGCACATTTTGGCGTATTTAAAACCTACAACAAACTTTGCAATAGGTACTATTGGCCTAAAATGCGTGCAGATGTAGCACGTTACATAAAAAATGTAAGATTTGTGCCACTCATAAATCTGATAACAAACCACCCCTGGTTTCATGACTGGTAGACCATTCGTTAAAAGACCGTGGGAACTAATATCAGCTGATATTATTGGTCCCTTACCAAAATCTAATCATGGCTACATGTATATACTAACTGTAGTTGATTATTTTCTAAATTCCCATTAGCTTTCCCTATTCGAAAAGCAACAGCCACCTCCGTGTGTAAATTAATTGAAGAAAATGTATTTATGATGTTTGGCGTACCCTCCTCCATAATTGTTGATAATGGTGCTCAATTTAGATCTAAAGAATTTAGTAAACTCATGACTGAATATCATGTTAAAGTACGTTACACCTCCAATTACCACCCACAAGCCAACCCCTGTGAACGTACGAATAAAGTAATCAAGATTGCTTTAGCTTCTTTTGTTGAAGATAACCAACGTTCTTGGTGTACACTTCTACCCAAAGTTCTCTGTGCCATACGTTCGGCAAAACACGAAGTAACAGATAATTCGCCCTATTTTGTAAATTTTGGCCGTGAAATTATTCTCGACGGTCAGCAATCCTTTTCCAAGATAAAGAAGGTTCCGAAGAGGTTGACGTTGATAGAACTGTCTTAAACTCTACTCGTAATAACGGATTTAATAAGCTCTTCTCCGATGTCCACAAGCGTTTGACTAAAGCTTCCGAAAGAACAACACGTATCTACAACCTGCGCAGACGCGACGAACAATTTATCATTGGACAACCGGTTTACCGTAAAAACTATATTCTATCTGACGCGGCAAAATACTTCACAGCAAAACTTGCACCGAAATATATCGGCCCTTTTATATCAATAAGAGGCTGAATCCTTGGAATTATGAACTAAGGGATCAGACTGGAAAAATTGTAGGAGTGTGGAATGCTAAAGATCTTAAATCTGTATTAGATAGTAACATTAAAAATTAATTACATTTCGCCCTTTTATTTTAGTTTTCTTTCTTGTATTAATAAAAAAAAAATAATAAATTATTTTTTTTCTGTAGCCGACGGGGTAATGCAGCACTTCGTTTTAATTAATTGCTTTGCTGCCACCGTCTGGGTACTATTGTACATAGGGTTGCATAAATATTAGGAATTTGTTAGTTATTTAAATGCTGCTATCATTTTCGAAAACGTTTTATCACGTCGCTTTTGAGGGTCATTTTGTAATTCAATAGAACGGCATTTTTCATTGAGAACGGCGCGTTATTTGCTGAAGGCAGTTTTGTTCTTAGACAAATCGTATTTATTACGGAGAAGCCCTTCACAAGTATTATTTGCAATAATTTGGGTTGTTGATATTGGTCTTTTGATTATTATTCGCAAGTTATTGTTCCTCATGGGATCAGATTGGTTCTTTTTTCTCTCAACATTACGTGGTAAGCAGCATATTCATGTTTAGATTAGGTGTATATATATATTTAATTTTAGTAAACATAATTACAAGTTCAATCTACACAATTAAGCTCCGTTGGCCATTATCTAAAAGCCATAAAATCTGGGTCAGTATTTCTTTGACGTTTTAATGATAAGATTACTTACCTGCATATTTTAGCTTTCACAATTTAATCAAAACCGAATTCGACGCTATCACACCTTAATTAAAGAAGATAAACACTCTTCCAGTATCGGCCTGACGGCGAGTAATACGAATCTTGATTCCTACAACGCAACATCTGTCGAGATCAGGTTTGATTAGTGATAACACTGCATGTTTACTCAATTGTTCAATTGCCACCCGTCCACGGATGAAACACAATTAACGGTGGTATACGTAATTAATTTCCTTTACCTTAAGTTAAGCCCTCAGGCGCACCTGTACATAAAGCCTTATCAATTTATCCGTTATCTGTTAGGCGACGTTACTGACTTTGAAGTTACGTTTTCACTTAGTTTATGCTGAGCTTACTTACTTACCCTCTGTGTACGTTTTTTTTAATTTAGTTTCCATAATTTATATATTTTATTGCGAAAACTGTTTGACAGCTCACGATGGTCATTCTAACTACCGTTTATAACGGAGAACTATTAAGGTTATATACAGGGTTAACCAATACGTAAGCTTACGGGGGGGTCACCGTGTCCTTAACTAATTATTTTCTTGTCCAGTCATATTGTTTGCAATAAAATAGTACTATATACATTGAGTAGTATAAATTTAGTAACGCCGCTCATTAAGCCTTGTTTATTTACTCCCCAACCTCTCTCTGAGGATATGTTTAATTTTATTCTTTTGGTGTTAAATTTAAACCAAAATTTATTTAGTTTATATTTTGTAAATATATTTGCTTTGGCTATGTGTCGTTAATTAATCCTTACCCTGTGGAGTAGCGTTACCGCTAGGGATTGCGCTCTTTCGTTTGATTCAACGAATTATAGCGACTAAGTAAATGAATCTGGCGCCCTTATATTTCTTTTTTTTTAAGTTTACTCGAAACCCCTAATTTTCTTTGGCCCTAGTGTGTGCAGTACTTATATATTTGCAGTTTTGTTATCTCGCCCACGCCCAGGCTAGCTCGGCTTAAACATCTCCCTTGCTCCCTTATATATGCGGCTTTAGTTCTGCGGCATAATCTATGCATAGCCTATTTGGATCCTTTAACAATTTGCGCGTCTTTTTGAAATTTTACCCCGCCTCTATCGGGCTTTTCTGCAACTAATTATGATTTTATTTTAATCTTTCTTAACAAACTCCGGCTCAAACGAAGCCTGTTTCTCTTCTGATAACAATGATATGAGGTACTTATACCCAATAATGTCACATAACTTCACAATTTGCACTTTCCCTTAACCTATAATTTTGAGGTTAAGTCGTAATCAATCTTTAGTGTTTTTAATTCGGCGCACTCATATTCAATCCTTTTAATCTTACACACAGATTCCTTGGCCCAACACACACATAATGTACATGTTTTGTGCCTGCTCACATGATTTATTCTTACACAATTTCAGGTCATCGGAACATCCTTCCGATCTTGGACTAACTTAACTGACATGGATTATCATTCGTAGGAATGCGATTTTACCTAGCTATCAAAGCAATTACATGTTAATGACTATCAACAATTAACATCAGCTTGCCCTAAATGACAATTTTAACAACATCATCATCTCATCTAAACGGCAGGGTCTCCCTTTTTTGGTAAGTATTCGTAAATCTAACAAATTTATTGCATTTTAATTTACAGGGTCGGTTGAGAACAAATATTGGGACAATTTCCTCTACATGAAGGCCTAATTTACTTCTTTTGTCATTGGATCTGCTTAATCAAGAATGCTGTACAAAAGTATTCATCGCAATACATATATTAAAATTAAAAAATTGGTTGCATTTTGAGCTTATACCCAAGTGCTACGTATCCTAAGCACAGAATAGTTTTCTTTTTGTAAAATAAAGTGGGTTAATGAATATATAAATTAAATACCATAGCTTGCATTCACCGCCACTTTTAAATCTTGAAATTAGTTTTAAGTTTGAACCATTCACCTCTACGTTTAAACTCAATAATTACTGCGAAAATATAATTGCATACTTAAACATGGTTTCTCTTCATTTGTGATGTTTGTCGTTTCTTTGATGAACAATATTCTTATGGGTCGACAATATCAAGGGGAAGAAGGGGTTGGATTTTGCCAAATAACTTTTATTTTCTCTGAGTTTAGATTAACAACAAGTTGCAAACGCACAATCAAACTTTGGAAAATGTTGCAATCTGGTTCTTTTTATTTAGAAATGTCTGTTTAAACTGTGACTGCTGAGATCCATCACTACCCCATTGTGAGTTTGTTACACTCTTCTTCCGATAAACGTTGTTGCACAACTTCCTCTAAGTAATTTAATACCCTAGTGGGTATTCAAATTTTATATTAAAAAAAGTTAACCGTCGCCCCTTAAAATAGGGAGATGGGGCAAATATCAAAAATATATTTAAATATGTCCCCCCGTTTGCATATTAGTTTACCAAAATTTCACAAAAAATTCTAAGCCGTTTCCGAGATATCCCCTTGTAACACTTTAAAAAACTCACCCTGTATATGATTCGCGTTCAAGAAGGTAATGACTTTTTACAAAGATTTACAAAAATTTCCAGGAAAGGAATATTTGATAGACGTAACCGTCACATGTGCGTAAATCAAAATACTGAAGCAAGATGAGAAACTGGATTCCAACAAAAAATTAGGTTTCTGTTTATTAAAGAGAGTAAGTTGCTTTACCATATTAGAAACGGAATCTTAACCGTTCAACGTTATGTGGAAATATTAAGGACGAACATTTTTTTTAGAATTTACACATTTTTGCTATCAACAGTGCAAAAAAGAATAAAATTCTTATCGCTTTGACTAAAGAGATTTTTCTTAAACAGTAAGCAATCATAACTACGGATTATGAAAGACGTTAAGGTCGTATCGAAAGGTCAGATTTCAATGTTTTACTTATTATCTATTTAAATGTGTTTGATTAGATTAACTTAAATCACACGAAAAATAATAAATCTATGTACTTTGCTGAAAATGGAACGTAAGGGCTACTGCAATAGTGATTTTGGAGACGACGATGGTTGACAGATCTTAGTCTACAGCTTCAGGAATACCCGAAATGTGTATTATATAATTTTTATATTACACTGACAATGAGTCCATATTAAACTCAAATCATACGTTCTGAACTGGAACACTTTACTCAACCTACATCAGACAACTTTTTGATTGGCCATCCTTAGCAAATATTCGTGAACCTGATCTAAACTCAATTCTGCAAAATCGCTTGCCAGCAAATGCAATTATATTTTTTGCGTCGTTGGAGCCGTAAGGTAATGCCAACACATTAGTAACAGCACAGATGCCGTAGTTGCTTAAGCTAGATTATATATCCTGGTCCAAAAATTATTTGGCAACTTCGTTGACACCGAAATTCTATAAAATTTACTAAGTACGCCGAGTTGGTTTCCACCCGAAAGTAACAGAGAGATATTTAGCAAACCGTCTTTTCATCTACAGAGTGGTCAAAAATCGATGTTTTAATGGGAGATCTTATTAACTATAATGATATGAAAAAATCAACCACTCACCCTCGATTTCTTTTTGGAGAACAGCCTAATAGTGAAATCCAAAATTGATCATTGTCTTTTGTTCTCGAGTTATAGACAAAAATGAGATTTTTTGGCTATGTCTCGTCTATTTGTAAAACTTAAAACAAATCATTTTGACATTCCTAATAAGGATTTAGTAAGGTAGCCCGTTTTTTAAATGTATTCTAAAATTTCAAGTTATATTTTTTTAAATAGAACGAGTAGTTGGGTTTGAAGTTTAAAAAAATGCTAGTGTTTCTGGTTTCAATGATGTAAGTCGTGTTGGTTCAAATAATTGTTTTTCGCTGTTTTTTAGTGGTTTCTGCACTAAACTCTTGTGTTCAATGAAAACACCACTGATTATATTAGGAAATGTCCTCATTCTTGGAATTACCGGCACAAGTTCTTGATCTAACCATAGCCGAAAAGATACCATCGCTTACATTATATATATATATATACTCAGAAAGTTCTGTTCCCGCACCACTTAGGTTTTCTAATGAGAGTAGAAGTCTTTCTTGTACTTCACTCGTATTAACTGGCAGTCTTAACACCATAATACTAGTAGTCTTAATAAACATAAATAGAAACATTATCGAGTTTGACGTTATTTGTTACAGCACACGATAATGCAGAATGCAGCTTGCAATCATGTGTAAAATGGGAATTGCGGAAAAGAATGTATTCCTAGCAGTTACTGTATCAATTCTTGCTGAGATTCGCCGTCTTGAAAGACTCCACCGTGGTAATATTGAGCAAATCTGCCGTTTTTGCTTTACTGCGACTCGGCAGTTAGATGAGTATACCCTAGTAAACAATGCCAATACGTACTCCTGATAGACTTTTACCCTCTTGAATACAACGTAAGTGTGAGAGACATTGCTTTAAAACTCACCAAGCAATCTTGAATAGTGCGTCAATTTTGAGAATTTGATAGCGTAATACCATTTACCGGAAAGCATTAAGATCTGCTTCATGCACCAAAAAACATAAAAATTTAGTATTTCCTTTGTTCCAGAATCATTTAGAATACTGATTTAAAAGGCGTTTACTTTTTATTCAGTAGCTATAACTTAGATCACTGCTATAGCTTAAAAAAAACAGATGAGAGGTTTCATGCTAAGTGCAAAACGTAAGCATTATTAAATGACAATATACTTATATATTTTTGATTTATTAATCTACAATTTCTTATACCATTGGCCTATCAACAACTGTCTATTAATTTAAAGGACTAGGGACGATAACTATCTCTTTCGCTTGATAAATTTTTGAAACGGCATTTTCACCATAGCGTGAAAGAGTTACCGAACTCGAAAATGTAAACTTGCAGCTTAAAATTAATAAAGCGAAAGAGATGAGTTTTATTTAAACATAACAAATATCGACTAGCCATGATTACAAAACTATATACATCACTAAGCACTCACTGCCTGTTTCATGTGTACATAATATAATATGAACATGATTCCAATTAGATTTATCTAGACGACAATGAAAGACTAATCAATTAAAAATAGCGTCATAAATCACATTGCATATTAAAATGTTTAATAACATGGCATTTTGAATTTGAGTATTTTTTAAAAATGCAAATACAATCTGAAATCCGCGTCGCGGTTCAGCAAAACACTTATGGAATCGGAACATTAACGCCTAGGCTCTATGTATGTACACAATTACATAGTAGCGCTGTTTAATATTATATATGCATATATAAAACCATAAGGCTGCTTAATTTAGCTTTTAGCTCTTGGAAACAAATTTTGACAATGAAATTTGGAATTTTTGCAGCAGTTACACGAGGCGTTATTTTTTAAAAATAATTTGCTGTTACGTACATATTGTTGGGGATTTTTAGGCCACGTTTTATTTTTTCTTCCAAGAAATGTAACGCTGTTATTAAATTTTCAATATTAACAATTCCACATGCTAACACTACTACTCACAGTGGAAAGTAAGCACAATATTATCACCGACTATTCTCGTCATTATATGACTTAACTGCTGGTGCACGTACAAATTGTACGTGCAAATATATTTTTTAACATTGTCGTGCTCTTTGCTAAAAACTATGGAACTTAATGTAGCGACAAACCTAAACATTCGTGAAACTAAACTAGTAAAATGCTGCGCTAACAACATACAACTGCATATTTGGCAGCCAACTTTTATGGTTTCTATTTAAATATTGTATTGACAAAGACGTAAATTTCATTTTTTTAAAAAACATGCAACAAACAAACAACAATTTTTAAACACTCCACATATGCTTGAATTAATTTACACTGATTGAATCAGATTGTGGTACACAACTTGCTAAAAAATCTAACGATTTTACAGTAAATCGTTTACGACAATATGCGTTGTAATAATTACTATTTATTTAACTGGTTTACATTCAATTAGTAATAAGCGCAACTCCTGTTTCGACATTGTGTGGACACTCTGATATATTAATATTGTTTGATTGATTGTAATTTTGCGCAAAAAAAAGTTTTGGCGACAATGTATTTAACAAACGGTTCGATTATTATTTGTTTTGAGCATTGATTTTTAGAATTACGGTGAGCTTTTTAGTAATGATTCTCCGAAACCTGACTGTCATTTCATGTCATGACTATCAGAATTACACTTAGAGACTTTCTTAAACCACTACAGCTTTCGATAAGACAACTATACAAATATGGTTAAAATTACTTGAATTACACACAAAAACACATCACAACATATACGCGCGATTCTTCATAAACATTGTGCTTGTGCTGTATATACGTGCAATAGAATATCAAAGCGATCATGTTATTTTACTAAATATCTTCACATGCATAAACAACGATTCATTATTTTTTTGGGAGTCGACAGACGATTAGAAGCTGCACCGCAAACTAATCGCTTCTTCTTTTTGGTGATTTTTTCTGTTGACATCTTAAATTACGTCTACTCTAACACCAAGTATATATGTATATATGAATTACAATGATAATAGTAATAATAATAATAATAATAATAGTGAACGCGTGTGCGTATAGATAAGAATACATCAAAGTCGTCTCTTATGCAAATTCTGACTACGACTGTGAATGACTAACATATGGTAGAGAAGAAATAATTCCGTAAACAAGTTGACATCGGGCAAACTTAAAGGGCTCACAAGTAAGCTCTCGATCATCGACGTTATTGCGGGATTATTAATTCCTTCCCGTATACATTAATATTCAGGTCGCGCGTTTTGTCGAAAATTTTGTTAATAACGCGGGTTTCGGAGATAACAGAAATATGGATGTGTTCGTAGCGAACGCCGGAAATACACTTGTCGCCAAACACCAAATAATGCTTCGAATGTTTGTTGTTTTTTATAAACGGTAGTGAGCAATTAACTGAAGTGAGGTTTTCGTCTCAGGACGCATTAAAGATAACCAAGAGTTGCATATGTCTTGACAAAAGGAGCATCCACTTTACACGTCTCCCTGTGGAGCAAAGAAGATCAGTGTTTAGCTCAGAGATGAAGTGATGTTTAGTGCTAGTGCGACGGTGCGTGGTAATAACTTACTCGTCTTCCCACGGACACACGTCGTTACTCTTTGCTTCAGGTTCTGGACAAGGTTCTGGATCCAATTGAATATCGCTACTTGCTGATTCTGCGTCGGGTTCGGCTAGAGGAGCCATTGGGAGACTGGAGCATGGTTCGGGCTCGTCATCTTCCTTGTTTTCGCCCTCATCTACCACTGTATCGTCTATCACTGAACTTACACTTATTATGGGAGCGTTTGCGCCTGTCACGGAGCACGTTTTTGTAAGACTACAGCTCTTTTTGAAAGTTTTAGTGGAACTTAATTCCTCGGTTTTATTGTCCGTATCACTAGCAACTGCAAGGGAGACTGGCGCGGTAATAACCGCAGGGCTGCTCTCCTCGAAGGAAGACACCGAAGGCCTTATGTCGGCATGCCGAATTGGCACCGAAACGGATGCTCGACGTTGTTCTACGAAAGAAACTGTCGACAGCTTTCTACTAGATTGACCTTTTCTATCACCATCCAAAGTACTCTGTTGCGTAATTCCACACGTACGCCGAAATCTATCGGACACTTCCGTAACAACCGCACTAACGTCGGACGACGAACTACACGAATCCAGTTGTGACGAATTCTTCCTAGAATGAGGTTCCGGCGTTACTTCCCACGGACACACCTCTTCGGATGTCGATACGCTTGCTACAACAGCTACACTTGGCGGTTTCTTCACCCTGCACGAAGATTCTGGATCAGTTCCTCCGTACTCGTCGTTGACTTCCGCCCTGCCACAGGTAATATATAAGCGAGCCGAACGCCACATGTTGGTGTTAGACCCAGGGAGTGCAACCAAAATGATGTGCACACGCATCCAAAGTTCAGTGGTAGAAGGAGAAACATTTTTGAAAGATATAGACGTCAAACGAGCAAGCAACGTAAACAGTTTAAAAAAAACATGCAACAACAAAGTATTACGCGAAGAATGATCGGTAGTGGACTGAAATTTATTTTAACGGAGCAAACAAAGTAAATTAAAACCTATAATTTATTACACCGACTTACATTGATACTTTTTTGTCATTTGCATATACTCATGTAAGATTTTCAAATTAGTAATATTTAGTGAAAATCGCACAACCTACTTTAGGTGTAACTTAGTAACTGAAATAAGTAATAATAACGTAATGATATTCAACACATTTGCTTTATAGACATTCAGTTGCCATTTTTGTAAATTTTTAAAATGACAAGGTTTACTACTGACTTCCTGACTACAAAACTTGGATATTATTTTGCAATTGGCGTCGTACAAGTCTGTTTTGAGATGTGCCAAAGTGAGTGTCTGAGATTTAAGTTTTAGTTATGAAAATACCAAAATTCCATACATTTAACGTTTCAAAACCTCTTACGATACAGGAGGCACCCCAATACTACCTATCTGTCAGTAATTTGTGATTGCGTCCTTCAAAATTTTGATTGAAAATGAAAAGTTTAGACGTGTATTTAAATGGCCGAAAAGATGTTTAAATAAATTGTGTATTATTAAATGCTCATAATGTTTTGACGTCATCGCGGATTTTAATCAATCTTATAGTTAATTGGTTCAAAATTTCACACATTATCATAAAAAAATCTGGCCGACCAATTTTTTCGCCCAGAAAAGTCAGGCATGCCTATTTGAATTGTGTAACAAGACGGAAACCGTTTTCTTCTGTTTCATTTTATGCATTTGAATGAGAGATTCAAAAATATTTTGGTATGAGGATATTTTGGTATAGGAACAGCTGAAACTATTGCGCATACCAGTTTTTATTACATGATTTGAGATTCTTACTATCGCAGACGTTTGTATCAAGTTGGGTTTGTTTGTGTGTCTTTTAATTAAATATCATTTTTAACCATAACCTATATATATATATATATATATATATATATATATATATATATATGACTGTTTTTATTTTTAATTCATATGTGACGTTTCCATCAATTGATGGTAATTAAGACTACCAACTCTTATTTGTTATAAGCCTTGATAAAGCCCTACGCAGGGGGCGAAACGTCGGCGTTGACAACATATTGAGTTTGTTGTTTCATTCACCTCCACCTAGAAGGGCTCGAGAAGAGCAAACTTTATACAAAAATTATTATTTATATTTATTTATTATTGCATACGTTATAAAAAACTGATGAATTGCAAGGATTTATACATTCAAGAGACCTATTAGAAGAAATAAAATATTAAATTTTCTTAGCGAATCTTTGAAGACATTTCACAATAAAAGTGATGGCAAGCGTACCACAATTCGAATAGAATGTGATATTTTTGGTCGATCATTGTGAATATTATTTCGAAGAAAAGTAGTATAGAGACATGTTAAAAAATTAATTGTCACCACTTGCTTCCACCAACATTAACGTACTCTACAAGAAAAATATTTAAAACAAAAAAATCAAGATTAGCAAAAAATCTTTTTAATAGAAACTTAGGTTCCACGCCACATTGACTTTAAAATTATTGATAGTTTTCATTTCTAACATAATTAAGAATCATCTATTCCACATGCATTCGGCAAGATCGTACAATTTATATTAAAGAAAATATATAATACCACCGGTTCAAAAATCCATTTGATTTTGGATAGATATCTCCATCAACCAAAGATTCAGAAAGATCAACTTCTATAGAAGATCAAGTACCATTTGCTATCATTTGCTGTTACGAAGCAGATGTTAATGAAAGTCTTAACAATCCAAAATTCAAAATATCAATAGTAAATCTTTTTACACAACCACTGGACAGATAATACATCTAGCTCATTTATTAACAATAAAAAAAAGTGCTTTCAATAGGCGAAGACCAGTGTTTTGTCTATAGTTATAGTAATGGAATAAAGACTCGAACACTGACCGAAAATTGAAAATGTTACGACAAAGAACAAATATGTGATAATAGAAATCTCAATCATGTAAAAAAACGGGTATCGTGATGATACTTCCGACTGTTAACTCCACATACCAAAATATTTTTGAATCTGTCATTAAAATGCATAAAAATGATAACACAAAAATATTACATTATTACACAATTCAAATAGGTATGCCGGACCTCTACGTCTAAAAAAAATGGGTCGGCCGTATTTATTTTCGTATAAAATTTATCACCAAATTAACTATAAGATTGATTAAATCCACGATGATGGAAAAACATTGTGGCTACTTAACAATACATAATTTATTTAAGCCCATTTTTGGCCAATTAAATCCACGCCGACCAAACCCAACTTATACGTCTAAGTGTAAACTTTTCAATACTAGTACTATTTCTTATTATGCATTGGTAACGCCATGTGTGTTCTACCCAAAGTTGTACCAAATAGTATATACTTTTGTACCTAATAAATAGTTTTGTTCTAGTCAGTCTACAAACTTTATTTTCTTGTGGCAAGAATGTATCGATGATGATGATACAACAAATTGTTGTACTATAGTAAAATTTACGAAGCAAAATAGCGATTACGTTTTGAATACGCAGTGTGCACATGAACAGTCGTATTTACACGAAGAATATAATTGTGAAACGAACCACCACGGCAACACAAATAACGCGATGCATATTTAGTGTGGTTTAAAGTAGTTTATTTCCGATGTCCTGCAAATACGGAACAGTGCAGGTAATTGTATATAAGTGAAACAATTATTATTAGCATACGTAAACCTTCAAAGGCGCGCTTTAAACATTTCAAAATTGATTCTGCACCTATGTGAGTTCTTATCAAGTAAATAACAAAAAAATATTAAATGCAAGTCAGTGTTATCGACAAATACAAATTCAATCCAGTATCCGATAAAAATAATAAAGACCTAGATAAAACCTAACTACTGCATAATATTAACAGAATGTAGAATTTGAAGCGTAAGAGTACTGTTTCTAGTACAATTCACAAAATTAAAATATTGGCCAACGACCAATGAACACTCACGATTTCTCTATCTGAAATAAAAAATACGGGTACACAATAAAAGTTTGGTACAAATCGTAGAATACAAAGTTCTGAAAATACACATATATTGCGTGACAGAGCGTGAACAGCTGCCAATTTCAGGCAAGGATTTAAAAATACATCGACGATACAACACCTAAAATGGTATAATGAAGTTTAGGCGCTCGAACTTACGGACTTTGAAGTGGTGCGCTCGAGCCCTTAGACTGGCTTGGAAGATCTCCCCTGAAATTGAAGCATGACTTGACTGGCTCTAAAAGTTTTTATGGCGCAAATACACAATAAAATGTGCCCTAACATTTTTTACATATGTGGGTACAAAAAGAGCGCCTTGTCAAAGCTCATGCGCCGTGCAGGGTTTGTTCTAAATAAACATTACGTTACCTGTAAGGTATATCGCTGAGATTACTTTGTGAATGGGAATGAGGAACGCGAGTATCTCGAACTCCTGAAATAGCCAATTCGTGCGCCGATCCGGACAAGCTTCGATCACTTCCCCTTCGTTTTGAAAGAGCACCACAGCTAACGATGTTTGATGGTGGAGCTTGCTGCTGCAGGAGAGAAGGGTTTGGAGCGCTACTTGTTGATGTTTTCTTCTTTGTCGGGCCAAATCCAAAAAACCTAAAAAAGCTTAATTAGCGTGGTCCTTAGGAAAGAATTAAGCTAACCGTTTCTTTTGAGAAGGTTGAATACCAGAAGCAAGAAGGCTTTTGTAATATTCCGATCTAACAAACCTCGGATAACAATCTTTTTTCAACAATAAAGTATAAACATGCTCTTGCGCCGCATCAAAAGTAAATCTGCTGGGAGATTTCATTTCGTTATGCACCTTCTCCATAGTCTTTCCATCGATATTAATTTCACATGGAGCACCAGGAGCCAAAAACTCTCTGTAACAAATAAACGTCATCAAAAATTATTTATTAAAATTCAAATAAACTTACTCAAAAATTTCGCTAACTTTTCGTTGTATTTGTGACTGAGAAGAACGACGTAAATCATTAACTGCCATCCAAAATCTTATGTTTTCGTGACTGTATTCTTTCCTAAGATAATTCGTAAACTCCTGTATACCAGTCGGATCGGAAACTAATTCTTCCATTGATAAACCCCATCGTCTAACACGTTTCTCTGTCGGTACTTCAACCCTAAGGATTTGAAAATTAGTTTATACATGACCGATGCGACGAATGCACTTACAAAGGACTATTGAGGTGCCAGTATGTTAGATCCTCGCTTACCCAAGGATTTGAAGGTTGTGTGTTTACAATCAAAGGATCGTATTCGGCATACGTCTCTACGTGCTGCACCATACTCTCCAAAGCTTGAGACACTTTAACTCTCGTCCTTAACAAATTATTCTTTAAGAGTTCGACCTATAAACAAGTTATTGTTACTTTTTAATTTTTGGAAAATAACGTTAACAGTAGTTTTATTTAATCATTTTTGAGTCAATAATACGATTGACGAAAATAGAATTTTCGTCTCAAATTAAAATAAATTTATTAACCTCTCGTTTACAATCCTCTATAGTCCTTTTTCGAACACGTGATCCATTCCTACATCTAGTGGGCACGGGGCATTGCTCCAAGGAGCTCACAATTCCAGGTGGTGGTCGATGTATACGCCAGTACGCTCTCTCTTGGGAGTCACTTACTATTTTATCTCCTTTTTAATACTTTTGCTAATTTAACCTGAAACAAAAAATAATATTATCCACTTGAATAAAATTTTTATCTATCTACTTTAGATTTCAAAGCATTCTTCTTATAAGAGAACCTACGTAAAACTTTCACCATGCTTAGGGAAAAGCACATTAAATTTTTACCGAGTTTACTGCGAATATGTTTGTACAGGAGTAGTTAAAATGACGCAAGTTTCTCACCATGCACAGCATGTGGTTTGTATTTATAGTACGATGATTAACGCCGGAACCGGAACAAATTAGATACCGCTTTTAATCTTTGGAGTATTATTGGTATCTCACCGGTTAAATTTTGCAGGAAATGTCACAAAATCGTTTTATCTAAGTTTTTTCTGCACTAGAAATGAAACTTTTTATTGAAATTAGATAGTATTATTTTTCGGATCGTAAATCATTCTTTATCGGGAATCTCAATTGAGTTTTCGCTTAATCGTTTATTACTTTTGCAGAATAAACTTTTCTTGCTGGAACATCGTATGCTGAACGTAGAAGATTCGTAAAACGTTTTAGGTTTTTCAATGCTTTAAAAGATGCGGGTAAAGCGCAAACGGCGATTGTAATATAAAACTTCTTCTTTTGAAAGCATACATTTGATTTCTCACTTAGGTAATAGATAATTTACAAGAGTATATTTTGCAAGAGGTCCAGTCCTTTGAAACCGAAATAGATGCGTTTATCGGTTTATTTGAACAAACAGAAATTTAAAAAAATTCGATCCAACCTTCTTCTGAACCAGGCAAATATACTGTTAGATTTCATTTTAAAACTGTAATGAATTGTCAGCACAAGAACTAGTTTCAGAAGAGGCATTTTATAAGACGAGTAGTTTTAAAAACGAGCCGCGAAGCGGAGAGTTTTCGAATGTACGAGTTGCTAAAATGTCTTCTGAAACGATGTCTTTATACTATTATTTCTATTTTGGGATTTTCAGATGGATTTTAAAATAAAATTTCTCGAGTTTTTAAATTTAAGGAAGTATAATTGCTAGGGTGGGAATATTTTCATTAAACTTTGGTTTAAATGCTAGTTTAATTAGTACATTTATAACGACAGCTTGACGTTTAATATCAAATCAGCGACCGTTCGGTATAAAAATGGTTCTATTTCTATAAAAGAAAAACTCATTTTGGTGCTTTTATAGCTCTGTAAACGACCCAAAATCGAAAAATAGTTTTTTTTATATCTCTTATTAATATGTTATAACTTGTGCGAGCGCACACCTATCTCGATTCATTTTACGAATTCCATGTACTCTGCATTCATATTGATTAGTCAACTGATGAACGTTAATGTAAGTGCTGAGGCTGGCTTTGTCTAGTCAAATATGTAAGTTATGTTGTTTTCGGCTGTTCTGATATTAAGCATTAAGCGGCCATAAACTAGGCATTTGTCGACCTAGGCCTGTAAAAAATGTACTATTTTATTGCGTATTAGTATTATTAAATATTGAACTTGTTAGTGCCAGATAGTCAATTTGATATGTTACTTATACATTACTAAGTTACCAAAAAATTAAAAAAAAAATTATTTTAATGTAAATCAGATTTTATTAAAAAAACTAAAGAATTTTCCGAGTGTTCGTAATTGCAACAATGCAAATATGATGTTTCTGGACTTGTGATACAAATAACAAATTCTATAATTCACGTTCACAAAACTTTTTTAAATTTGCAAATACACTGTTTCTGCTCGCATTCTGATTTTAATGAAATACAAGATAGATATTTCCTAAAACTATAAAGTATGTTATTTATTTACATCTTTTAATTCAAGAAAATATTGCATATTGAAGTGAACACTTGCAGAGAGACTTTTCCTTATTTTTAGCATTTTTATGTAGGGGAGACCAGGGAGGCTTGAGTCAGAAAATTGATTTTATTTTGTCAGAATTTTACCATTTACAATTCAAAGATAATATATATTGCAAATTGATTTTATATCATTTAGCTAAACTTTCTATATTTTTTCATGCTTCCTTAATATGATTTTTGTATTTTATAAATTTTTCAATACATTTAGAAAATTGTCTCAACCCTCCCTTACTTAGGGAGAGTTGATACAGGTGATAGGGAGGATTGAGACGATGTAAGTTTTGAGAAATATTTATTAATGGTTAAGAAAAACGAAAATAAATGTTGAAAATAATGAAAATCAATGAAGATTTTTATAATAGCGGAAGTCTACACCAAATGTTAGTGATGATTTTACTCTTTCTGTTCCACCGACATTTTTGGGAAGAGGTAATTTCAAAATGATATCTTGTTCTTCGACTGAAGATATATCGTCCATTGGTGGATAGATGAATTTCCAGGTAGTTCCTTGACGACGTAAAAATTTAATTTCGTATTCATCACCTTGTTTTGTTAAAACACACCCCACGTAGTGAATAAGTGAAGACTTTGTGGCAAATTTGACTATAACAAAGTCTCCTACTTGGAGTGTCTTGACATCCTCAAGAGCTTTAATTTGGAGCATTTCTGCTTCATAGTTCTCAAAATCTGATACATCTTCGCTGCTTCCACCCGATTGAGTTAATTCCTCTTCATCATTTGAAGAAGACTGAGGTGGAGTAGCAGATTTCTGTACAGATCTATTCTTTCGTGAAAAAGGTGGCCTTCTTTCAGAGGAACTTTTCTAATCTTTCGAGCCCTTGCTTCAGCCTCTATAGCTTCCTTTTCAGGCGTGTCGGTAAGAATTCTTGAAGAACCACGTTTTCGTCTTATTAATTGTTTTCGTGGACCTGCCTTTGGGAATGGTCGTAAAATTTCAGGACTAACAAGACTATTCTTAGTGATGACATTTTTTCTTGCTCTTGAGCTTTTGACGTTGAGGCTCTACTCTCTGGAATATTCTCTTGCATTGAAATTTTCTCTGGCTTGTCGATTGGTGGTGCTTCATTCTCTTGAATGGAACTGGTAGTTTCCAGTGGTCGATCAGTCACCATACTAGACATGAAATCAATGTCGCTGAATACTTCACGATTCAAAGGACAAATTCCGGTTGATGTAAAACCAGAGATAATATTTTTGGGAGTGAATGCTAATTCAAACGCTCGACTAGCTAATGAAGCAATATTATAGATGGACAAAGTTTGACCTGGACTTGAAACCATCCATGATGCACACTGAGAATTATAAAAATTCTTAAACGGAAAATAGAGCGACACATCCAAGGGCTGCATTTTATGGCTGCAGTGTGGTGGAAATGTTAACATCACAATCCCATTTTCCTTTGCTTTTGTCAGAGAATCTACGGAAATATGACTCTCGTGGTTATCCATTAATAGAAGAATTTTGTTTTCTACGGAGCAACCACTATGCTTTATTAAGTGATCCAAAAATGCAATAAAATTTTCTGACGACATCCATCCACTGGGGTGAGCAGCACCAGCACTTCCTGGAAAAGCACCACTCAACATATAGTCCTTGAAATTTACTCGTGGAAAGACGAAAAACGGAGGGATGAATCTTCCTCCAGCACTAATGCCACAACAAGCAGTTACTAATGTGCCGCGTTCAGCAGACGTGACGTTTCCAACCTGTTTAACGCCTTTAGCTGCCAGCACTTTAGGTGGTTTGTGTACGGTTGTAAGCCCAGTCTCATCAATATTCCATATCTGATGAGGTTCAAACTTTTCGCGTTTGAGAACCGTTTCCAAATTGTTGAAAAACATGTTAACATTTGTGCGGTTGAAACTTGTACATCGTGACAAACTGGTAGACTCTGGAGTCCTCAGCGATAACTCTGGATGACGATGTCTGAAGCCGCGATATCATAGCCAGCAATGGATTTTTCATCCCATTTTATAGGATATTTTTTATGATTGGCCTTAGCAAATTGGAAGGCCAGTTGACGTGCACATGTGACTGTTAAACCATGATGCATCTGCGAAGCACGGACTAGGTAATCTGATAGGAGAGCTTCTTCTTGGGTGAAAACTAATGCAGTTTTAAAATCCGGTGAATAAGAAATATTACTATCAGGTATGCTGGAGTTCCTCTTTTACATATCTGTTGAGCGTCTGCTTGTCTATATCATATTTTCTTGCAGTTGCACGTAATTTTGCTCCCCAAGAACTTCATCCACCGCTGTTCTCATAACGTCTGGTGGAGGAATTACTCGTTTAGTCTTTTTGACCCAGAAATGAGGCATATTGATTCTGAAACAATATTATAAAATTGTGTTGAATCACTTTGAAATAACAACTTTTAAGTTTATAAAATAATGTTTAATCAGTGGAAATATGAAATAGAGAGGGTTGAGACGTCTCATGGCTCCCCGAAACAACTGTCTCATGTCTCCCTATGTAGCGTTTTACAGAATAATGTAACATAAAATCATTGTTAAACCTCCAATCTACTTGAAAGTTATATAAAAGATTGAGAACATACCTGTGGTCGTTCTATCTGAAGAATCGCTTTGAAATTTCACTTCAATTTGCTACAAACTACCACAATATTGAAGAATATAATTTTAGTTTTAGCGGCAATTTACCACATGCACCAACAACAACGTTTTACAAACGACTGATGCCGTTACGCAGGTAACGTGGTGGGGTATTCAACCTAAACTATGAACTACTAACCACCAGATGACTCTACTTGACCGATTTTAGTAAATAAATGCAGTGTCTTATTCCTCCCCTGTCTCAAGCCTCCCGGGTCTCCCCTACTCAGAAATCAAAATGTAGTATTTGTAGAAATCTGTAGTGTGTAAGCATTTTAATGCAAAATTTCAAATTCTTTGAATTTGCGTTAAAAATGCGCTTAGGTTTTTTGCAATGTCGAAATGTTTTAAGCCGACATCTTACACAATACATAGATTACAACTGAATGACTTGGAAATGCTCGGCCGATTTGACTATTTTTACTGCCTATGTTATGCGACGGTTTTCAAGCCGAAAATTTGAAGACTTTTTTTTGACTTTTTTCGGCGAATTAGAGTTATTATATTATAATGAAGCAAAAAAAATTATGTTCGGCGGCCGGCCGGCCGGCCGTCCGTCCGTCCGTATGTAAACAAGATATTAAGAAAACGACCCCTCAGATTTTTATGAAACTCTGTACATGGACTTTATTTAAAATTTCGCAGATCTGAATAGATTTTGGGACATTCCATGTAGCCATAAGGGCCGATAACCTACACAGATTTTCGAATTTTTAAAATATTTAGAAAAATACTCAATTTACACATTTTTGTTTCAAATAAAAGTTGTTTATAATTTAATTATACACAACTTTGGTTTAAACTAGTTTTTGACCCGATAAGTAATTACTGAGATATAACAATTACGTGACCCTAATTATTGAAACAATATCTCCATCAATATCAATTTTACAAAAAGTTGATGGAAATTCTATTGTCTATAGCTTTTGTTTGAACCATTTTTTCTAAAACACAATTTTTTTTGGCTTATCAGCTTATCATGTAAATAATAATTATGGATTAATGGTTATTTAACAATATTCTATTAATAGAGGCAACTAACAATCGAGATATGTTTGAGATTGTTAATCGCCCTTTAATTCAAGAGTTAGGTACACAAGTTTTACGTCGAGCCTACCCGTAATTTTATTAAAATTATAATTTAATAATTTTAGACAAGATATGCTATTGTGAACGCACCGTTGGAAAGTACCGTTTTGTGAACTCACTACAACTTTTTAATTTTATAACATAACGTAACTTCATTGTTTCTACTTTTTTGTGAGCTTTGTCTTTGATCATTCTTTGCCAACAGTATTTTAATTAAGGTCACTAAGTTGACGGAAGATTGAGATACTCAATTTGAATTGTTGCGTCAAATGCAATAGTTTTCTTTACAGAAAAACAAGGTGTATTAAATTTTTGTGAGAACGGATTAGTGCTTAACCAAAATAATAATGCACCTACAAAGACCACACCAGAAGTGGTTGACAATGTTTGATAAATCATGCACAAAACCCAGGTACATCCCTACGTTGCCTGTAAATAATGACAATGACTTGTCACATCATACCGAACAAATATATTCATTTATATTCCTATTATGTGCAAGTAGTCTACCAACATATTGAGACAGGATCGATTATCCTACATGTGTTCAATACTGGAAATAGTTTTGCAACATTTTTATCAGAGACATATTGGTTCAAGATTTTTTAACGATGAAGCTTAATGGTTTTGTTATTTCACACAACAAGAGCGTGTAGAGCTTATAAAAAAAACTATTTGTTAAAGTGGTTATACTCACCCCCAAAAGATATTTTTAGTAGTCGTAATGTTTATCGGGCTATTCCTTTTTTTTAGTTTTGATTTTCTCTTACCTTGAAGAATTTAACATTTGAACAATGAGTAAACAATATTGCAGAACTGCGTGAGACAATAGTTTGCAAAATAGATGAGCTAAACACCCTTGAATGTTATTAAGTGTTATCATCGGAATGTTGTGTACAGTACAAAAATGTCTCAAAGTTTGTGTGAACAAATGGAAGATTTATTACAACTGTAGATTAATGTCGATTTGTTATTATTAAAATTTGCTTTGCTACAAATTATGACAGACTTTTATTTATATTTTTATACTGTAGTTGATTAACAGATAAAATGGCGACTTGATGTACTACATATGTATGCTTAGTTGCCTATACTAAAATCGTTTATTAATAGAAAATCGTCCATTAATAGGTGTCAGTAACGATCAATTTTGTTTACATTAATGTATGTCATAAGCGCACAGTCAACGAAAAAAATAATAAAAAATAAATATGTTTGTAGATGTTAAATAATTAAGAAACATTATGACGTATTAATTCAGTATTCTCATATCAAATTACAGTGCAACCTCGATATAACAAATCGCAAGGGAACAAGTAAATATTCGTAACCAGCAACACATATGTGACAATGTAAGCATCAGCTAGTTCTCCGTAGACGGCTAAAGCATTATCAAAGGTAACAAAGTTGTGGAATTCAGTCTCTTGAAAGTGCAATACTTCTTGAACGCTTAGCCAGGTTCTAGCAAGTTCTGCGACTGGTATGTCTTCTTCTTCATCTTCGCATGTTACAGTAAACCCACTTTTCTTGAAGCAGTTTGCAATGGTCCTTTCAGTGACCAGATTCCAAACTTTTGCAATCATTCACATGGCTTGTAAAACGTCAATTGTAGTTAGCGTTTTGCGTTCTACATCAGCTAGAAACGTCTGACAACTTCCTTCTTATAGTGTATTTTAAGGCTTTGAATGATGCCTTGGTCCAGTGTATAACGGTTGAGGTTTACAACTAACAACGGCTCCAGAGGAATAAACAAAAAAAAAGGAACAAAAGGGAATTATGGATGAATGTAGCGCACTAGGTTTGTGGAGAATAAAATATTTAGAATAGGTAGAGCAGCAGATTCCCGCTTTGTCGTAGAGTGGGGGGTCCATAAAGAGTTCTTTTAAATTAAACATGCAACGACACTGACTTAAACTAAGATTAAAAAGGGTAAGTACCTCCCGTAAACCCAAAAGGCCTTTTGTTTTCGCGTTAACCGCTCTAAGTGAAGCACACGAGCCCGTATTGAGCTGGTTAAAAACGTTCGGTTGTGGAAAGTACCACTGAATAAAGTTTTACTTAAGAACTAAAGATCAAGCTGTGTCATGTCGTATGCACATGAGCTTCACACGCATTAACAATGAATAAGTTACTTCAATAATAATAAAACTTAGCTGTAATCAAAAATTAGCAAAATGCTCGCCAAATACGACTTTCGTCGTAACACATTACTCGTGACATACCTGTAACATATTGCTCTCGACACACGTTTTACATTCCTAAAATAAAACCGTAACAAGTGGTTGTAGTTTCGAAGTGGTATTTGGAGGCAAGTACTTTATTTTTGTATTTTTAGGAATTTCTCCGTGTGCATTACAATTATCGATGAACATAAGAATTTTATTGATTATTTTCGGCATTCCTTTATTCAGATTTTTAAGCCAATTGATAAAAGCATCACTGGTCATGCAAGCCTTATGGTTTGATGTGTAATCTGTTGGCAAGTTATTGACATTTTTAAAACATCGCGGTTTCTTATATCTCCCGATTATGAGTGCCTTAAGTTTGTAGGTCCCGGTACAATTTGTTTCTAGAAGTACTGTTAAGCGAAATTTGCTGTTTTTTCCACCATTACGCGTATCGTCTTTAAATGTTAAGGTTTTGTCAGGTAAACATTTATAGAAATATCCAGTTTTGTCGGCGTTATAAATGTCTTCGAAATTGTATCCGGCGGTCAGCTCTGCCAGTTTGTCTTTTTTCTCATCACATACTTCTTCATTGACTCTATCACTTTCACCACAAAATTTTCAAAAAACAATCTCGTTTCGTTTTTGAAATTTTGAAGCCACCAGTTGCTGGCACGGAACCTTGCATGTCCCATTCCTACTGCAAACTACTGAGCCTTTTCCTAAAGGATAGGCCTCCGATTGCAAGATTTTTGTCTCGGCATTGTTTTAACGACTTTAACACACATTCCTCTACGTGTTTGTACTCGCATGATTTTAATCGTCTACTGTTTCCAGGTAAACCATTTCCTTCTAAAAACTTATCTTTAAATTTTAAAATTGTCGCCAATATACTTGCGGGAATGCCGAACTTATTAGCTATGTCTAGTTTTTTCGTCGAAGGATTTTTGTCAACATAATTGATGATGTCTCGCTTTTCTGCAACTGATAAGAAACTCCTTTTATGTTTCTGAGCTATTGCAACTTTGACAATAGTGACAAGCAGCAGTGTTTATATTACTTTCCATCGTTTCGAAACATGTCGCGTCATGAATCACATACTATGACATTAAGGGTTATTATTGGTGGAAACGTTATATAAAGGTTTTGGGTTGACAAAATTCGTTAATTAGAGGTATTTACACTTTTTTCTGATAGTTGAAAATTCGTTATAATGAGGTGGTTCGCAAAAATTGTTCGCAATGTAAAGGTATATTTTACATTGACTCTTATGGACAATTCAAGGAGATTACGAAAAATTTGTTAAATCGAAGAAATCGTTATACTGAGGTTCGTTATATTAATGTTGCACTGTATTACCTACAGTTTATGCCATATGACCCCGATTCTGGTTCTTATGTATTAAATTTCCGATCCAATAAAATGTTATACAGGGTGTTAATTAAATACTTGTATAAACTTTAACGAGTGAATATTTAACTAATTTTAAGATAAAAGGTGAACATGGGTCTGCAACGACTTGGTTTCTGAGATTCAGGATGTCAAAAATATCAACTTAAATCAAAACTACCACTATTATAATCTGCTCCTTCGTTTTCAATACTTTTAAAAAGGGGTTGCCAAATTAGAAAGTACGATAGAAAAACTGTAATATTAGATAACTATGGAGTGTAAGTGCACGAGATAGCAAACATAGTCAGTATTTTAAATGTCAGTGTGCATCAACAAGGATTTTCATTAAACAAAAGTAAAAATACTCGATGCGTAGTATGCCATGGTTGACCAGGCTAAATAGTGTTTTCCTTGTAAGTTTTTGCTGCAATAATACGAAGGACTTTTGTACTGTTTTATACCCGTCGATAAAACATAAATCCACAAATTACCCACAAAAAAAACTGTAAACAACAAAGGAAGTAAACTGTTAGCGTTCAGAAAAGTTTATATTAACAAAGGTGTTTTGAGATTCTTATAGAATTAGAAAACGGGAAAACAATAAAAGTCGAGTAATACATCAATTTTTTGCATTTTGGTGCTAAAATCAAAAAGAAAATATAAAGGTTATAAATTGAGATGGCTACGAAAGAAAGAATGGATCGATAATAAATGATTTTCGTTTAATTCCAAGGAATTGCCAATTGAGTAATTGTTGGAGTAAATGTGTTAAGCAAGCTGTAGGAGGCTAGAATGAAAAATGAGGGTTATTTGACAATTCCACTATTTTCAAGAGAAAAATTAATTATTCTTCTAGTACAAAATTATGTAATTACCATGGATATTCTAATATTAATAATATTCTAATTAGGACAAAATCTTGTAAATGATCTAAATAGAAATTTCCTTCAAATTTATTTTTGAATAATAGTACGTCTTTTTTAAGGACCTTCAAGGTTGGAGCTGTAGAAAAAAATCATTCCTCAAGGGAGAACTGACCGACAAACAATACGAACGATCGAATATGAATTTATATTTAATTGTTCGTTGATAATTTTAATTAATTTTACGTTTAGACGATAAATCCTATTACTAACTAAACTTTGATAAAAGAATGTTTTTTTTCACCTCCAACTTTGAGGCTCCTTTAAAAAGCCACACTAAAATTCAAAATTAAACTGTAACAATTTCCAACACGGCTCTTAAAATATTCTGTAAGTATGATTTTTAAAGGAGAGGAAAAGTAGAAAAAATACGTAAAGTCACTAATACTAAACCTAACTAACAAGAAAAGTAATTCAGTAAACTTTACATTAGTATTTAATTACTTCTCCTCTTTAATTAAATCATTTAGGAATTGCTATAATCTACGGGAGCGTGTTTACGCATTAGTTACGCTGAATTACGACTGTTACCTAAACATAAATTATTTACTTATCCATAACCATATAATTTATATATATTAACAGAAGGATGTAATCGTGTAATAATTTTTTGTTATTAATTTCAAAAAACACAATTTCTCTGTTTATACATGTATTTAGTTTTCCGTATCCCCCTGCAGGCGCCCGCTATACGCAATTGCCTACCTCCCAGGGGCAGATTCCGAAAAAGTGCTATTTGCTGTCCTATCTGACTGAAATTTTGCACGTGGACATATTTTTACATTGTGAATCGTTGATCACAACGTACAGGTGTGTTTGGGATCAGTCAAATGAGGTTGCCTACCTCCCAGGGGCAGATTCCTGAAAATATCCGTTCCGTCTTTTCATATGGACCTGCTTTGTATAAGCGGCAGGGAAACCCATCTCATCATCATTTTCCTACCTCTCAGGAGCAAAAAATCGCTATTTCTTCAATGTTTGCCGTCGTCTCGAACTGAAATTTTGCATGTTGACTTATGTTTCCATTTCACATTTTTGACAATGACGTGTGGTTGATTTCTGAGCCCGTCAAATCGGTTTGCCTACCTCACAGGGGCAGGTTTCTGAAAATCTCTGTTTCGTTTGTATTTGTCATCGAATTGCCGCATAATTTAGCGTACCGGCCTGCTTTGGCACTGTGCTCTATTGAACATCACGTGTACATTTGTAAGGGGCCAGGGGGAAGGGGCACCATCCCGTCATCATTTGCCTATCTTTCAAAATAAAAACTAGTGATCTTAAAGAAAATGTGCGTTTTATAGACTTTCTTCTTATGAACTCACATGGCTTTCTATTTGCCATATAGTTGTAATGAAACAACTCGAAAGACTGGTTGTTACTGAGAAGTGGAAATTCTTTCATTCTCTCCCTTTGGTGTTCAATTTGTGGTCAGAATATCAAGAGAGTACGAGCATAAGTTGGTGGAACTGAAATCAATAATTATATGGATAATGGACAATTTAAGTGTTGCTGTAAAGAATCTTCCATCATCCTAGATATGGAACTATATCAGACCAATCTCAGAGACAACCCAAGAAACAAAAAAGTAATATGTAAGTGAGGGGCGAAATATGTAGAAACAAATGCAATTTTATCAAAATCTCAACTACTGTTCTGCGACAAGAAATAAAAAACCTTGTGGTATATGTTATGTGCAAAGCGGGTAGTTCGACGGAATCACACTTGATAACTGATTTCAGTTTCATGTCCTACCCGAGGATATATAAGAAGATGGTGTCATTATTCTTACATGCCGTAATTTAGTTTACATATAGGTACACGCCATAGATTTAATTTATCAAGAAGAAGGGTCAACAGTAAAGTATATAAATAAAGGAAACAAACTAGGAGGTGATAAGAAAAAATACAATTCTTGATTACTAAGAGGTTATTAAGAAAATTGATGATCTGAAAATGGTGTCTAAGCAAAACCATTATTCAGTTGCAAAGCTTAATACCTATTACCCAAAGCAATTCATAGTACGTCCCCCAGAAATCTGTTTTTTCGGAAAAATAATATTGACATCTTAATTTAATTTTGAGCATTTCTGCTACTTCTAAGTCATGAGCTTCTTTTCAGGGTAACTTTGATTTGCTTAATAATTTTTAATCACTTCTATTGCGGCACAAAAATCAAAGTAACTTTATGCTGTATTATAAAAATATACAGGGTGATTTTGCTTAGAGTGTGCATTAAAATTTTGTAACTTGCAGATAAATCCAAAACTTGAAATTTGGTACACGGCTATAATTAATAATTTTTGTTCTACCTAAAATATTTTTAGACCTTCAGCTATACAGGGTGTGCCAAAAGTTGCTATCAAATTTCTTATTTTAAATACAAACCTATAATTCCTTTTACATGGGTCGATTGTCCATATAATTCTGAGTATATAACCTAAATTATGTTATCTTAGTCTTGACCGTTTCTGATATATGTAATTTTTTTTTCAAAAAAATGGCGTTTGAAGTAGTTAACGAAAAAAATTTTATCTCGAAAATCAGTTGAGATTAGGAAATTAAATTTATAGGGCAGTTGGCTGGAAATCAAGGCTTACTCCTGATGTCCAACTAGTTGTTCCTTTTGTTCCGCAACTTTCAAATATCCCAATCAAAAATAATCAAAAAATTTTCAAATGGCACCTTCTGCTTTTTTTTACATCATTCAAGAAAAAATTTCTTATACCCGATTCCTCTCTCGAATGACGTAAAAAAAGCAAAAAATGCCATTTAAAAAATTGACTTTTTGATCATTTTTGATTATGATATTTGAAAATTGCCTGTGCCCATATGGTACAAAATCGAACTACCAGTAGGACATCAAGAGTAAGTCTGGAATTCTAGTCAACTGCTCCATAATCTCTACTGATTTGCGAGATACAATTTTTTTCGTTAATTGCAAAGCCCATTTTTGAAAAAAATGATATATGTCGAAAACGGTCAAGTCAAGTCAATATTGAATAGATCTAGAATAGAAATTCAATGTCAATGTTGGCATACTTAGACTTGTCAGTCTACTCTGGCAGGTAAAGAAAAAAATCTGCTAAAGGGCTTAACCTTTAAGTAACAGAAGTAAAATTGAAAAAAAAACAAAATAAGATAGAGATGAATTCAAGTCTTATAATAATCTAATACATTTACAAAATGTGTCAAATCCAACAAATACTACAACTAATGAAAATTTATGATTACCTACTTTTAAAAGAAGGGATCAAAATATCAAATTGATCGAAATCTTTGTACACTTAGGTTAACATTCGTTTACAGTAAATTTGTCAAATTCTTCTGTGTGCTTTATTAATTTATCTATTTCTTTATTTATTGTCCAAAATTACCCATTTACTTAAACTTGTTCTTCAACCAAAAGTTGTATTAGAACTTAACTTATGCAAACAATTTGAATGAAATTAAAGAATTAATAAAATAAATAGAAAAAATTAAAAACTAAATAACAGAATAGTAGAGTTGAAACAAACTGCAAGTATGACTTTAGTAAAACAAAAGATGATAGAGAAAATAGAGAAATTAAAGCTGAGTATCTTGAAAATAAGAAGCTGAACTTCTTACATTAAGTGGTACTATATCTATATCATTCTGAATACGATTCCAGCCATAGCACATAACATAGATTGGACACTAGCGCAAAATGTTGCTGGGTAGAAAAGTAGTGTAAAACAAATTATAGAGTTGTTAGTTGAGTTGTTAAGACACACAATTGACTGATCCGAGTAACTCGAGGTAATCTATTAAATTGAAGAGTAAGCCATATTAGAATTTTATGCCTCCAATGATTACAGTTTTATTTCCTTCGATAACTTTTTTATTTTTATTTTAAATAAAAATTTTTTGTCTATAAATCACATGTGCCATCTACAAAGACTACTAATTATACTACTTAAAATATTTATTTTATTCAAAAGGTGAAACATTATAAAAACTACTGGAAATGGTATCAGAATATTATATCATAATTAACACTTATTTTATTTATTTTATTATAAGCAAAAATAATAGAATGTTTAGTGTAGTCGACAACCTTAGATCGCTAAGTTTTTTGGAGAGTTATAAAAAGTATAGGTACTGCTTTACTTCAGATGAATATGAATACTTGCCGTTTTCTTGTCTTTCAGAAATGGGAAATGTATCGGCAAAAATTGTGTTGGTGAAATTCCGAACTGGACACTCATTTCGCCGCTTCTCGGCGACGTTGTTGGCAAACGCCGGAGAAGGAATGATTGGGATCAAACAATTAAGAGGCTGGAACTCAACGTCAGTTGCGGAACAGTATACAGGCTGTTTCATTAAGCTTGGTACGCGGCCATATCTCGAAAATTATTGGGTATAGAAATTTGCGGAAAAAAATTACTAAAACGGCTATGAGAAAATCCTGGAAATTATTTTCAAATTCCGAATTTCACCGCAAGGGGGCGCAACTGACAGGGCGAGGCATAAGATTCAAGATTTCTCCGAAAAATTTTTATATGAAGCTATGACTTTAATAACATCATTAGAAAGCCTGAATAATTTCGCATAAGTTTTGTCTGGGGGTCATTGGCGTACCGGCCTTAATTAGACAAGGAGAAGCCCCACAGTGTCTAATAATTTAAATGACTGTATTTTCTAAATGACTTATTTGATTACAGCAAACTCAGGCTTATTTGTAAGAGAAATGTCAATGTTTTCAAACACCGTATCCATCGGCCTTCGACAGTTTCAAACAAAATTGCTAGAGGTTTTTTCAATTTTGCTAAAAAAATTCAAACCATACAGTATAATTAAACAGTAGATTAAATTTTCTAGAGAAATGCGAAAACCGCTGTTCGATATCTTTGCCCGTTTCAGAGTTATTGTCAAAAGATTACATTTTTCACACTTTAATCTGAAAAAATGGTTATTTTCCTATTTTTGTAGCTTTGTAGCTAGGATTAGTTTTGATATTGTTATATTTTATGCCTCCCTTCACACTTTATCTAGGCTTAGGACTAGTCCAAATTATGTAAAAGACGACATTTGGAATGTGTTTAAAGGCCAACGGCCCATAACAAAACAACGATAACAACATTTAGCATTCAAGTTTTTAAGGGATTAATGGAAATTTCAGTTCGGGAAATCGAATTTATAACGTTTTTAAATCGCCCAATCATGTCGTCCCGTGTAGTTGGTCGCGTTTTATAAACAATACCTTTTATTCGGCCCCACAAATAAAAGTCTATCGCATTAAAATCCGGAGATCTGGGTGGCCAAGAAATCAAACTACTCTTTTCAATCCAGCGATCAGGGTAATTAACATTTAAGAAATCACGGACTCTTTGCGAAAAGTGTGCAGATAATTCGTCATGTTGATACCTTATGGACAACCTTAAGTATTAGGAACATCTTCTAAAAAATAGGCAAGTCATTTTCTAAAAAGTTCAAATATGATTCACCATTACGATGAACGTTAAAAATAAACGGTCCAATAATTCTGTTCCTTAAAATACCACAGCAAACGTTTACACTCCACCTGTTTTGGTGATCCACTTCGCGCATCCAATGTGAATTGGCTTGCGTCCAATAATGCATGTTGTGCAAATTTACCTTACCACAACTTGTCACCTCCTTTTGGTGAAGGATTGTTTTTTGTACGCATAAATAAATTTTGATTCGTAAAAGCTGTTTGGGATAGAAATGCATTAATGTTTCTGTTACGTTGCAATGCACGTGTGTTCATGGTCAAGTTTATACGTACGTGAACGCTTTCACGAGTCGACACTAGATGTCGAAAAACTTATCGTTTATAAAGGATGTTATCGTCACGTTCATGCAATTAAGGGTTTGCCGAAACGCTTCTTTCTATCGTTCTCACACCTCGATTTCTTCGAATTGTTGTATTATGTTTCGCTAGCTAAATTTGTTCGTTCCTTGAAAAACGGTCGGTGTTGCCGTTCTGTAAAAACCGAAGAGAGGAGTGATTCCCTGATGTTATAGTTTAGTTTTAGTAGTTAGTTCTTAAGTAGACTCCGGACGAGTAAGATAAGTTCTTAAGTAGACTCCGGACGAGTAAGATACGTTCTTAAGTAGACTCCGGTCGAGTAACATGTAGCTTATAGACATGTACCAAGTAGTGCGGATTATGTAGTTTGAAATTAAAATTAAAACAACCGCCTAACTAACGTAAGTGCCAAAAGTTTAAATGCAAACTTTTCGAGGGCGCGAGTGAAAATTACGTTTGATGTGTATCCACAAAAAGGACCTCTCGTTTTGTAGCCGTGAAAGAGAATAACGTTTGATTAATGTTGAGATCAAAATAACCGCACGGCGGATGATGAGCAATCTCTTGTGCACACGAAAGTTTAATTAAGAAACATGCAAGCTAGAGGCATGTTATACGAAAATTCGGATTAAAATCTATGGTTCCTGGTGGATAATTTCGGAAAATAAATGGTTTCGAGAGGATTATTCTTCGTTTAATGGTTTGTCTTACGCTGTTTATGGATTAGAAGAAAGGTAACCTCAACTGTAAGTACTCTTCCGGATTCTTCAGAAACTTCCGTGAATTAGTGTCTGCCGTGTTGATTACGCGTATTTAAATTAAAGTATGTACCGTCTAGGATAAAATTAGTTTATTTAGTTTATTGTAACAAGTTTTGCGGTGGTTCAGCGTGTGCGAACCCAATTTTATAATAGTTTTAGGTACACGGTGATTAACCTTTTTGTTACGCCCCGGTACCGTGGTAGCTGTGCATGATTGTTGGTTGTTTATTTTTATTAGGCGACGCAATACGTGTTAGGATTGGGACCCCGGGAAATTAAAAGTGTATTTTTTTAAAAATTCAATGGAGAACTGTTAGTAACAAATTTTCTCTTTTATTGCATCAAGTGTTTATATTTCTCTCTTTTGAACATTTGATTTAGACATTTAAAAGAATAGCGTGGCGCCTGGCAACACCGACTGTGACCTACTTTAAGGACCTTTCGTCTTCATCAATAAAGGTAAGTGAGAGACAAATCCTAACTCGCCCCTCGCCGTTAGCTAGCCGGCAAATTCGTTTGCTACGAATTTGATTTTCAAATTTTGTGGCGCAACAAACTAGAAAGATTGGTATCATCATTTCATAAAACCAAAGACAAAAATTGAGGATTTTCGTTGCACATCTCTCTTAACCAATAGCAATAGTCGAGCCGCCTGTCATAATCAGTTTCTGACAGAGCCTAGTGCAAAACCGTATGGTAGGATGTAATTTAAAGTCTTTAAAAATTCAAAACACCAAAACGTGACTTGTTCCTACTCCTAAGGACACTTCCCTTGTGCTTAAATTTGGATTTGCTTCCACGCATGCAAGAACGTTAATCACGTTATCTTCATTTCTTGACGAACGTCTTCTAAAATGGAATGGGTCGTATAGTTCCCGTGTCTGCCTTAAACATACTGCTAGTTGTCGAAATACCCTCTTGTTATAGTGTCTTTGTTCAGGATATCTGACAGCACATTCACGTGCTGCGATAGGAGCATTTTCGAAACACTGAAAATGGACGGCCAGCATATCGTAAGCTTAGGCATTAATGTAATAAGTTTCAATAACAATAGAATATCCATGCTTGTTTAATTTACTTCCTTTGAGTCATATTGCTCTAAGGGTTGTTACATTGGTCATTAGAAGTATGTAATAAATAAACAATTACCTACTGTTTGAGAAGGGGTAGTGTGAACCAATAAATAAAGTAAAAAATGTAAATTCCATTTTAGTTTAAAATTTCAAGTGTTGTGAAAATGCCACCTCATCTCGGTGCTGATTTGAAAGCGCGGATTGTTTCGGAATTAGCGGCGGGCCGTAGCGTGCGTGAAATTTCACGTATGTTAGATATACCAAAAGCACCGTAGGGCATTACCAAGTAAAATGGAATCTTGAACACACTTTGGAAAGAGCCATCGGAAGTGGTAGACCTAAAGTATCTACACGTGCTCAAGATCTCGAGTTGTTTCATTACGTAACAGAACAACCATTTGCTACATACTCCAGGGCTATAGCAGATACACATTTTCCCGGATGCCGTATAACTGTACACAAAAAGATTAAAGGAGATGGGAATAAAGAAGTATAATGCTGCTGCGAAAGAAGTTCTCAGTGACGAAAATATATATATATATGAAAGGAACTCGTTACGAAAATAATCACATATGTCCTAAAAAACCAAGTGGTTATTTTTCTGTGAATGTGTGGGGTTGGGTTAGCGCGCGGGGTCTAGGAGTTTGTTGGGCTATCGATGGACGTCTTGATTCTGCTGCGTATTTAGATATTTTGGAAACTATTATGAAAACTTCAGTCGAAGTGTTTTATCCAGACGAAGATTATATTTTCCAACAAGTAAGTATTCTTATTTCACTATACTTTCTCCAAAAATAGTTTGGGATCTGTTGAATTAACATTTTCATAATGTATTTTTGTTGTTAAAGGACAACGCCCCTATTCATACTTCGCGGGTTGTGCGCAATTGGATACGAGAAAATAACTTGGAGCTGTTACCCTGGCCAGCAAAAGCCCAGATTTTAACATTATCGAAAATGTTTGGGCTCGAATACTTGCTGTTATCCGAAGACAACAAGGGCCAAATTTTATACCAGTAAACCGTAATGCACTAATTGCAGCCATTGATACCGCATGGGAAACGATTAATATTAATTATATTGATACCTTGATAGCGTCAATGAGCAGACGCCTCCAAGAATGTATCAATAATAATGGAGGTCACACCCATTATTGATTTCTTATATTTATTTATATAGTAATACCTTTATTTAAAAAAAAAGTTTTCATTTAATTTTAAACTATAACTTGGTATCTTAATTATAATTATGTAATAAATTCTTGTCAAAAACTAAATATATACGTTGACAATAAGAATTGCCTTAGTTTTTATTTTCACTTTTTATATTAACTACAGAAAAAATGAAACGTCATAAAATATACATTTTGTAAGGACTAAATATTATGAATAGAGAGTTTAATGATTTTTTTAATAACTTACAATAATTAGTAGGTTAGATTTATTTAAAAATAAGTAATAATCAGTCAACCCAAATAACCATGTTTAGTTTTTGATTTAATTTAAAAGTTATTGCTTGTAGACGTTTTTAAATCAAAATTATTTCTAATTTTATTTTGTAAACATTTCCTAAACAAAATTTTGATTCGATAATTAATCGAGCTATGGTGTTTAATTAGCGATACCTTCAAATATATTCTTTAAAGAAAAAATTAAGTAAGCAACGTAAATTACCTATTTTCTAAAACGTGCTTAGTGTAATGATTCATTCTACAGTCCTTCTATAAGATAACCCCTGCTGAGACTACCTGCTGTTAGAATTGTAAATGATACCCTTAAACCCGCTTCACAATGTGCAAACTTTTGTTTACAGGAATTGTGGTGTCCAAGTTTTAAATTTCATGGGTGTACGTTTGTCAATATGTGTAGAGCGTAACGTTTTATAATTTAAATCTATATACAACTAAATTATTTATTACTTAGTGTTGTTTATTGTGTACCGTTATCAAGTTTTATTTATAGTCATATTTACAATCGTTTTATATCTAGTCACAACCGTCTGTGTTATTTTAAAATTGCACTATGAACATTTTAGTTCGTATAATTCAAGTTTGGACTAACTTATTACACGTCACAATTAAGTAAGTTTTATTATCTAATTTTAAGTACTAATTATAGTAGGTAATTACATATCACATTGTCCTAATTGTATTTTATATTTTTGTTATGATTATTAGAGTATGATGAAGAATGCTCAATAAAAAAATGCATCCGAAACGTCGCTGAAAATTGAAACAGTTAATAAGTGTTTCTTTACATCCCGTCTCCATTTAAGAAGGATTAAACCTAACAAATAATTAAAAAAATGTAGGGGAAATAAAATTAATCATTATTAATAATTAACCTTCAATTGTTAAAATCAGCCGACATGGAAATTTTTCTTCATTATTTTAAAATCTTAATTACATTTTAGAATTTTCTATTATTGAAATTCTTCTCGTTCACACAAAACAGACAACAATAGAACTGCAGTAATAGTTATTTTTCACAATTTAATCGTTTTACTTTAGGTAATTCAGGTTTTTAGTCAATTCAATTTAATTGATTCATATTGCCCGAACGTTTTATTATTACCGATCGATCGATTTAACTTTTTGATTCTTTTTATTGTAGGTTCATGTTGATCTCTTGATTGCCAAAAAACGAATGTATTATATTTTTGATGTTGACTTGTCAAAACCCAAACTGCCTTAATCGTAACTTGCAATATGCACTTCAATCAAAAATTTTCCATTCGTCATGTATCTTTGAACTTAAGTTCCTTTTAATCTTTATCACGTCGGCTAAACACCAAACTAACCATTTATTGCAACTAAACGAAAGTATTATTTACAAAAATAAATTTAATTGCTTTCTTAAATAAATTTTAGGTCCGTTTACTTACTTACTTACTTACCTTATTTACGTTTGATTTGAATAGAACATTTAATAAAAATCTAATTATTTTAATATTTCAATCAAAAATATTTTTTTATTATTTAAAAATAACTCTTTCAGCGAAATATATTTAAAAATTAATGGCTTTGGCATTTTTTAAATTTTTCAGCTTGTGTAATGTTAGACAAAATGTTAGGACATCGTTATAGTCTGTTTTTTGGTTAATATAATGGAAGTTTCAAAATAATTTACCCTGTAACTAATTTTAAGTAACCTGGGAAAACAGCAATCAACATTCACCGACTATTGCACAAAACAAAGAGATGGTGTAGAATTCGAAACAAGTCTTTTCGTAAGTATCCTACATACGATAGTTTATAAAAAGAAATAGAAGAGATACACAACTACTGAATTACATTTTACAAAATTTATATTGTTAAGAAATACTGACTTTTTACCAGGAATTGTTGGAATAACTAGAACGAGTATTATAGCATTTTAGAAATTCTATTTGTAAGTTATTTGTAATTCAAATAAACCTAAATCAGGTGATCATTACAATTAATTTTAACGATACAATAAATAGATAGCATTGATGCGTGTAATAAATGCATTTAGTTGAAGTACGTTATGCATTAATCGCATTAAATAGATTTTTATGTATCTCTACTATTTCATCAACATAAAAGTCGAATATTATTCATATAAACGACATTTAAATAGATTAAAATGGACATTAAAATCCAATAAACATTGCTATGTAGAACAACAGAATTGACAATTTTAAGGTTTGATTTAATAAATGAATATAAAAATTAAAAAAAATTAAAAAAATAATTTCAGTTTGACTGATACCTAACCACAAATGTATAAGTAATGATAGCGATAATCGAACGGGTTTAAGTAAGAAAAATACACTATTTAGTTTTTATATATTTTTTTAGAGGTAATAATTAATAAAATATTATATAAGGACCATAGATATGGCATACATCATTCCTTTCCACGTGAAAAAATTATAGGTGGGTAACCTATAGGTCAGTTGACCAATTTATTTTTTTTAGTTGTGTTTTCTTTATACACATAATTCGAATGAACGAAACGTTAATGCTATTATCCTAAAAGAACACCAATAAATAAAGTGAGACACTTAATTTTTTTTATCAAAATATATTACAGTTAAAAATGTTTTATCTTTGCAGCTTATGCATTAGGAATAACATGTTTATCGCATTAAATTGCAAAGCATTAAATTTGGTATTGGCGAAACGATCGCATCTACATGAAAAATGTGGCATTTATTTTTCTGCAAGAGCCACCCTAACTTTAAAGTTCAGAATCGGATGTAAAGATCATTAAGATTATAAAATCCCACGCAACGCGTAACACGAACACAATGATAAATGTCTCGTATTTAATATTTTTCTTGTTTCATCAAAATGCCCTTAAATTTTAATGTGTCTACAGTTTCACCGTTTCACCTAACAGAAACTGTAACAAGAAATAATTGGACTACTTAAAAGTTTTGGGAAAATTTTGAAAAGGTGCTGTTTTTTAGTCAGCTAAGGGATAACTATAACAAGTTCTTGTTTATATTATGAAGTTTGATACAAATTACTTTCCTTGGGTGAAAAACGAAATTCTTTGTTATTTTAATTTAAAGTGCTTCCCTAAATAATAATGTGAGAAAGTAACATTTTTTATCTTCTTGGGAACATATTTTACATAAAGTATTAATAGCTTTACAAACTATTGGTTTTTGAGTCTTTGTTATTTTTAACTTTGTTTTTTACGATTTACGACTTAGTAAAATTTTGACCTACAGTATATTAGTTAGTTGTATAAGTTATCTATTGTTGAACGAGAGTAAAAGAACTAGTTTGACAAAATATTATTCAACTGGGTTAAATAATAAAATTATTATACCAACAACTCAAATACTATATATAGTATGTTATGCAATGAACATGTAAGGCTTACTATTAACACACGAGCAATGCTATTAGAAAATGAGCCGATGGCGAATATCCTAATACACGTTGCGAGTGTCTTAATAGTCATTACATGCGAATTGCATACACTATTTTTTCTACGACCTCATAATGTTAAATAGAAACACTAATTTTATATATGAATATAGGATTCATTATTATATATATATATGTACATGTATATAAATTATTTACGCTTTAAGCAATCCAATATTAGTATTTATTTATTATTTATTACTAGTTTCAACTCAAAAATTATTGTGAGTCATCTTCAGAATTAAAAAATATTTTTCTACAAACGTTAAATATGACAGTTGGTTTCCATGAAAATTTAGAAAAACATAAATTGGTTTGTAATAAAAGGTATTTTTAAAAAATGTAAACTAGGTATGTAAAATGTTTGAATCTGGAGTTAATTAAATATATTAATGACATAAAAATTCTGTTTGATAATTTAATGTAAGATCGTCAAAATTTGTTTGATCATTGATTATTAAATTTGGATTTGTTGTTTTATTGTATATTATTTCTAATTTTTCTAAAATTTGTCTATTGTAATTAGTTATTTTAAAAGGATGTATGAGTGAATTATTTAAATGTTTATGTTTGTTTTGGATAATGTGATGTTCTTTTAATGGAATTGTACATAATTAAATTTATTAAAAATGTTTAAAATAATTTTGAATGGAAATTGGTTTAAATGAGCAATATGAAAAATTGTGTCTAATTCTTTTCTAAAATTTGTTTTTGATAGAGGTATGTTGAATAAATGGTTGAAAAGAAAGTAGAACGCTGATAGTTTTTTTTGTGAAAAATGGTGATTTGAAGAAAAAGTAATTGTTTAAACTGTAGTTGTAGGTTTTCTATAAATCTCAAAATTAATAGAATTATTTGAATCGATACAAATATACGTATCTAGAAAAGGATGACAATTGTTTTGAGAAATTTCTAAAGTGAAATTAATTCTGTGATGTAAATTATTTAAGTAATTTAGAAAAACACGAATTTCTGATGTAGAACCTTCGAAAATGCAAAGAATGTCATCAACGTATCTATTCCAGCATAAAATATTTTTATTAAAATATAATTTTGGAAATAAAATTAACTTCTAAATTATTTATAAACAGTTCAGCTAAAATAGGTGAAAGAGAAGAACCCATTGGTAGTCCTTTTTCTTGTTTAAAAAATTGATCGTTGAAAGCGAAAAATTGATTATTTAAAGAAAATTTAAGTAATATATCTATATCTGAAACTATGAAGTTAGGCAATTCACTATCATGTAAATAATTGGATACTAAAGGAATGGTTTCTTTTGGTGGTATTGAAGGATAGAGGTTAACGATGTCAAAAGATATTAAAGTTAAAGATTTTTGTTGTTCTAATTTTAATTTAGATAAGTTTTCTACTAATTTAATTGTGTTTTTGATAGAATAAGATGATTTGAAATTAATTTCTTTTGATATAATGTGAGATAGAAATTTAGAAATAAAGTATGTTGGTGAAGATTTGGAATTAACTATTGGTCTAATAGGATGTTTGGTTTTATGTATTTTAGGTAAAGAGTATAAATTTGGAATTTTTGGGTTTGAGATTTTGATGTTTGTAGAATATATATTAAAGAAACTAAATGTTTCTTGAGTTTCAGAAATTATTTTGGAAGTTAGTAAATTAAATTTATTGAATGGTGAACAGTGGCGTAGCTAGCATAGGTGGCACCCAGGGCGGATTTTGTAGGTGTCACCCCAAAACTCAATCAAAACTTTTAAAATAAAGAAAGTAATAATCATTTACGTTTTATTAAAATACGAGTATTACAAGTATTAGTATATTATGTGAAACAAAATTTAGTATGCTAAAAATTAAAATTTCTTCCTTCTAGTTTTGACACTTGCGAACTCCGAAATCACGTCTTCAAAATTTATATTTTGTGTTGTTTCATGTTCTATCGTTAAAATGCCATGATTGTTTAATCTGGTTTCAGTCATTGTAGACCGCAAGTAATTTTTAATTAATTTTAATTTGCTGAAACTTCTCTCACATGAAGCAATTGATGCACATATTGTTTGTTATAAATACCTTTAGTGCGACCGTTAGATTCGAAAGAGATGCTGTAAAATCCCATTCCACAATGAATTTCAAATAGTCCAGTGTCACCCAATTAGAGGCAGTAATATTAGCCACTTTTAAATGTCTTCTCAATCTTGTTATTTCTAAAAGTAGTTCTGTTTCTGATACTTCATTGTAAAGGTTAGTAAATTTTGATATAGCAAATTTTAACTGTTCAGTGTTGGCCAAAAGCAAGCTCTTTGACTGCACCTCAAACAACGAAGCTACGTCTTTAATGGACTTTACTCTTGTTTCGAGTTCAATATTGAATCTGTCAAGACATTCTAACATGTCCTTGCGAAGTTCCGCTCTAAGTGTAAGTCCAGCAACGGTGGACGATGCTAACTCACCGGGCATGCGTTTCTTGTGACGAATTCGTCGTTCCATCGAAATGTTGTATTCTTCCGATTTTTGTACAGCAAAATCTATTGATTCTTCTGCTAGATGCAACCGTTTCTCTCCATTGAATAGATGAAGTGCTGCTAGTTTTATAATTATTTCATCAACACATAAACCTTTACTTTGTAATGCAATCTGAGCGTTGTTCACTTCCCTTAGCACATCATTCCAAAAGAAAAGAAAACAAAGAAGTGAGAAATTGCGCACAGCAGGGATAAGATTTTGTGCAGCACCTTTAGTTTCTAAATTTACGTCTTGGTCACATAGTTCCTCAATTGCAGATATTATCCCATCAAAATTTTCAGTCAATACCTTTGCTGCACTATAATGAGCACTCCAGCGCGTTGTCGAAAGTTTTTTAACAGATGCTTTGCTGTGATTGAGGAGCACTTCCCAGCGGCTTGTGGAAGTTGAAAAAAGTTAAATATTGTCTTCATTGCTCCGAAAAATGTAACACAAGTCACATTTTGTGCGAACGAATGTTGGCCGCATAAATTTAATTGAATGATCTATACAACCAATAAAAATTGCTTTATTGTTTTTTCTTTTATAATAGCTTGCACTCCCCCGTGTATACCACTCATAACTGCAGCATTATCATAACCTTGAGAACGACACATCATTATATCTAAGCCATCGTTTTCAAGCTTCTTTAGTATTTCAGCGCTTAAATCAGCTGTTTTTTTTCATGTAAGGGAAAATATCCTAAGAATACTTCTTTGACTTCTACTTTTCTATTATTAATTTTTACATAACGAATTACTTCAGACATTTGATCGACATGTGAAACGTCAGGTGTGCTATCAAACATGATTCCGAAATATTTGGCCGATTTAATTTCGTTGACAAGCTGACATTTTACGTGATTAGCTAAAACATTTATGAACTCATTTTGTTTTTCTGGCGATAAATATATAAATATGTTACTGTAGGTGATTTTTCCTGTTCCAAATATAATATATGTTCTTTGAGTACAGCATCATACTTTGACAGCAGTTTAACTAGTTCTAAGAAATTACCTTTATTGGAAGACCCTTGGGTTTCATCATGTCCACGAAATGCTAGGTTTGGTTTAGCCAAAAACAAAGTTATATCAAATAATCTAGATAAAAGATTTTTCCACTTCTGTTTTTCCGTATTTATTAATTGCAAGGTTGCGTCATCTATTGTGGTGTGAGATTTAATCTCATTTCCAAACTTTTCCACTTTTCGAAATTTTCTAAATGTTCACATGAAGTTACATGGTCCAATACTTTAGGATTTAGTTTCCACCACTTCTTAAATCCAGTTGTAAATGTTCTTTGTATGTTACTGACAGCAAATAAACGAGAATCACTTTTCATCTTTGAACCATGACGAGATACAGTAGGAAACGGTCCTTCTTTGTTCTGGAAATGTTCACTGCCCTTTTTTATTATGTCAATGCGAACATTATTGGGAACCGGTAAACTCCAATGTGAAACATCTCTCAAGTGTTGCACTGATTCTTCGAAGCTAATGCTGTCTCCAAAAGTAGCATTATCGGTGTCATTTCGTCGTCTTTATTGATTCTGTATTGTCGGTGTTGCTATTTGAATGTGAATCTTCAAGATGTAAATCATTACTTTCGTCAGCAGGAGACTTGGATACTTTACTTGAACTTTGGCCGCTACCTGTTTTTGTGACATATTTGAAAAGAGAACCAGACATGCTCTGAATTTCATCCATTTTAGCCTTTTTGGCTTTTCTCTGCTGAAACCCGCTTTGTCTTTTCGAAGTATGAATTCCCTTAGGCATCTTTCGTTTTGGGTATCCTAAAAAATATTTTATTCTGGAATAGATACGTTGATGACATTCTTTGCATTTTCGAAGGTTCTACATCAGAAATTCATGTTTTTCTAAATTACTTAAATAATTTACATCACAGAATTAATTTCACTTTAAAAATTTCTCAAAACAATTGTCTTCCTTTTCTAGATACGTATATTTGTATCGATTCAAATAATTCTATTAATTGTGACATTTGTAGAAAACCTACAACTACAGTTCAAACAATTACTTTTTCTTCAAATCACCATTTTTCACAAAAAACTATCAGCGTTCTACTTTCTTCTCAACCGTTTATTCAACATACCTCTATCAAAAACAAATTAGAAAAGAATTAGACACAGTTTTTCATATTGCTCATTTAAACCAATTTCCATTCAAAATTATTTTAAACATTTTTAATAAATTTAATTATGTACAATTCGAATAAAAGACCATCACATTATCCAAAACAAACATAAACATTTAAATCATTCACTCATACATCCTTTTAAAATAACTAATTACAATAGACAAGTTTTAGATAAATTAGAAATAATATACATTAAAACAACAAATCCAAATTTAATAATCAATGATCAAACAAATTTTGACAATCTTACATTAAATTATCAAACAGAATTTTTATGTTATTAATATATTTAATTAACTCCAGATTCAAACATTTTACATACCTAGTTTACATTTTTTAAAAATACCTTTTATTACAAACAATAATTTTTGAGTTGAAACTAGTAATAAATAATAAATAAATACTAATATTGGATTGCTTAAAGCGTAAATAATTTATATATACCTATATATATATATATATATATATATATATATATATATATATATATATACATATTTACTAATTTTATAATTGAGCACTACTACTATAGTTACGAATCGTCAAATTTGCAAAATTTATGTTTGACTTTTAGCGACAGCACCAGCCAATAAGTGCAATGAAGAACGGTGTATTTCTATTAGTTCTAAATTTATATTGTAATAATAATTTATATCGTATTGAATTTCATTAGAGTACAGATTGTAAAATTCTAATATATGAATTACAATACAGGAGTAGAAGATAGTATATTATTATACGAGTTACATAAGTAAGGCTATTATTGCACGAAAAGTTTAGAGCACCACGAGGGGAGCGAGGACTGTTCTAATTAGACGAGTGCAATAATAGCCTCTTATGTAACGTGTGTAATACACAATTTTTTCGACTTTGCATCTTAAATCTAAAAAAAAATTAACAAAGATAACTCCATGTTTAAACTTTGACATTTAGCAATTTTTTTTTACGAAGTTGATACCATGATAAATTTGGCGTCCATTAAATTTGAATTAGAGCTGATTTTTTCATTTCCAATTAATCTTATCTGTCGGTTAACTACTATGGAAACACAGCATTGAACCAATCAAATGTTTAGAAAATCGCGTTTCTAAGATGATTAACCGACAGATAAAATAATAATAATAATAACGTTTACTTTCCAACGACCAGATTTACAAGTATAGAAAACGTCAATATACAAATTAAAATTCATGTTGCAGGTATTCAGCAACAGAGTAAAACGCGTTAGATTGTAGTATGGACTTAACACACCTTAGATATACTTTAAAAGGCATATTCCTTACTGTAATTGGCAGCTTGTTGTACAGTATACTGCATTTATAGTATGGGTTTAATTCATAGAGAGTTAGATTATGATTAGTATACTCAAGATCTGTTCCATATCTTGTGTTGTAACATTTCATAGATATAAATTGATGGTAAAGTTAATATTCTATGTTTAATAAATACTGGCTTACATGACTCTTTAATAGGCATATTGAAAATGCAACGTATGGCTCTCTTTTGTAACACAAAAACTCGATCGCAGTTACTCGATCCGCCCCATAAAACAATAGCATATCGCATTCTTGATTCTACATTAGCATGGTAAAATGTTTTTGTTGTATTTGATATGTAAGATAAACGTTTTAACGCATAACAATATGATGTTACTTTTTTTTGATATAATAGCAATATGGGGTTTCCAAGTTAACGACATATCAATGCAAGAACTTTAAAGGCGGTTACTTGAGTTAATATTTTATCTTGTATCTTAATCAGTTTGCTATTGCCATAAAACTACTTTTTGTATACAACTGCATCAAGCAAGTTTTAGATGCATTCAAAATAAGTTCATTTGAACTAAGAAAGTGTTGTAGTAATTGTAACATATTTTGTAGTCTTTCATACATTACTTTCTCGTCTTTTTCACAAGACAACAGTGTAAGATCATCAGCAAACACGAAGTGATAATGACGTAAATAATTACTTATGTTATTTACTTATATTAAAAATAGAAGTGGTCCTAGCACACTTCCTTGTGGTACACCTACATTTACATTTAAAGTATTTGAATTATGTTCCATATAATTAACATATTGACGTCTGTTTGACAAGTAATTACTGAGAAGTTGTTGACAGTTTCCTCTAATACCCGCATACTCTAATTTTTTTAAAAGTAGTTTATGATTTACCATATCAAATGGTTTTGATAGGTCTACAAAAATACCAGCAACAGCATTCTTTTGATCTATACCTTTATACACGACATCTATAATTGAAACTAATGCACTAGTTGTTGACCGCTTTTCCCTAAATCCATGCTGACTAGTTGTTAATAGTCTACGGGAATCCAAAAATTTGATTATACCTTTTGCAAGTAGTTTTTCAATTACTTTCGAAAAAACTGATAGTAAAGCAATTGGTCTATAACTATGTAAGCATTTGAGATCACCTTTTTTATATATACAAACGATTTTAGCAAGGTTTAACTCATCAGGAAACGCACATTTCACAAAACAAACATTGACAATTAAACTAAGAAAAATGCCAACAGTTAATTGTAACGACATGTGTGCGTTTAAAGTGCATAGCGCTATCTAAACGACAGCTTTAATGCTTGAAACACACGTGTGTCGATAAAACCAAATAAAAACTTGTACAGAAGCATAACACGCAACGAAAGAACACCTGATGCAGCATTTCGCTCTTATTATGAGCTCATCAGAGGTGTATACTTAAGTGCGGTATACAACTGTACAAGACGGCAGTTGGTCTTTTAAACTCTCGTGGAGCAATGAACATAAGTAAAATGTGTGTCGTACGACATCTCGTGTAAAACATTGACACGTATGAATAGTATAAACTAAGAAAAATGCCAACAGTTAATTGTAACGACATGTGTGCGTTTAAAGTGCATAGCGCTATCTAAGCGACAGCTTTAATGCTTGAAACACGTGTGTCGATAAAGCCAAGTAAAACTTGTACAGAAGCATAACACGCAACGAAAGCGAAATGCTACATCAGGTGTTCTTTCGTTGCGTGTTATGTTTCTGTACCAAGTTTTTACTTGGCTTTATCACGTGTTTCAAGCATTAAGCGCTAAGATAGCGCTATGCACTAAAGCACACATGTCGCTACAATTAACTGTTGGCATTTTTCTTAGTTTATACTATTCATACGTGTCAATGTTTTACACGAGATGTCGTACGACACACATTTTACTTATTGACAATTAAATTCAAAGGTACCACAAGTTCGTCAGCACAAAGTTTAATAACATTTGAGGGAATCCCGTCATTACCACAAGAGTTACTATTTTTTAAATCATATATTGCGTTGCGAATTTCGTCTTCAATTAACTGGAGATAAAAAAGTCAGGCCCTAATCATTCATATAGCAACTTAAAGTGCGGAACAGCATCGTTATAAACTTTCAGTGACTTTATAACGATACTGATATTGGTGTCGTTATAGACGTATTAACGTTGTAAAGTCGAAAAATATGTTTTAATTTTTACGGCTAGGTTGATAACGCCGTTTGTTTGTTATGACAAGGTTATGTTAAACAAATAATACTAATACTAACACCAATTTATAAAAATAGTGTGCTACAACTAGTAGTATACAAGTTGTCCTAATTGTCATCGGCTATCTCGGTAATTAAAAAGAACTACAAAGTTCGTCAAATTATATAAAATGTGTAATTTTTAGGGGGGCATCAAATATCTGGTTTCAGATAAAAAAAATTCACCCCCGAGCACGGGGGTTTTAAAACTGTTTAAAAAATCCAATAAAACTTAAATTTTATTTTTTTTACCATTAAAATACAAACAAATGTGAAAATCTAAAACATCGTTAAAATAAAAAAAAGTTTTTTTAAATAGAATAAAAAATACAGGTTCGTATTTAAAAAGTAATATCTCGAAACTGGACGTGCCAAATTTTCTTTAAAAAATACCAAATTAGAGAACTTCAAAATTCAAAAATTTTTCTTTACTAATTTTCTGTAAATATTATACTTTTTAAAATATTTAATAAAATAGTTTCAAGCAATTTCTTGAAAAATCCCCGTAGTTTGGGAAAGAATTTTTCTTTAAATCTAAAACCGGATTTTCGATATCCTCCAAAAACTGCACATTTTGTCTAATTTGATCAACCTTGTAGTTCTTTTAGTTAGCAAGAGAGCCAATGGTGGCCCATGACAATTAGGACAACCTGTATAAGAATAGCCACTTTTTGACCATGATAAATGTCCAACAATATCAGTAACAATAATTTTCCAGCTTCTTTGCTAGCAGTCCTGCTTTCAAAACTGTTTCTTTCGGGGCCAATTGGTTAGCAAACCAAGATGATCAATAACCACAATCTAATGTAATTTATCGTTAGAAGTTCTATAATTTGAAAAGTTAATTGCGATCGATAACACTTCTTCAATTTCGTCATTTATTAGGCTGAACGAAACCACATTCTGGTCAGATAAAGCATCCAACACTGACAAGGCTCTCAATAGGACATCAGAAACAACACGATGTTTACCTTTCCTACTGAATTTGTATACCACAAAAAGCTAGACGACTAATGGAATCTTTCGAAATAAGAGCACAGTGAGAAGTTTCTCTCATTTTTAATTATCAAACGATAGTTATAAAAAATAATGCGGTTTTCTTCGTCAATACCCACGGCAATGCCAAGAAACCGAGTTTCCTTTTTGATGTTAATGCAAGTTATATCAGTTTTAAAAGGATGTCAAATTAGAACTTATTACTATTTGACAAACAACACCATTCACGTGGTTTGACATACAACTGTCAATTTTTTTAGAATGGTTTTGATCAGATTTTCTAAAAGTTAATTTTTTCTGATTTCAAAACTTCTAGTTTATCACTTCAAAAAAAAAAATAAAAACATTTTTTTAGACATTTTGTTTTAGAAAAAGCCGGTTATAACAACCACGTTGACAGAATTAATTTGTTTTGTTTAGTTTTTAACAAATTTTATTGTTTAAAATGGTTAGGTATTTGAATAAAACGTTAGACATGTTTTTAATTTATGGAGAATGTGAACAAAATAGTAGGGCATTAAAGCGAGTTTACTAAATTTTTTTCGATGAAAACCTTCCACAGATAAATGTAATGAAGTAGGGGTGGACCATATTTTTAGAGTAGTTTTTGACTACCACCTCTTGTGGGTACCTGTATGCTCGATCCACTGTCACCATAGCAAGCACACCATGTCTCTTAAAATGTGAAAGGTCGAAGTTGTTTTTCAAATGTGAATGAAGCAAACGAAGCAGACAAAACACAGTTTTGAAGGTTATAAATATGTAAAGGGTATTTTGACAGCTGACATGTTTCTATGTACTATATATAATATAGCCAAAATGTAGCGAAAGAAGTAGTGCTTAGAGCTCAAGCAAAATATAAGTACTTAGACGAGTAACGCTATATTCGGATTATACCGAAAAATAAAGTCGGAATCTAGAAAGAGAGCACTAAAGGACAACACTAAAATATTACGTGACAAGTGGAAGATATACAAGATGTGTCAGGTATTATAGGTTAACAGTGACAGTTGACATGTAATTTAGGTTAACAGTGACAGGCCATAGCATGAATTTAACTTTTTCATAATGCTGAATTAAAGTAGTTTTTGTTCCACGCGTCACGTGACAATGATAGCTCCGTCCTTGCACCTCTCTTTCTATTATGGCGACTTCAAAACTTTGTTTTATTGTACCAGTCTAACCTATCGGTAACTACTTTTTTTTTGGGACTGCTGAAAACGGTAAAACAGAAGAAGGTGCCGTTTGTTTGCTGCCAATTTAAGGTTAAGTTCGGTTAAGTTTACATTAATTTTTTTTGATTAAGAAAAATGGAACTAAGAAGAATGTCGATAAGTTAATTATAACGACCAAATAAAGGTCGTGTAGTTCTAGTAGTAATTCTTACAGTAACCAAAGGATGGAAAAGGAAATAAAGCAAGAACATAGAGACATCATGTAGAAAATACAAATTTGTTTAAAAATGCTTGGAAACTCTTAAAGCTTCCCAGAAAAAAAGCAATACAAAATCTGTGTAAAGGTTTTTTTTTTGTAGTTTTAGAAATATCCGTTTTGCTTTAAATACCATTTTAGTATTAAAACTGTAGCACCGTCTTCCTTGTGGAGCATTGTATCGATCTTGAAAACATGCTTGCAAATAATGGCAACAATTGACATTTCTCAGTAAGTGACAATATTGAGACAATATAACTAATTATAACGGTTTTATCAAGTACTAGATGACTCCCAGGCTGCTAGGAGTTTCACAAACGAAGTAACACCGTTCTCTGAAGTGGGCCAGTGTTCATAAACAGATTTTATTCGGGTGAAATTACACCTTCTACAACTACGCCATTCGTAAAATTACAAAATTACGAATCTTTTTTTTATTTATGTTTTTAAGTAATACGATGGAAATGTAAATATTACAGTATTTCGTATTGACAATATAAAATTGCTTAAAAAAAAATTTTTTTTTAAAGACAAATTTTATTACACATTATTTGACAAGGGCACAAAACGAACGTGTTTTTTAAATAAACTTTTTCTATATCAATTATAATTTAGAAATTATGGCCGTTTTAGTTTTCGATTGAAATTTTTTCGGAAAAGTTTTTTGCTTATAACTTTTAAAAACACGCAAGGTCAAAAAAACTGAAACGGCCAAAAGTGTTTATTTCTTTATCCGCGTAGGATTCTTTTTGAATTTTGAAAATTGGTCCGAAAATAAGCGAGTTGTGGTCAAATTACGGCTCAATTTGTTTGAAATTTTGTTGACTATCTTTAACATTTTTTTTAACCTCAAAGATGCCTTTGTACAAAAAAATCGAAAAATAAAGACACATCTTTTGTAAATTCAAAACATTTTTCAAAACGAAATTATCTCGAGCCGTTTTAATGCGAGACGAGTTTGAAAAAAGGTCGATTTTCGCATCGCATCTTTTTCTAGCAACCTGAACAGAAAACCGAGGTGGTAAGCGAAATATATAAGTTAAGATTATCAAGTTTGTGTGCTCTTAAAACGTAAATCTGGGGGGTACATTTCCAAGAAGTCTAAAGTTCTAACTGGTAAACAAGTTAGACAATTTCTAATTCAGGCGCCAGATTAAGCACATCTGCTGACAAAGGTACGTTACAACTTTTCCGATAAAAAAATTGCTTGTGCATTCTACATATACAGGGTGTCTCAGAAATAAATACATTAACTCATCAAGATGAACAACTTTTCTATGTGTCATTTTTTTATAATTTTAAGTTTGTTTTTAATCCCCCTTCCCCAATAAATTAACGAGTCTTCTATGTACTATTGTAATTAAAGATAGCAATAATAAGACAAACACATATCTTATTGCCGCTGCCTATTGTTGATATTTTTAATAAGAACAGTACATAGAGAACTCGTTATTTTATGGGAGGGGGAGATTAAAAAACAAATTTGAGATTTTGAAGAAATGACACATAGAAAAATTGTTCATCTTGATGAGTTGGATTAGTGGTCAAAACTAATGTACTTATTTCTGAGACACCGTGTATGTTGAATTAACGCAGGTGATTTTAACCTTGGCGATGTATGGTTTGTGCAGAAAAGAAGAGCTCACGTTACTTTCCATTGAAGATGTAGAAGATATTAGGCAGCAAGTTATTATTTTGTTGCGAGACACTAAAAATCATATGTCTCGGTGATTTGTCGTAGCAGACGATGATTGCGACTTTCAACCATACAGTTTGTATCGCAAGTACCCTGCAGAATTGCTACTGATCTACGGTTGGAGACACCACACCTGTATACAGGGCATGCGTTTCGTCGCTCGTCTGCTACATTGTTGGCTGACAATGGGGCAAATACCTTGACAATCAAACGATAACGAGGCTGGAAATCTGTTCGCTGAAAGCTACAATGAGGATTATGTGGGGAAAAAATTGACAGTTGCGAAGTAAACCTTATTGCGCAAACTACAGGGTGCAGTAAATAAAGAGTTGATTAGACGGAACTTAATAACTAAACGTAGCTAAAAATTGAAAATTGACATGGATGGGTTTTGAAAGGTGAACTATTTATTGAAATTATTAGCATCCCATTGCCACTTCGGTTATATAGGAAATATGTAAATTCGATATTTTAAATGGAGCATCCCGTATATTTTTTAATTTTATATAGAGAGTGCAGAAATGTTTAGTTAGTGTTAGTGAATGAGCGCCATTTGAAACATTTGTTGCACCAGTATTAGTATCATTACCAAATTGTTAAATATTGACATTGTTTTTTGCATCTTTATTCATTCTTATCCTTCTACTCCCCTAAACTACTTTAAAACAAAGATTTAGTGGCAAAATATAATCAAAGTAGAATTATCGAGAATCTACATGAGGTAGGTGTAGGTAAACCTAATACAGCTGGATATAATGTGTACTTCTAAAATAATAAATCATATACAGGGTCTTGCATTTGATAAAAGATAGTTATGTGACTTTTTAATATTACAACTTTACTCCAATTTCTAGAACAACCTGTATAATAAAAATAACAATTTAACATTTACAAACGATACAGAATTAAGTTGTGTACAGTTTCTCAAATATGTAAGATATTACCCAAATCTTATTAGAAGATATTCGACATAGGGAAAAGTGAAGTTTAGATTAAAAAAAAATTATAATTAAAAAAAAAATGTTCATGATAGACATAGGGAATTATTAACAAAATTTGTTCAGAATAAAGTAAACATTCAGAAAATTAAAAAAAAATATACAAGTGTCCCATTTAAAAATCGAATTTATAATATGGTTCCTGTATAATCGGAAGTGGCAAGAAGATGCTAATAATAAATAATTCACCCTTCAAAACCCCTCCATGTCAACTTCCAATTTTCAGCTATGTTTAATTATCTAGATCCGCCTAACAAACGATTCATCTGCTGCACCCTGTATAGTAGTTATAACTTTACTGACGATTGAAAAAAAAACAAACTAATTATAGTACCTATATATAGTGCAGTGTTGTTGGATTATCAAAATACACTGTTTAAAAACAACGATTTCAATTTTGAAAGAGGTGTATGTCCCAAGTGGAAACTAATATTATATTATATGTATTATACAGGGTGTCCCAGAGATGTCTCCCAAGGCTTGTATTTCAGTTATGTTTATGTTTTTATTATTTTTTTTAATTTTTGTAAATGAGACTAAATTCTCTATAAGATAAGAAAATACAATTTTCACATTCTGTACTCGTATAATGGTAACGATATTCAACTTTTTTTTCAAATAGCATAATATATTTTTTTAATATTTTGGATAGTAGGTACCTTTAATTCTCTTTACAACCACTTAAAAAAATATGGGTCTTTACATAAGAATTTTTTTAGAAAAATACGATTAATAGTTGAGGCTGAGTTTACCATGGAAATAACTGACTTTTGACATTTTTATCTAGATGCCTATAAAATCAATGCCTACTAAAGTTAGTTGTCACTGATTTCCCTAATTTTTGAGTGTTTCGTTTATCATAATAAATATGAATTATACCAATTCCGAAAAGTACGACATTATGCTAATATGATTATTATTATTTTTGTGATTATGTTATAATAGAAAATTGTATTTACTTATATTATAGAGAATTTAATCTCATTTACGAAAATTTAAAAAAATGAAAAAAAAATAACGAAAATACAAGCCTGGGAGTGATCTCTGCGACACCCTGTATATTATGGTAAACGGAACACTCAAAAATTAGAAAAATCAGTTTGACAACTAACTTTACGCATTGTTTTTATAGGCTCTTAGATGAAAATTACAAAAATCAGTTATTTCCATGGCAAATCTACTTTCAACTATTAATCGTATTTTTCTAACAAAAATTCTTATGAAGGACCCATATTTTTTTTTTGGTTGTAAAGAGAATTAGAGGTACTATCAAAAATATTAAAAAAGTATATTATGCTATTTGGAAAAAAAAGTTGAATATCGCTACCTCTATACAAGTGCAGAATTTGAAAATTGTATTTACTTATCTTATAGAGAATGCAACATTTTTACATTTTACCTTAATTCTTTTCTTGTTTTTATATTGGTATAATATAACAGAACAATTATTATGTAATATAAAAATATTTTGTTACTACAACATAATGACAATATTTATTTTTGCCTTATGATATTACTGGTTTTGTACAATATTGTAGACATACAGGGTGTCCCACCGGGAACGCCATCGATAGATTATAGAAAAACTGTACATGGGAAAAAATTGAAAATTTGGTAGTATACTAACATCGACGGGGGCAGTTCAGTTAAAATATTTTCAAGATGGTGACACTTACGGTTATATCGGAAGTAGGTGTCAAGTTGCTTATTTTAAATGGAACATCCTATATATTATTCTATTTTTAAATTTTGCACAAAATTGTAGACACATTTTGTGTATAATGTCCTATACCTAAGTCTAACTGTTTTGGACTTATTTTAAATTTTATGTCAAAAATGACGTTTTCGGGCCTAAACAAAATTATAAAATTTTCCTATACTAATGCCTTTATTATTTAATTGGAATAGGTTTTCTTGTAGCAGGGGACCTATTTTAGTGGGCTATGTTGATATTTTGATAATAAATTAATACAGGGCGATCAAAAAAAGGATTAAAATTAAATTCAAATACACGTCAAAAGTCATTTTTTTAAACGCAAGCACTATGTTTTATAATTTTATCTTATTTAGCATCAAAAATAAGGTTGACTTTGTACAAGGTTGTCTATTCAAAAAATTTATGGTTTTCGAAATATTGGCAATTTAACTTTTTTTTGTTGCACAAATGCTATTGATTTCTTTTAATATAAATGGTTATTCCTAGTTGGCCATGATGGCGTTAGAAAACAATCATCTGTCAAGGATATGTCAAACTGTGTGTATCAAACTAAGAAATGCCAACAGTTAACTGTACCGACTGTGAGTGTTAAAGTGCATATCGTTATCAAAGCGATAACTTATTATGCTTGAAACACACGTGTGTCGATAAAGCCAAGTAATTACTTGTACAGTATTACACACGCAACGAAAGAACACCTGGCTTTATCGACACACGTGTGTTTCAAGCATTTAAAGTTATCGCTTGGTAACGATATGCACTTTAACACTCACAGTCGGTACAGTTAACTGTAACACATGTTCTTAATATAACTTTATCACATTGTCCATAAATAATAAATAAATTTAAGTAATCTTCGTTTGTATATTTTAAGCGTCCCGGCATGATTATTGAAAATTTTTAACAGTTTGACATATCCTTGACAGATGATTGTTTTCTAACGCCATCATGGCCAACTAGGAATAACCATATTTTTGATGCTAAATAAAATAATTCTATAAAATCATGGTGCTTGCATTAAAAAAATGACTTTTGACGTGTTTTTGAATTTAATTTTAATCCTTTTTTTATCGCCCTGTATTAATTTATTATCAAACAATTGACATAGCCCACTAAAATAGGTCCCCTGCTACAAGGAAACCTATTTCAATTAAATAATAAAGGCATTAGTATAGGAAAATTTTATAATTTTGTTTAGGCCTGAAAACGTCATTTTTGACATAAAATTTAAAATAAGTCCAAAACAGTTAGACTTAGGTATAGGACATTATACACAAAATGTGTCTAGAATTTTGGGAAAAATTCAAAAATAGAATAATATATAGGGTGTTCCATTTAAATAAGCAAGTTGGCACATACTTCCGGTATAGCCGGAAGTGTCACCATCTTGAAAATATTTTAGCGAAACTGCCCCCGTCGATGTTAGTAAGAAAATTAGGTAAGTATGTTATAATTTAGGAAGAGTTCAAAAATAAATGAAAATGTTATGGCAAGCTGCGCCAAGAGTTTTAGTACAAATTAAAAAGTACATTTAGCACGTTAAATCTGTTCAGGAATGTGATAATTAAACAATAGTGTGAAATAACAAGAAATTGAATGTTGATCTCATTGTATTTGTAATGTTTAATTTTGTCAGTTAAGCACGTGTGCATACTGCATTCTGCAACCACAGTGCGACCTTCTGTTTTGTCTGTCTATCCTGGCAACATAATTAATACACATGATGCTGAGTTTCAATCTTTAATGCTCGCTCGTGCCTGTTTACATAATTAAATACTTGCTTAAAATTATTTTATTACGTAACTAGAATAAAAGCTCGTCGATTGGTGGGCTAATTTTAATGCATGAATTTAATAATGTTAGACTCCGCGTGCATGTAGGTTGATCCTATTATTCTATGAATAATGTTAAACCTATGGCGGACGGAGACGCCCCTAACTCCGCCCCTGAAAGAAAATTTCCGGTTTTCGGATTTTTCCCGTTGGTTTGAAGGAAGACCCATCGGCATGCCGAATTTCAAGTATCTACGACGTCTGGAAGTACCCGTTTAATTTTGGAGACAGAAATGAAAAAATAGGCGCTTTATTATATAGGATTGTATCGTATGAGAACCGAGTCTGGGCGTTTTGTTTAGTACTAGTTTTGCGTAATTATTATTTTGATTTGATATTACTAACGAAATTAAAATTAGTGATTGAACGAAATTTTTAATTTATTAAAAAAGTTTGAGTCTGAAGATTATTGCAATAATTTTAAATAGCTTCTGATAGGGTGTAGGTAGTATTGAAATAAAAGTAAAAAGCAGTTTGATAATATCATTAACTTAGTTATGTTAAAGTAACGAAAATGGTGAGCAACAGCTTGACAAAATTGAAGACGCTCAAAAAATAAGAATGTGATGACACAAAATGCAGACAAAAATGTAGGCAGTGGGTAGGATTAAAACGTTCAGATTTATATGATAATTTGTTTCCTATAGATCCACATAATGAGGAACTGTATCTACTTTTATTAATGATTTTAGTTAATATAGTTTTTTTATATAATTTGTTTAATGCTTTTTATATACATATATTTTTATATTACATAAAAAATTCTATATACAAGATTTATTTTGGTTAAACTTCCGTTTGCACTGTGGGTAACCTAATTTATAATATTGCCGCAAGCAAATTATTTCATATTGCCACAATGTTAACTTGATATTTCAGTCATATATCTTTATATTATGGTAACAATATAACATAATATTACCACATACAATTTATTTCATATTTCAGCAATATAATCAATATATGCTCGTTACATAATGTTATATTGTGGCAATATGGTATATTATATTGTCATAAGCAAAAAAAACGTCAACATGTTAATCTTATGAAATATAAAAGGTAATAAGCAAAATGTGTGTCTTACGACATCTCGTGTAAAACATTGACACGTATGAATAGTATAAACTAAGAAAAATACCAACAGTTAATTGTAACGACATGTGTGCGTTTAAAGTGCATAGCGCTTTCTAAGCGACAGCGTTAATGCTTGAAACACACGTGTGTCGATAAAACCAAGTAAAACTTGTACAGAAGCATAACACGCAACGAAAGAACACCTGATGCAGCATTTCGCTCTTATTATGAGCTCATCAGAGGTATATACTTAATTGCGGTATGCAACTGTATACAGCTTTATCGACACACGTGTGTTTCAAGCATTAAAGCTGTCGCTTAGATAGCGCTATGCACTTTAAACGCACACATGTCGTTACAATAAAAGGTAATGTTTACGACTATATTTCAATATAATTTTTTTATGTTCTGGCAATATTACTTTTCCACTTGGGGTCATGCCTTCAACTTCATTTATCTGTAAACGTCATACTTTACTGCTCCATTTGTACATGAAGTGAACAAAAAACTATTAACTTAGAATTTTCTGTAATCAATGTTAACGGAACGGCCTGTATCTAAGCACGGGCTGTATAGACGCTGACTATTCTGTGAAGTCTGTTGGCGACGGCGGCGTAAAGTCAGCAGAATTTGAGCATTAGAAGGCGACACGATAACGTGCCCAGTTACCGTTCCGTTCTTTTATAAATAACTTTCTTTGTGAATTGACATATATGTTTTTATACGTTATTAATTAAAAAGAAAAATAATAAAGTGTAGTTAACAGTTCAGGTGCGGGGTTCGAAACAACGCCGCCCTTTAGGAAAAACCAGTGTTCTGGAATTCAGCTACAAACAGGCAAGTTACGAAATTGTCTATTACTTTAGTTCTGTGTATTGTGTGTTACGTAAACACAATGGGCAAAATAAGAAGCACCTCTTCTAGCGGCAGTTCGGATACAGATAGCGACAGCTCTTCCGATGCTGGTTACAGGCGTCGCTCACAAATGCAAAAGAAATGAAAAGCCGCCAAATCGTTAGAACAAACGAAGGGAAAGAGAAACCGGATTAGACAGTTAGGTACGTCTAATGAAGAAGTTCCCCATTCACACCGCACTTTGACTCCTGAGGCTATACTTAACCCCCGGAACAAATAACAGTACCAATAGATGTACCACCACGTCAACCATCCGTCTCGTCAACTGGATCTGTCGAGTCCAGGATTGAAAATTTGGAAAATATGTTGAATATATTAATTAAGCAAGGGGCGCAGCAAGATAATCGACATTTACCCGTAAACAGTGATTGTATACCAACATTTGATCCTGAGAATGAACACCTATCGGCAACTCAGTGGCTTGAAAAAGTTGACCAACTAAAAGGGATTAATTCTTGGGATGACATCACCACAATATATCACATGCAATCAAGGTTGAAGGGCATGGCCAGATCGTGGTACCATAATCTGACAGGTTACCCGTCTACCTGGGTTGAATGGAAGGCATTGATCAGCAAAACATTTCCGGTACACGTTGACTACGCAGGTGTATTGCGTAAAATGCTGGACATGACCAAAAAACCGGAAGAGACAATGACTACATATTATTTTAGTAAAATGGAACTTATCCGCACTTGTCAGATAACACCTCGTAATGCCGTCTCTTGTCTAATTGATGGAATCACCGATGTGTTCATTCAAAATAGCGCACGTGCAGGTCGGTACGGAACACCTGAAGCTCTTTATGAGGAATACTTGTCCATGCTTCGCGATGAAAAACAGCCCGTTACGAAAGTGGCTAAAGTCGAAGGTACTGGTAAGCATGTCCCAAGCAGGATTGATCTGAGACGTACTCTGGCCACAAGACACCATCAAAAGTCCGACTCTTTAGGAGTGTAATGTTTTAATTGCAAGATGCGAGGTCACTATCAGTCAAAGTGCCCAAGCTTATGACTGGAGTGCCAAAAGTGTTACCTGCTAGGTTACGAAACTAGTAAGTGCACTGTACGACAACACCCTCCTTCCCGCAAGTATAACGATCGTCTGGCTGACGGTAAGTGTATACCCAATTTTACTTTAACAAAATCCCGTGACGCTTCATTCTATTTGTTATTTTATTGATTGTGTGATCAATGGGTATCCTTTACGAGGTTGCGTAGATAGCGGATGTGGTGCCGTCACAATAAAAATGTCTGACGCTGAACAATTAAGATTGCAACGTGAACCAGCAATAGCCCGATTATTCGGATACGGAGGAGATTCTGTTCTTGTAAAATTCAAAACTTTTATAAGCCTAACGGTTGATTTAGCCACAGTTAATGTTGTTGCCTTAGTTGTCCCCGACCATATTCAAAAAGTTTCTGTTATCATTGGTCAACCGTTTGTAAATCATGAGAGCGTTGTTGTTTTTATTCATGGAAACCAAATACGTCTTTTTAGCACAAATGTTGATAAAACAATCCCGGCCGCTGTTGCTCGGTTGCCTTCGAAAAAGGTTACGCTGTGTGCCAAAGAAACAACTGTGATTCCGGCAAGACACGTGGGGCATATTTCGGTTTACGATGCCAACTTTTCAGGTGATGTTTACGTTGACTTAGAGAGTATCGACCTTGCCCTAATAGGTTTCACATGATCCCTCGCTGCGTTGTAAATTTGGCTGAGGAGTGTTGGGTACCAATCATTAATATTTCCGACGAAAATGTTTGTTACAAAAAGACAAAGTTGTCGCTAGGGCTCACACCTGTTATTATAGTGATTCAAATGAAAAACAACTAGAATGCATGACAATAGGAGACATAAAAACATTTGAACCTTTTACCTTGCGGGATATAGAGTTACAATTAGATCCCAAATTGAACTTTTTGGAACGAATATCGAGACTGCTTTGCTGTAAATCTACATGAAATCGGCAAGACCAATGTTACGAAAATGTCGCTAAAATTATCAGACGACATACCTATTACCTATCGACGATATAGGATGGCCTTTACCGAGAGGCAAAAAGTGAGAGATATTGTACAAGATCTAATGGAAAATGGTATCGTTCGCGAGTCCTATTCTGCTCGTCAAAAAGGAAAATGGTGAAGAACGAATGTGTGTGGACTATCGCGCCGTTAATAGAAAAACAATTAAAGACAAGAATCGATGACCTGTTAGACTCCCTTCAAGGTAAAGAATATTTCACAAGTTTAGATCTCGCATCTGGCTACCACCAGATAGCTGTTGACGAAGAATCCACACACAAGACGGCGTTTGTCACACCAGACGGCCACTACGAATATCTAAGGATGCCTTTCGGTCTAGTAAATGCGCCTGCTGTTTTCCAGAGGGCTATGAATCTTATTCTTGGTTCTTTACGTTTTGACACGGCAATGGCTTATCTCGATGACATACTCGTACCTTTTAAGACAATAGATGAAGGTTTGAAGAAGTTAAAATTAATCCTAGGGCTAATTAGAGATGCGGGTATGACTTTGCGATTATCAAAATGCTATTTCCTTAAGAAAGAAATTCAGTATTTAGGCCACGAAATTTCTGCGCAAAGCATTAGACCAGGATTAGAAAAAAATAATTCTGTAGTCGAGTTTCTTACCCCCGCGAGCGTACATGACATTAGGCGTTTCCTGGGGTTAGCCAGCTATTTTAGGAAATTCATTAATAATTTTGCAAATCTAGCACGACCTCTTTCCTCCTTGACGAAAAAGAATTGTGATTTTATTTGGGCTGAAGAACAGATCAGTGCGTTTAGTTACTGAAAATGAAGTTGGTACAACGACCCATACTAGCAATATACAATAGAGATGCACCGACCGAAGTTTACTGTGACGCCAGTAAAATTGGTTTAGGTGGCATCTTATTCCAGTTACAACCTGATAACAAAATAAAACCTGTACAATACTTTAGCCGTAGTACAACCAAAAAAGAACAAAACTACCACTCCTATGAGCTGGAAACATTAGCTGTCGTTGAGAGCTTGAAGAAATTTTGTATTTACCTGTTAGGCACTCACTTCAAAATTATTACAGACTGATATTCCTTGCGCCACACCCTTATGAAAAGAGATCTTGTACCTAGGATTGCCAGATTGTGGCTTAACATCCAAGAATTTTATTTCAGTGTTGAATACCGTGCTGGCACAAAAATGACTCATGTCGACGCCCTGAGTCGGGCACCTATTGAAAATGTCCCGAGTGAAACCACAGTTCCAGATTTTTTTAAAATAATGCCGGTAAATGTAAGTGAAGATGATTGGGTTTTGTCTGCGCAGTTGCAAGACGCCAAGTGCCGGAATATAATTGATGCTCTGTCAAGTCCTCAAGACGACGACAATACGAAAGGGCTTCCTAACGATTATCTTTTGAAAGATAAGTGTCTCTATCAAAAGACATTTGACGGTCTTAGGTGAATTGTTCCAAAAGGTGCTAGGCGGATAATTTTAATGTACTATCACGATGGCGCTGGTCATTTCGCCATTGACAAAACGGTTGAAGCCGTCAGCGCTCGATATTGGTTTCCTTCAATGCGGAACTATGTGCGCAACTATATTAGATCATGTCTAGGTTGCATGTATAACAAAAGGAAATCGGGAAAAATCCCAGGGGAGCTGCACCCAATTGAAAAAGGAAAGGTACCCATGGATACTTTAGACATTGATCACTTAGGGCCATTTGTCACAAGTGAAAAATTCGTATCTAATAATAGCTGTTGACGCTTTTACAAAATTTGTTTTCATGCAGGCTGTGGCCAGTACGAAAACAGCACCTGTTATCAAATTATTGTCAAAATGTTTGGTGTACCCAGGAAAATGATATCTGACCGTGGGACCGCCTTTACGAGTAGGGACTTCACGGTATGGTGTCAGAATTTGGGTATCAAACATGTGTTATGTGATACCGCCACTCCAAGGGCTAACGGCCAAGTGGAGAGGATGAATAGATCTATTCTGTCGGCTCCAACGGCGTCGACAGAAGATGAGACTCGCTGGGACGAGGCCGTGAGTCAAGTAAGGTGGGGAATTAACTCAACGGTTAGTTCCATCACTGGCAAAACACCTTATGAAGTGTTTTTGGGGTACCGTCCCCGTGGCGTTAACGATGCCTTTTTAACAGCACTAGTCACGACTGACGTACGTCATGATCTAGAAACCTTGAGAAATAACGTTTCTCAAATGGTGGAAGATCGTCAAAAATACGAAAAAGAACGTCACGACAAAAAGCATGCTAAACCAGTTACGTATTCTGTTGGCCAACATGTTGTGGTACAAGTCAATAAGGGCTCTAATGACGGTCAGAGCAGAAAACTTGAACCTAAGTATAAAGGACCTTTCGTTGTCACGAAAATTTTGAATAACGATCGTTACGTGATCGAAGAAATACCGGGGTCCAAACGATCAAGGGTACCTTATACGGGGATACACCCTTCAGAAAGGTTGAAGCCTTTTGTTACGAGTGTCTCATCTACTGAGATGAGCACCGAAGAAGATGAATAGTTTTTTCATCTTAAATACAGTGCAATAAGTCACTAATGATTTCTGTTGTTCTGATTTCAGGATTCGTACATTCATGTGGACGTGAATAGTGTCAGGTTAGGTGACTGTAATCAATGTTAACGGAACGGCCTGTATCTAAGCACGGGCTGTATAGACGCTGACAAAGCAAAGACAATTCTGTGAAGTCCGTTGGCGACGGCGGCGTAAATTCAGCAGAATTCGAGCATTAGTAGGCGACACGATAACGTGCCCAGTTACCGTTCCGTTCCTTTGTGAATAACTTTCTTTGTGAATTTAGATATATGTTTTTAGTGAGGAAAATCCCAATGATTTGGGTAGGAATAGGAATCGTCAATCACACACCATGTCCTTAAATAATGCCGACGTTTCGACTAGTAACGGCCAGTCTTTTTCAAGGCAATCTAAAGTGTTGGTGATATGTCAAGGACTCCTATAAGAAGGCCCAAATCATTGGGATTTTCCTCACTAGAAATTTTAAGGAGTGTTAATACTTAATATATGTTTTTATACGTTATTAATTAAAGAGAAAAATAATAAAGTGTAGTTAACATTTCGTATTTGAAAATTACTTACTTTTGAAATCGTTCGTCGTGATAACAAAATAAGCACATACCTTATAATTAGATTGCTACTATATCAAAGCAAACAATAATACATTTAATCAGAACTTTGAACGTTAAACGCTGACTACAGACAGCGCAAAGAAAACAAATAATGCCCGCTTCTCAATATTACATTTAAAAGAAAATTGTTGTACAAAGTTGGATGTGAAAAGACTTTGACAAACAAAAAATCCAATACCAAAGTTAACGACATTTATAAATCGTATCCCTCTGAATATTAATTTCTGTTCTTTTTAACATTTACAAATAACATTAGGTTCGATGAAATTTTATTGAAGCAAATTAAATCGCGTCTGTGTTTACTTGTCGCCGTTGGAGCTTACCACACGAATTGGAACGAAGAATTCCATGAAGAAGTATTGACGGTTTTTTTAATATCACTGACGTTTTCCATTTAAGTTACATTGTACATAAAAATTTCAGAGCGTTTCTGCTTATTGTTTCTAATTTGAAATACAACGAGTAGGATAATATTGTCTCGAAAATTCGACGAGTGCATCAATTCTAAAATAATAGCGAAGTAGAAATAGGTCATTCCATTCCTGTAACTAGAACGCTAATGGGTTTTTAAGTTACCGACATTAAGCTCTAAATATCAGTTATACAATAGAATCCTGAAGTTTTTTTAGCATAAATAATTCGTTTTAGAATATATTTTTTGTATGATTGTTGCAATATAAAAGAAAGTAAATCAAAAGGAATATTTATTTCTAGAATGTCATGATGCACCTGATAAAAATCGATTGTCATACACGTTAACATATTTTTTTGCACACTGCCATTGCAGTAAATATTCAAATATTTTGAATGCATGAAAAAACTATTATACCTGAAATTATAAGATGTGTTCCTTCTAGATGGAAGTCGAGTAACAAAACTACCGGTCTCATTGCTACATAAATGCCGACGTTTCGCCCTAACTTGCAAGGCTTTTGCAAGGCTAATTGTAATGAATTGTATTTAATTAAGTTTCACCCAAACTCACAAAGGCTTAATCGATGCTAATTGTAATTTAATTATAATTAGTCTCGATAGACCCTCGCAAATTAATTTGGGCGAAACGTCGGCATTTATGTAACAATGAGACCGGTAGTTTTGTTACTCAAACTCCACCTAGAAGAAACACACTTTTTCTTAAGTATATTACCTGTAAGATTTTAATAACTCTTATACCAAGTTTAGTGGTTTTCATTATACCGGAAATGTGATTGGATTTTTGGTATAATGAGCAACAATATTTTGATGAATTTTTTTTAAACTTGTTCATAATTTAATTATACACACCTCTATTTAATGTTAATTAAGTTTATTTAAGTAAATATTTACGTGACATTAACTTCAATAAAACCAATTATACAAAAAGAAACCTACAAAGCAAAAGTTAGATTAGAATTGATACCTAATACTTAAGTTACTGTCTTTTCGTCGAAAATGATTAGCATTTCACTCTATTCCACGTATACCACTCATGAACAATGTAATCAAGTTCATACAATTTTTTGTGGTAACAATTTTAGTTTGTCCTTTAATAGAACATATTGAATTTTCGTTCGACTGGCTGAGCTAGCTGATGCAAGAATACTCAAGCAGGTTGTTTAGAATAATATTAGGGGCTCCAGTGCGACTTACAGACGAAGTTAGAAGCTCTCCAAAACGACTAAACAATATTGGAGATGAAATTGAACAATAGAACAATGTAAAAGTTAGGAAAATAAAAACTTATTGAAGTAATATGAAAATGCACTTTTGCAATGTAGTATTTTAGACGCGGTAGAGATAGAGATGGATTTCTCTGTATGAAGATAGGTGATGTATTACTATTTTCTTTTTATAGGGATAGTTTTATAATTGAATGTAAACGTATAAATCAAGTTTTCTTTATGTTTATCGTGAAATTGTCGATTTTAGTTAATGCAGATTTAGCTTTACCCTACAAAATAAATAAATTTGACTCATAATAGATGAAATCGCAATAAATGAGTGTACGAAATATAGGTACAGGGTGGTCCAAAATATAGGTCGCAAACTATACTACGCTACTAAGCATAAAAAGTTACGAAAATTTTTCTTATAAATTATTGTTCAGTTGGGCTTACTTAAGGAGGTACGGCCGAGTAAAGTTTCAATTTAAAATTAGTTTTTCTTTTTATCTCAGAAATAAGTAAAGAAAAATCTGAAAATTTATATGGTAAAATACGTTAATATGATACACAATTTATTAAAGTTTTCAAAAAATATATTAAGCAGTAGCTTAGAAACCGGAGTAGCTGTAAGGATATTATTAAAAAAAATGTAAACCTTAGAGATTTTCAATCACCCTGTACGAATTTTGGAATAACGTTACAACTTTTTACAGTGAATACAAAAGGAATGCTCACCGCACCGCTCACAATTTACAAATTTAAACGTCTACCTAAAATATACACCGAGTCGGCTCCTTAAAAAATGGTTTATCTACACTTCGGATTCTGGCTGGATATAAAACAAACAATTTTATAAATATTTCGCTAATGGTTTTATAAATGTTTTGGACACCCACGCAATTCCTCGTCCAGTTATTGTTTTTGTAGACGAACACGCTTTACATTTATCGTTAGTTAAATCCAAGTAATCTGTGTCGTTCAAATGAGATTATTTTAATTTGTTTGCCTCCAAACATAACTCGTCTGTTGCAGTCACTAGATGTGGCCTTCTTTTTTCCTTTGAAAGAGGCATCAAAAAAAAAAATTACGAGGAAGTGGTAAATTGATCACAACTTAAAAAGCATTCAGGAAAACAGCGTTAAATTTGACTGAGACCCAACAACACTTTTATAATTTATATTTATTTTGTTTTATATTGTAAGTGTAGACTCTATCAATTTGACATAGATGCTCGAAGAGATTTTCCAAATTCTAATACGGTCTGGTGAGAAAACCTAAAATTTGTAAGAAAATGCTACATTTTTAGTATGCGAAAGCACAAAAAGATCTTGTTTTGTTGTAAACTTTTGAGGATACTTATCATATTACTCCATCAAACATTCGACAATAAGCTGCGTTAAAACGAGGGTAGGATAAATGCCAACTTAACAAAGATCTACCAATTTGGAATGATATTGAGAACCCTCCAGCTAAATGACTTAAATCTCAAAAATAATAAATGCCCCGTTGATATTATTTACTTTGATTTTGCCAAAGTTTTTGTTAGAGTCTCAAAAAACCGTCTGTTATAGAAATTATATAATATGGGCATTCATGACAATTTACTTGCTTGAATTGATTCTGTATTAGAGTTGATAACAAATACTCGTGGGTTTGTCTCGTTGCTAGTGGTGTACTCAGGGATCTGTATTAGCTTCTTTTGTTATTTCTCTGATATGTATAGATACTCAGCTTTTCCGGACGTTTTTAAAATTATGGCAATCCATCAATCAAGTACAGCAGGACCTGGAAGCTATTGGTAAATGGAGTGATGCCTGGTTTATTACTGTTAAATGTCGACGTGTGTTGTTCTGCATTTTGGTAAGAATTGTAACAGTTTGTATTAAATAATTTAAAAAACAAAGAAGGTTGCATTATTTCATCTTTGAATTTTTCTTCTCGTAACAGTAATTTCGTATTTTATTTGAATTTTACGATACGTTAACGTGATATTGTATTTCGCATTAGATTGTGCTTATCAGAATAATGTTCGCGGCCTTCGTTTATTGAACTTGCAATGGGATCGAACAGAAAACGTTTTGATGTTCGCACGTTCACTTGAAAATAGTTTTAACAATTAAATTTTGGATGTATTTCAAGTGATACAATTAATGATTGTGAATGGGAAATATAGTGTTACACTAATTGATTGCCAGTTAGAATCTGGCATTTTAAGCGTACATTACGAGGATATATTGAAAAATTCTTAGCCTACTATAGAACCAAACAAAATTTCAATGTCAAAATATTTTATTACTCAACATATTCTCCTCTTAATTGGATACATTTATTACAGCGAACCTGCAACGTCTCTAGACCTTTCAAAAAAAAATGTTTCTTCTTGCTCTGCAAACCAGACCTCCACAGCTTCTATTACCTCCTTGTTGGAAGAAAATGTACGACCTTTTAAACTTTTTTTAGTTGAGGAAAGAGGTGATAGTCGGACGGAGCCAAATCGGGTGAATAAGGGGGTGTTCTAGTAATTCAAACCCTAAATCACAAATTTTTGCATGGCAACATGAGATTTGTGTGCAGGGGCGTTGTCCTGCAAAAACAAAACACCTTTGGATAACTTTTCGCGTCTTTTCTCTTTAATATTTTCCCGTAGAGTGGTCAGTAATGTCGAATAGTAATCTCCAGTTATTGTTCTACCCTTATCCAAAAAATCAATCATGATTACTCCATGGCAATCCCAAAAAACTAAAGCAAGAACTTTTCCAGCAGATTTTTGGACACGAAACTTCTTAGGTCTTGGAGAACCAGAGTGTCGCCATTCCATCGATTGTTGCTTTGTTTCTGGATCGTAGAAATGTACCCAAGTCTCATCCATAGTAACAATTCGGTTTAAGAAGTCTACATCGTTTTCAAATCGAGCACAGATCGAACGCGATGCTTCTACCCTTGCACGCTTTTGGTCAACATTCAAACATTTGGGGATCCATTTTGCAGCAATTTTCTCATGTCCAAATTGACGTGAACCATATGATGAACGCGTTCGTATGAAATATTCAGTGTTTCAGATATCCGTTTTAGCCCAATTCGACGGTCTGATAAAATCATGTCATAAACTGCATCGATATTTTCGGGGACTGACACAGAAACTGGCCTTCCGATCGGTCATCATCTTCAATGGAAAATTTACCTCTTTTGAAGCTTGCATTCCAATTTTGACGGTCGCATACGAAGGACATTGATCACCAAGGGTATTAAGCATATCTTCGTAAATCTGCTTACCTTTTAACCCTTTTAAATACAGATACTTGATGATGGCTCGATACTCCAATTTTCGATTTTCACAATTTCGGCGGACATCTTTTTTCATTGAATTTCTTGCGTGACTCTGGTTTACCTTTTTTGACATCAAACTTTACACTGACACTTCTAATAAGTTATTGTTCGTTGCTATGGTAACGCAATATTTTGTTTATGCAAGGAACTGGTCTAGGCTAACTAACTAGATATTAATACATCCTCGTAAAATTGTATTAATCACATTAAGCCATCCAACATCTTTGGTAAGTCGTGTAATTTTACTTCTGATAAGTCAATCTAATTACTGCATTTCAGGCTTTTTTTTGTTGTTCCTTTTTTTGGAATTTGTCTTCATTAATTCTGTTATTGTCCTATCACTTTGGTGTTTTCAAATACTGGTTTGGTTATTTATTTTATCTGACCGACAATGAATTGTGTATGAATTTGATCACCCATCGGCTGCACGTTAAAGACCGCAATATCTTCCGAAATAAGCCTACTCGGGCCAGAAACAAGAACCCACAGACCACCAAGGTTATTGTGCGTCTAAAGCGAAGCAGGTCAGAGCGTTCTTTTATTCTATATTTTTTTATTCTTTTTTTTTGACGTGTAAATAATTGTACATATTTTTTTTTCATCGCCATTATTTTATTTGTGTTGCGTGTAAAATTACTAAACTAATAGAAGGAGGGAAACGTAGCTAAAGAAAAGTAATTAATTGGCGTCACAATCATATTCCCAATCGAAGAGCAATATCACGGTAAAAAAAGATAGGGATCTTTTGGTTTTTTGTAGATACTCTTAATTTAAGTTATTTTTTTTTTGGTAACACGGACACCGAAGAATAAGACATGTGAAAATACCTTGACTCTTAAAATTTACACTAAAGCCATAGTAGGTACATCTTAAAATCTTTAGTTACAGTATTTGCTTATTAATTGGATTGTTTCGTTTTGCTTTTGTTATAAGTAATTATTACTTTCGTTTGCTTCGTTGGTCGCAGAAATAAAAGTTTTCTTTTGGCTTATTTGACTTTTCTCTTTTTTTCTCCTTTTGTCACGAGTTTACGTGGCAAATTTGATACCCCTGCTGGGACTTTCTCGAGTAAAAGTATTTAAGATAAATACCAGTTGATTTCTATTTACTATTTTTTTTGTATTGATTTGCTCGAATTTTGTTTTGGATTGACCCAAAAAACATTTTTACCTTTCTTTGCACTAGTTTTCGGTTGTCTATCATGGAAATTAATCCTTTGAGACAGTATGAACTCATTCATGAATTGTATACAGTGCTTCCCAAAAGTAACGGATAAATTCTATAAAATCGTAAACAAAAATATTTCATAAAAATGCTCTGACACGTCGATTTTTATTTTTAAATTACTATCCTAAAATAACTTTTCATCCCCCCACCTTTTTCCTCCTAAGGGGTACTTCAATTGATAGATTTTTTTATTCTCAATACAACGAAAAAAAAATTTTTAATATCGGTTGAAAAATAACGTCGATATTTACCAAAATGCATTTATTTTCACAAAACTGGGGGATTTAATTTAATTAACTAATCCTAAATTAAATGTTCAAAGTGCTATGCTCTAATCTATTTACAAAAGCTTGTTGAACATTGTCTAAAATTTCTGGAGTGATTAAGTGAATTTCTGCACGCATTCTTTCCTTTAATGCCTCAATATTTGCAGGTCTATTTAAATAAACTTATGTTTTTAAATAACCCTAAAGAAAATAATCCAATGGGGTTAAGTCTGGCGATCTTGCTGGCCATTCAATATGTCCTCGTCTACCAATCCACCGATTAGGAAATTCTTGATCGAGGTATTCTCGAACTAGTCGCGCATAATGTGGAGGCGTACCGTCTTGCTGTAACCAAATTCTGTCATCGGGTCTATCAGGATCTTCTGCATTAGGAAACAATACCGCTAAAGCAGGTACTAGTTCATTTTGAAGAAAGTTCAGGTAACGTTTACCATTCAACGTTACGTCGAAAAAATATGGTCCAATAATTCTAGAACCCACCACACCGGCCCACACATTAAGCTTTTGAGGATATTGTGTGTTTGCTTCCATCATCCAATGCGGATTTTGAATGGCCCAGTAACGGCAATTTTGTTTTGTTTCTAATAAAGTAAGGATTTGCATTAGAGAGTTCCATCATTGTTTCACAAAATTGCATTCGTCGATCAAAGTCATCATCGGACAGTTCTTGTACCAAGTGCACTTTATACGGGTGAAATTTGTGTTTTCCAAATAATCTGGACACTGTACTTTTGACGCATTAACTTGTGAAGCGACCATCGCAAGGGTTGAATGTGGATTTTCTTGCACCATTAAAACCGCATCCAATTGTCGGTTTTCATTTAAGGCCAATGGACGTCCTGCCTTAGGCTTATCCCGTACATGTCCGAGATCGCGAAATTTGTTTTCGATTCGACTTACTGTAGATTGCGATATTGGCAGACGGTCGGGGTGCATTTCATTAAATAAAATACGAACTTATTCATGCGTCCGGCTTCTATCTCCAATCCCAATCAACATTAAAACCTCGATTCTTTCGGTTTCAGTAAGTTTCATTTTGCTACTATTTCTTTAATCACGAAAAACTTGGAATTGTGTTTGATATGTAAAATAAAAACAAGTTGCAATTGTTTTAACGATATTGTTATATCCGCTTCAACACGGCGTACTCGAATATTGACGCTCTTCTTTTATTACATTTTGGTAGATATTGCCGTTATTTTTCAACCGATTTTAATAATTTTTTTTTCGTTGTATTGAGAATAAAAAATCTATCAATTAAGGGGTATTTTGCTATTTCAATTTGTAAGGTAGGGTTACCACCCCTTAGGAGGAAAAGGGTGGGGGGCTGAAAAGTTATTTTAGGATAGTAATTTAAAAATAAAAAGCGACGTGTCAGAGCATTTTTATGAAATATTTTTGTTTACGATTTTATAGAATTTATCCCTTACTTTTGGGAAACACTGTATACGCGGAGTAGCATACGGTTCTACGGTAGCAGAAAATAGAGCAAAACTGAGAGAGGCAATCAACATACCCATTCAAGATATTCAATTGTCTCCCGAGAACGAATTAACTCTCGACTTCTCCATGTCAAAGGTCGACTCCGAGGAATTTCACCGCAAACTTCCGACCAAGAAATTTATTTATCTACTTTAACACAGCAGCTAAATCAATTGCATGGTGCTCTTGAAAGACTTGCAACGCCAACTACTTTAATACCCCATCAATCGGGATCAATATTTGATGTCTGAGGCTGTATTAAATAGTGTTCTCAATGTTCCATTAAATCAACAAAAACTACAAGAAACGTCCCCGTTAATGTCTTGATAACGTTTTAGGAAATCGAACCTGTCGCATCTTTATCTCCGACTAGAAGCTTTCTAGAGGTAGTGCTCATCGCTCTCCACAAGTTCGATTTGAAGAATTCTCGAGTAGTAGACCATGTAATGATTTTCAGTGTGGTAATTTCGTTTTCCAAAATAACCTTCAGGTGTACAAATGGAACCTTAGTTATGACGGTGAAACTAGTGTCTTAGATTTTTTGGAAAGATTTGAAGAACTCAGAATTTCTCGTAGTCATGCTCTTAATCATTTGTTTAATTTGGCAGTGGAATTATTTTCAGGTCAAGCTTTACATTGGTATCGGTCAGTAAGACATCAGTTAAGAGGGTGGGATGATCTCGTAAAAGCCTTAAATACACATTTTTACCCTACGATTACGAACACCGTTTATGGAATGAAATTAGAAACCGTACGCAAGGAGCAGATGAAAAAGTTGTTATCTATGTAAGCCTTATGGAAAATTTATTTAATCGATTGCAACATAAACCACAAGAATGTGCAAGATTAGAAATTATTCGTCGTAATCTACTTCCTAGTTTTCAGCAAGCGTTGACATTAAATCACGTATTTTCTATAGAAGGTCTCCTGCACGTGTGTCGTAATATTGAAGATGTAAATGATCGTATTCAAAGATTCGGGAAACGCCAAAATAGGGAATTGAGTGGTCGAGTCAATTCTCTATTAAATTGGGATCAATCGACCATTTGCAAAGATCAGACTTGTAAACAAAAGATTCTTTTGGATTATATAATTTCTCACGCTCAAGGAAACCAAAGGCAAGTTTCAACCACTTTTAGAACTATTAGATTCAGGTGCCACGTGTAGTTTGGTTGGTGGAGATGGTTGGGAATTTCTTTAGCAGGCTGGGTTGAAGCTGGATTACAAAAGTAAACCATTATGTTCTGTTGCGAATGGCGCATTGTGTACATCGATTGGAACAGTTTTAACAACTATTATTTTGAAAAATCGAACCAAATTGTTATCTATTTTAGTTATACCTGAATTACCACAATCTCTAATTTTAGGTCTTGATTTTTGGAAGCTTATGAGTACAATACCAGACCTGAAGCAAGATGTGTGGCATTTTGTACACCAGCCCCCGAATAATCAAGTGTGTGCAATAAATGACTTTTTCGACCTTCCAGTAGATGAGCGCGAAACTTTGCAGGCGATGCTAAACGAGAAGTTTGAAATAATGGGAGAAAAATTAGGTTACACGACTATGATTGAGCACAATATTGTTACCGATGCTACCCCTATTAAACAGCGCTGCTATCCAGTTTCTCCAAAAAAACAAGCGATTATTGATGCCGAACTGAAAAAAATGCTCGATTTAGATGTGATTGAACCTTCTCGTAGCAGGTGGTCTAGTCCTGTATTGCTAGTACCCAAAAAGAACGGCGAATATAGATTTTGCATAGACTACAGGCAGTTAAATAAAGTCAGCAAAAAATACGCGTACCCGATCCCTTATATCTCTGCGATTTTAGATCGATTACGTAACGCAAAGTACCTTAGTTCCTTGGACATTCGATCTGCATATTGGCAAGTACCAGAACAAGGGTTGTATCATTTTAAAAGGATGCCGTTTGGGTTAACAAATGCGCCAGCTACATTTCAGAGAATAATTGATACGGTATTGGGAGCTGATTTAGAACCGTATGTGATGGTGTATTTGGATGACATTGTTGTTATTTCACCTGACTTTAATACTCATTTACAGGTTCTTAAACAAGTACTGAAGAAGCTGATTTAAGCAGGATTAACTGTAAGCAGGGAAAAGTGCAAATTTTGTCAATCACAATTAAAATATTTAGGATACGTCGTCGACATACATGGACTATTGGTAGATCCGGACAAAGTTTGTGCTATTCTTGAGATCCCTAGTCCTTCAAACACTAAAGAAGTTCGTCGATTCATTGGGATAGCATCATGGTATAGACGATTTGTTCCAAATTTTTCCACGATTTTAACTCCACTAACAGAGCTTACCAAGAAAAACCGGTTATTGAATTGGACAGAAGATTGTGAACTCTCGTTTCAGATTATAAAACAAAAATTGGCTACCGCACCGGTTCTCAATTGTTCAGATTTTAACCAAACGTTTCTTCTCCAAACCGACGCTTCCGTTTACGGCATAGGAACTGTACTAACACAGAAAATTGAGAATGAGGAAAAGGTTATTTGTTTTCTTTCTAGGTCTTTAACAAAACAAGAACGCAAATATTCTACCACCGAGCGGGAATGTCTTGGGGTAATCTGGGCAGAAAAACTACGTCATTATTTGGAAGGAAACCACTTCACTATAATTACCGACCATTACTCACTGTTATGGCTTGATCGCTTAAAAAATCCGACGGGACGCTTAGGTACATAGGCATTGCGTTTCCAGCCTTTTGACTACAAAGTCAAGCACAGAAAGGGAAAGGAACATATTGTTCCTGATTTTTTGTCGCGCACGGTCCCAATCGACTCGTTGAAAGAAGTCAAAAACAATTGGTATGTTAAAATGTTAGAGCGAGTAAAAAACCACCCCGAACAATATGCTAACTGGAGAGTAACAAATGACAAACTGTACAAATACACTAAGTGTGCCATACCAAAACTTTTGAATGAAAACGACTATTGGAAACTCGTGGTGCTTAAACATTGCCGAAAGAAACTGCTAGAAGAACATCACGATGACGTTAGGTCAGGACACTTGGGCGTCTATAAAACTTATTGGAAATTATATCGACGTTATTATTGGCCTAAAATGAGAGCGGATGTTTGTAGTTTGTAGGGTCGCATTTGCGCTCAACAAAAACCAGAACAAAAATTGCCTGCTGGATTAATGGGCCAAAAGCCTCAATTGCATCAACTTTGGCAATTAATTAGTTTAGATTTTATAGGTCCTTTGCCAAGATCTACGCATGGGTTTACACACATTCTGGTAATCATTGATTATTTTAGTAAATATCCCGTTGTTATTTCTGTACGCACCGCGACTGGCTCTTCATTGTCAAAACAACTAGAAGAAACTGTTTTTACGGTATACGGCGTTCCTCAGTACATCGTTTGCGATAATGGTGTGCAAATGAGAAGTAAAGATTTTCGTAACCTAACCGAAAAATACGAATCTAAAATTTTGTATACCGCTTTGTACAATCCCCGCGCAGATCCAGCAGAAAGCACTGACAGAGTAGTTAAAACTGTGATACGATCATATGTGAAAGAAAATCATCGCAAATGGCATGTAAATATAGCATCGTTAGCTTGTGCTTTACGAACTGCCAAACACAAAACCATCGGATATTCTCCTTTTTATGTTAATTTTGGACGCGAATATATAGGTAGTGGTAAGGATCATTCGACGAGTGAATTGGAAATTCAGAAAGATTCAATGGCCCAGAAAAGAAATATTGGATTCCAGAAAATGTTCGAAAACATTAAAACCAAATTACAGCAAGCGTACGTGCGAAACAAGAGAACGTATGACTTAAGAAGGAGAACAATGCATTTTGATGTTGGAGAATTCGTGTGGAGAATAAAGCGTTATCGGATGCCACAAAACAATTTAGTGCTAAATTAGCACCTTTGTTTATAGGTCCATATTGCGTTAAGAAAAAAACAGGGTTTTGGACTTATGAACTAGAAGATAAAAATGGACAATCATCCGGAATTTGGCATGTGCAAGATTTAAAGCCTGTTTTAGACGACATTGACTTGGATGATTATTCTTCTACGTTTTTTTTCTCTTTCTCTTTTTTTTTTGTTTATTGAGTTTCGGCAATTTGGTAAATTTGAAAAAATTTACCTCTTACTAGGTGGAGGAGGAATGTAACAGTTTGTATAGAATAATTTAAAATAAAAAGAAGGTTGCATTGTTTCATCTTTGAATTTTTCTTCTCGTAATAGTAATTCCGTGTTTGATTTGAATTTTACGTTAACGTGATATTGTATTTCGCATTAGATTGTGCTTATCAGAATAATGTTGGCAACCTTTATTTATTGAACTTGCAATGGGATCGAATAGAAAACGTTATGATGTTCGCACGTTCACTTGAAAATAGTTTTAAGAACTAAATTTTGGATGTATTTCAAGTGAAACAATTAAAGGATTGTGAATGGGAAATATAGTGTTACACTAATTGATTGCCAGTTAGAATCTAGAATTTTAAGCGTACATTAAAATTGTATTAATCACGTTAAGCCACCACTACCACATCTTTGGTAAGTCGTTAATTTTACTTCTGATAAGCCAATCTAATTACTGCATTTCAGGCTTTTTTTTTGTTGTTCCTTTTTTTTTTGAATTTGTCTTCATTAATTCTGTTATCGTCCTATCACTTTGGTGTTTTCAAATACTGGTTTGGTTATTTCTATTTTATCTGACCGACACGAATTGTGTATGGAATTTGATCAACCATCGGCTGCAACGTTAAGGACCGCAATATCTTCCAAAATAAGCCTAACCGGGACGAAGGAAGAATTACAAATTCTAGTGGTTCAGGGATGGGAAGTATAGGGGCCGAGGGAAGAGAGTGGCTCAACAGAATAGAAGAGAGTGTAGTCAAAAGAGTGGAAGGGGCGGCAAAATTAAACGTAAGGGGAGGGGGTAGATAAAATTTCAAGACTAAGGGGTTAAAAATTTTAGGAACTGAAAATTTGGAGACCAAATTTTTGAGGGGAAATATTTTGGTGGTAAAAACTTTTGGAGATGTGTGGGTGGTTTAAATATTAGGGGCGGAAATCTTTGTGCTGCAAAAACTTTAGGGCGAAAATTTAGATGGAAGATGCTAATGGAAAGATGTGAAACGTTTGTGAGCGGTTGAAAAGGATGGTACAAGGATTGGGGGGGGTGGGGGGTGGGGATGATTGTAAATAAAGTATAATGTAATATACCATTATGTAGGTGCCTAATGTTACGCGGGACTTTATGAACGCCATGTGCATCATGTCATACATTATATATATTTTTATAATAATAATTTAGTCTGTCAATCAGAATTACGTACTTATTAAAAAAATTCTATCATATATCTATATATCTAAACATAATTAAATATCTTAGCAATTTTATACAGAGTGAGTCAACGCCGACGAAACAAAGCCAATTGCAGCCACATTAATAATTAAAAAAAAACTTAGACCCGTCAATTTTATTTCTGAGGGGGATACCTTTTAATTTTTTCAATTGCATTATTAAATTGTCACTGCAATATCTTTTGTTTTTTTTTAAATGACAATAGCCGCAAAATCATATGAGGTTCCTAGCCGAACCACCAAAGGAAATAGCAACATGGGAGTTTTTTGAAAAGCATTTTTTGTCGTCTATCCGATTTTGCACAAAAAAATGTAGGTTGCCATTTAAAAAGTTTTATGTGACGTCATTTCCGTTAAAACCAGAGGTAATACTAGAATGCCAATAAACTGAATAGATATCCCCCTCAAAAATAAAATTGACGAGTCTGAAATTTTTTCTTTAATTATTGATGTGGTTATAATTGACTCTGTTTTTTCGGCGTTGGCCCACCCTATATATAAAAATAAATCAGTATTTCCCTATGTCACTTGAGAACGACTTTACCGATTTTATTTATCTTTTTTTTTCGTTCGTAATACTTATTGGAAACTTTCAATAAATTTAACCGCGTTTAACAGGTGACGCGTTTGACACTTAGCGCACGGTAAAGTTTTTAGTTTGTTTCGTGAGATTTTTGAGTGTTTGTTCGTTGCAGTTCGTTTATCGCAATAAAGCCTTACATAAAAAGTTTAATTTATTTAAATATGAATGTATGACAATTTTTGTTAGACTAGCAAGTGGTACAAATGGTTATAGAGTACCAGTTCCACAAAACTTGATAAAATTTAGTCATTGATTAAAGACAATTATTCGTTGGATACGATTGAATTTAATCAATTTCTAAAATTAACCAAGCTATGTGAAACTGGCCCTAAGTATTATTTTACCAGTTGAATTTTAATTCTTTAAAATGCCATCAATTAGACAAACCAACTTACATGAAAGAACTAGGAATGTTGTAAGTCTAACTGACGCGAAATGAAGTTGGAATGAGATGAAATCTCTCGCGTTTAATCTCCATATAGCTCCATTCAAGTGAAAGTGACAATCGACTACAAATCCTTGATATTGGAAGTGGTTGGTCTACATTACAAGACATTTCAGTTTGAAACTGAAGCCTTAGAATTATGTTGTGCCCAGTTGCTAAGTGAAACTGACGTCACTGATATTTCCACCAAAGTCACTACATTACTGAATTTTATATTATTTCACTAGATCCTTTGGTTTCCGGAAATAAGCCAGATTCTATATACAAGGTGTTTCTAAATATCATGTACAAACAAAAGAAGGTGATTCTTTGGCTTATTTTGTGACTAAAATATTATATAAAAATAGGTCCGCAAACGCTTCCTTAACGGACTGCAGGGTGTTAAAATTTCAGTTTTTTGTTTATGGCTCCTGCAGTTCTTGAGGTATTGAGTTCAAATTTGGTATATAAGTTAGGCTCTAAGGGTTACATCTTCTGACAAGTCAGAGGACCGTGACAATTATACCGGGTGGTACTTTTTCATGGGTATGTCACTTTTTCTGTCCTGAACTTTTCTGTGGTGTACCGCTTGTAGACTCTAAAATAAAAAATAGATTCTCTGTCTTGTTTAAAAACTTTTCGGTCTTTTGCAGTTTTTCTTATAATTCTTACGGTCCTCTAACTTGTCAGAAGATGTAACCCTTGAAGCCTAACTTACATACCAAATTTGAACTCAATATCTCAAGAACTTCAGGAGCCATAAACAAAAAACTGAAATTTTAACACCCTACAGTCCGTTAAAGAAGGTTTGCGGAGCCATAAAGAAAAAACCTAAAAAAAAATGAAATTTTAACACCCTGTAGTCGGCTAAGGAAGCATTTGCGGACCTATGTTTATATGATAATTTAGTCATAAAATAAGCCAAATAATCACCTTCTTTCGTTTGTACATGATATTTAGGAACACCCTGTATATTTTTTCATATCCAGCAATGACGTCATTTGGTGAAACAAAAGTTATTCTAGTTAATTTTATGTCGAATTTTAAAGTAAGTATAATGGGAAACGATAAACTTTTACTACCATGTGGCTGGTGCAAAATACATTGGAAGGTTTAAATTGAGAGGGTATAAAGTATGTTGGTAGCTATGAATTGCAAAAAGCAACCATCAGTCATTGTGTTTATTATTTTTAATTTTTAATGGGGGAATAGCACTACTGAGAATTATTTTTCTAGCCGCGTGGCGGTACAAACTTAACCTTGAAGAGTCAGGGTCAATTATATCATCAAACAGGTTCCTTATTGCTAACGGATAGTGACTATCAAATTTGTTTTATTTGCGATTCATCAAGACAAGTCGATCGGCATTGTAGACATACCAATTCGGTAAAAAGACCAAATGTGGAACAACTCCAAACCATGTCGATTTCATAAAGAAGACAGGACAACGTCTGTCGGGTCAACTAGCATGTTATAAAAGTCCAAATATTTATTTATTCGCTTTAGTAAGGACTTAATAATAATTCAGTCTGTCAATGTTTACGTATTTATAAATACACTAAAATTAATTAAAACTATTGTAATAAAGTGTATAATGTCCAAACGCACTAACTGGAACTATATGAATACTTGTAGATGTTCAAAAATGTAATGAATCATAAGTTGAAATTACTAAAAGTTTAACGTTTATTATTTTAATAGCAACACTAAATTTTATGTTTGTACCTAATGACGGAATAACATACAGACACATGTTATTTGCAAGACCCGAGTTGAATGACAATGGTTTCTGCTATTATTTTTTTTTTCATTGAGATAATATAGTTAAATTCGCTTCTCTTTTAGGCTTAAGTGACAAATCGAATTACACTTACTCCTTAAGTATACATTATTTTTTATAGCTAATAAAAGCATTAAAATTTTATTCCCAAGCACTAAACTTTGAAAATAAACCTAAAATGGTTTATTTTACATATTCTGTTTCACCAAATGCGTCGACGTTAAATTATTTTATTCGTAACGCACCGGTTTATTATGTTTATGTCGAGCACAAAAGTTAATATTTTTCCTGTTTAAGTGGAAACAAGTAAACGTAAACACAAAGTTTCAGTGCTTTTAAAGCTATCGAAAATACAATGACGCAAATAACAAAGGATAAGATTTATTTTTATCCATCTAGTTAAATGCTTAGTATTCGTGCCAGAAGAAGTAGTCTCTTTGTATCTAAGATTTTAAAGTGATGATGTTGCTAGATAGTTTATTATTTACACTAAAGATTGTACGAGTATAACGTGGCATTGTTTGGTTCGAAAAAATGGTACTAATGGATTGGTATCTTATAGGTAGATATACAGTACTTTAATCCATTAGAATATTATAGTATTCAAACGTGTTTTGGTACTGCACTGATACAAAAAAAATAAAAGATAATTAGAATCCTTTATAAGTTTATACTTTCACTCGGATAGGATACAAGGACTCACATACTGGGTGGGATCTTAATATAAGCGTTGATTGAAAAGTCTTATATAAGGTAATTCATAATTTTATTTTACGTTTCATGGTATCTCATAACTATTTAATAAGTAACAAGGTATGCAAGGACGAATTCACTTTTGACGTAGGCATGTAAACGCCAAGACATGGCCGCGGTCTGTTGCCTGACAAAAATGTTAATATTCGATCATTCGGGGTTATCTTGTTGCATTTTTCCCGCTGTTAGAAGCAAAATCTAAAATATGTTGTTGCCATGTCACATAAATAACGAAATTGTAAACAAAAATTTTGTGCAATTAGATATAGTAAATTAATAAATTTGAGTTTTGATGTGATAGAAGAAACGGCAAAGATTGCCTCCTCAAGTTCATTTCCGGAAAAATCGAAAGACAAATATCAGTTTACGTATGGAGTATTCAGAAAATGATGGGATAGGAAAAATTTGACATCGGTTACCGAAAAAGTAACGCTTACTTATATTCTAGAAAGAACTAAACAACTAAAATCACCGCAGTTTAAGGTGCTAATATTCTGAAAGAATTCTAAAAATAAAACAAAATATGTATTGGAAAGAAATTCCTGGCACAAGCAGAAGATGAAACGTATGTTGCAATTAAGGTAATCGAACTTTTTGTTTCACGATAATTTTTATCTTTGCTATGGTTTGTTTCAGACTGTTATAATAGTTGTGATTGCATGATGTTACAGAACCGATGAAACCTGCAAAATTTTTTATTTTTATTTATTTTATTTATTTATTTAACTCTAATTAACAGTTACCCATTAACAAATTAGAGCACCAGAAACTTTAATTAAATTACAAGACAAATATTAAACAGATACTAATAAAGTGGTTAAACATAAACTACAAATTCCAGATTAACTATATTGATTTAATTTGTCTGGGAGAAGAATTAAATATGTCAGTAAGTGCGTATTTAAGTTGTAATTTCACACATGACAAAGATAGGTGAGCTTTTTTAATAAATTTGTGCGTGGGGTTGGAAGGTAAAAAGTTAATTTTTTTCTTGAAACTATTCTCGGAACCAAAAGTTTAGTTTTTCTAGTGAAACAGACAATCATTATGATTACATACGATTTTAATTAAAAGAACAATGGAAAAGTATGCTCTCCCTCACTATAAGACTGTTGAAAGAATGTCTCTGCAGTAAACTAGCATGTGAGATGCCTATGTTTGGGTATACTTTATCCATTTTGAAAATCAGTAGTTTTAAAATCGTCTTTGTTACAGATTATATGCAATCTATTTGTATATTGTACCGGGACACCATATTATGGATGCGTACTCTAGCTTTGGACAAACTAATGCAATAAATAAATGATTCAAAGAAGACATGTTAGTAAAGTCATTGGAGCATCTTGTAATAAACCCATACGTTCGGCTAGCTTGATTACCCCCAAGTCTGTAACCATATTGGGTCTGTCTGAGACAGTCGAGTCAATGTTATAGTCATGCCGAAGAAGTTCTGGTTTTAAGGAAAAAGACATAACAGTACATTTAGTAGAATTCAAGTGAGCATATTATTACGACACCAGTTGACAATGTAATAGAACTATTTGTAGAAAATAACAACACTAATACTTGTAACCTTTGAAACAACTTCATATCATCTGCATATGACAGTGCATCAACATCAATCCCATTTAAAACGTCATTTATAAATATGTTAAACAGAGGGGTAAATTTAAGTTGGATCCTTGAGGCACACCAGACCTAGTGGCAACCTTGCAATTCTATAACCATTACAAACAACATATTGGATATTTCTACTAATATGTACAGGAGATTTGAATTTGTCAAGGCTTTGAGATATCCGTATAAATAAATATCAGTCTGAATATTATTTGGATTTCCGCAAGTAGTTTGGGTTATGCTCAAAAGATTAGCCAGAGAGGAGCGTCTCATAATAAAACCATGTTGATAAATGGTTAATTGTTTACTTATTGCGGGATACAGAATATTATGAAGAAGGATTTCAAAAATGCAACTATGACCCAGTTAATTTTATCTATCGGTTAATCATCTTAAAAACGCGATTTTCTAAAAATTTGACTGGCTCAATACTGTGTTGCCATAGTAGTTAATCGACTGATAAAGTTAACTGGAGGTAAAAAAATCAGGCATAAGTGACATAATTGAAAAAATTATATGCTTTACGATCCTTGAAAGTGTTAATGAAAAAATCGATTATTTAGAGATTTTTAATAAGTATTACGAAATTCGTAAGAAGTTGGGAGTGACTATCAACCCTAGTTTTTTTCTGCGTTATCAAAATGAGAAATGTGTATCAACCTATGGGAAAACACAGTTTTGTTAAAATTTTTGTTAAAAACTGTGATTTTCTTTTAGGAATTGTTTGTGAGTATAATACCAAAATAAACGCAATATTAATTACAACTGGCAGACGTATGACATATATTATCACCTAAGCTACATTTGCCCAGCCTACAATCACCCTCCCTATTTGAAATAGTCCCTGACTTCTAATACAGTTTGTAAATTTTACTCTGTCTTATGGTTTGGTAAATGAGTCTCTAAACCAGTGAAATGAGTAGTTACATATTCTAGGCATTATTTGAGTGCAAATTCTAGTTATTAAACTTATTTTACTGTGACATTTTTTAATAATATTCACATTTGTAAATAAAATTGCGGGGCAGGAAAGCTTATACTTAACACATATGTAATACGCAAAAGACTGTTTTTAATTTTAAAAAACAGAAAAATGGGTAAATGTATTTTGGATTCAAAGTTTAATGAACCTATTACCGTCGTTACCATTTCCAAAATTGCTACCGAAGCCGACAAGCAAGAAATGTTTTACTTACGGATTTACATAAATATTGAGTTTGCAATAAACTATCGAAATAGTTATTTACATTAGAGTGTGGGTAGGTGTATTTTACAGCGCGGAACCAGGTCGAGTGGGCCTGATGAGTTGGAAGCTGTAAAATACCTAACACACGACATTTGTATTAGATTTTTTGGTCGAATAAATCATAATCATTGATGATTATAAAGCAATGTTTTGACAATGGTTTCATTTTGACAGTTGGCAGCCTGCGTTGTGTTTGATTTGATATTGACAGCTATGTAATAACGGTTAATAATCGAAACCGATTTTGTGTGTAATTTCGTATTTTCAACTACAAAATATGCTGTCTACAATTAAAACAAGTCGCAAATATCCATTTATTAATCTACGTGAAAAAAAAATTTACGTAGGCAATGAGTGAGAGTACCCTACAACAAGTTTTAAGTTGTAAAAAGATTCCAGCCAGAGTCGTTGTGAAAAAGTCTCTTCCGAAGTTGGACTGTGTCCAAAAGTTTAGTTACTTTGCTTCTGTTTTCAAGTGCAATTAAAAACGAAGTAGGTAAGTAAATACGTAGGTTATTACAAAAAATATTCGAATTAACTTTTATTTTAGTTAGAGCAATCAAGAATTGTTTATACTCTACTTGTAGAAGCAATAGATTTGAACGTGTTAATTGTTCTTGTATCCTCAAAGTTTTCCATTTCACAAGAATTGAAGGGTTACACAGTTTTCATATAGAACAGATATGCATGAGAAAAGCCGACACCTGGGGTACTATTCTTGAAATCATGAGATATAAAGTCTTGTGATATATCAGTACAAATTCGAGCAATTTGTTTTTATTCTAGCGATAGGGAGTCGTTCGATGAATTGGTAGCATGATTCAAGAATATAGGACCTCTGACTGATATTGATAACTGGTTAACCACTAGTCGCAGGCAGCTTACAGTAATTTCTAATATGCTTCCCTGTTACCTGTTTACTCGACTTAGATCGAAGTTTGATTATAATGATATCCTAACATTTTCTCTAAGATTACTTCAGCAGTAGGCAAATTGAATACTACATGAAAATGTGTTAAATAACAAATAATTTAAACACTTTGTAATTAAAGTGTATTAATTGTTGATGTCACAACAACTATCTGTATTAATTACCTTATTATATAATTGTACATTCTTATTATACATATACTCAAAAACAGATTTTTTATTGTAGATTTTTAATTAACAAGAAATAAGTGGTCTGTGGAAACAAATGTTATACAAGCGGACATCTTAATTACATAGTGTGATAATTATTAATAATAGCGTTTTTTTTAATAGAGTGATTTAAACAATAAAATGTCCGATTCAGAGTTGGAGAGTGAATTAAATGTAACTCCAGAGGAAATACGATTAATAGCAGCTAATTTAAATTCAGATTTATTACCTGAAAAATCCAAAGAACGGTACTTAAATCAATTCAATAGTTTTAAACGGTGGTGTGAAACAAAGTCAATTAAAACATATTCTGAGAGTGTTTTGCTGTGCTATTTTAAAGAATTTGTCGATAAAGAAAAAAAATCTCTTTGGGCAATATACTCAATGATTAAAACTTGCTTAAAATTTACGAAAATTTAGATATTTCTAACTACACTAAATTGATAACATATTTAAAAGTAAAAACTAAAAATCACAAACCAAAAAAGTAAAATTTTAGAGGATGACCAAGTAACAACTTTTTAAACACTGCCTGCGATGATGATTTTCTTCTTATGAAAGTAAGTAAATATTTCTATTATGATTGGTAAATATGTTAATCAACTATCATTAATTACAGACAGCTTTGATAATAGGTATTAGTGGTGCCTGCCGAAGGAATGAGTTATACACTCTAAAAACTGAAAATGTTAAAATTAAAGATGATATCATATTTATTGAATTACCTGAAACTAAAAATAATATATACAGAACATTTGCAATTACAAAACCAGATTGGGTAGAAATTGTCAAGAATTATATTAAGATACGTTTAAATTTAACTGGAAACCTGAAAAACTTTTTTATGAAATACCAAAAAGGTCGATGTGTTAATTCACCAGTAGGTCTCAACACAATTGGTGGAATTCCTTCCAAAATTGCTGCTTTTCTAAAACTTGAATGTGCTGCAGATTACACAGGGCACTGCTTCCGCAGAACTTCAGCCACGTTGTTAGCGAATCGAGGTGGAAATCTTGTTGATATCAAAAAACATGGTGGCTGGAGATCTTCTGCGGTGGCAGAAGGCTACATTGAACAGTCCACAAAGAGAAAAGTTGAAGTTGCAAAAATTATCGGCGATGAAGGCCCTTCCACATCAAAAAGATTGTGTTCAGAAACCACTGAATTTTCTGCACAGGATTCCTGTATGATTAATGTAGATTTACAAAACAATACTCTACAATCAAATAATTTAATACCAGGACTATTCTCTAATCTAGAAAACTGCAACATTACCGTTAATATTTTCAACAATTGCAATGTTGATAAATAATTTCTGGTACCCACAATTTCTTTGTTCGTAGTAATCGTTGTAACCCAAATTTCTATTAAATAAATTGTTGTGTTTAAGTACTATGTTCAACTGCATTATTACGGGTATTATAATATTAGGTTATGTCGATGATGCAAGCAGAGCTGCCAACCTCCGAATTATGAATCAGTTGTTTTATTATTTTTAAATACTTGTTTTTAAACGTACACAAACAATATCTATGAAAAATATCGGTAAATTTGATTTTTATAAACAATTTACAATATGAGTAACATGTTTTAATTTTTAAGCCACAACTAAACGTAAAATTTTACGGTGCACGCTACCGCATCGGTTCAGTAAATCGAACCTACTTTGACTGACACTGACAGGTAATACTGCATTTATAGTAGGCGAGGCCACAAATGATACTTAAGTACCTTTGTTAGATTGGCAACATATTTTTGTCTTCACCAAGATTTATTAATCAATTTAATATTTATTCAGTATTGTAATAAAAGTGAGCTAGAGTATAAAAAATTTTACAAATGATTACGCTTACCAACTCCTCAGAGTTGAAACCCATTACATTAGTTTCAATCATAAAACGTTTCACAGTACTACTGGGCCAAGAAAACATAATTTATTTTCTTAATTAGTACTTTTATCCACAAATCAAATTACTTAAACCTTGGGGTAACCAACGTAATCACTTTAATTACGAATTCTTTAATCCGTACAAATAAAATAAGTATTCAATCTGCCAACCAACTGATTAATGCACCCCTAACAAAAAAGCAACGGTATCATTTTTTACAGAAAAGCATTTCGAACGGAAGCGTTTTAATGTACCCTGTGACAAATTACATTCAATTACGAGTTTCAAGTCGTTCACGTTTAAATGTATTGCACTAGGAAGTATAAAATTAGTATTAAACGCATATGTCTCGATTCAAACCGACCGGTATACATTCGTAGAGTAAGCACTCAAACAATTTCACAATTCATTTCCCAAGAGGATAATAACGTTAGTTATACGCGAATAAAATAAGAAATAAGGGTTTGAAATATTATCTAACAATAGGTATATAAAACAATGAAAGTCTGATTGTGTTAAAAATGTTGGATGAACATAATTTATTAATGCGTTCAGTGCATTGGAGACTGGAAGAAGAAAAAAACTAGGTAAACATTTAGTAACATTACAAAATTGTTTAAATTGAATGTATACATATGTGTATTATTAAAGTTTTAAAATTTAAGAGCAAATTTATATTTTTCTAGTTGCGTGGTGTATCCTAACTCTTACGTATGTAGCAACAATTTTTTTTACATTTATAATATTAATAATGCAATTGAAAAAAATATTACCTGTAATTTTGTCAACAAAATGTAAGCAGTTACATAGTCGATTCTTGAATTATTTATAGCCAATAAGCTTTAGCACAACGCAATATAATCTCGAATCGCGTGCCGTAATTTTGCAAAAGATGGTACAATAACAAACAAACACCAAAAATTATTCCACATCTGTTTTGTCCTTTTGCAACTCTTTAGGAGTGAAAGAACTCGAGTGTAAATTCACTGTTGTACAGGGTGAGCAAATAAGAATGGACGCCGGCCATATCTCGGAAACGGTTTGTTGTACAGAATTGGAAACAATAGTAGATTATTTTACTAGGAGTTAAACAATATAATTGTTGAGCTTAAAAGTTTGCTGGCAGGTGTTAGCCGAGACAGCAAATTAAGCGAAACAATTATATTTTTTAACTCCAAGTGAAATATATTATTTTTCTTCAAGCGTTTATTGCTAGTTACATGTGTTATTTTCAAATTTTCGAGATTCTCGAGTCTTATAGTGACTTTTATTCTCGATTTCAGTCAAGTTGGTACTTTACTGTTACATTCATAATATGACATAAACCCGAGGTACCAACCTCTAAATAGTTGTGGAAACAAGATAACTGTTTTGCTTTTAATCGTCTAGGCAGTAAAGAATTTTTAGCGTCTGCCAGTAGTTCAATATATCACGTTTTATTGTCGCTTGAAGAAAAAAATTATTATAAAGAAGTAATCATAAAAAAAATCTAAAAATACTTTTACATTTTCAAAATCAGTTGCTGGGGATGGCACCAATAGTCATGGCTAAATAAAAAATTAGATTTTTCTCCGCTTTTTGCAAGTAATTAGAAGGTATTGGAAAATAGTTTCATATCGAATTACAGAAACACAAGTTTGAATACTTTATGTTCTTAATAATAAAATAAATTATTATTATTTTAAAGTTTCGTTGTATTTTTAAACAATCAAGTGGTAGTGAGAGCCGAAGTTTTTTAATTTAAAAGTCGATTACTCTGAATTGCTCCAGCGGGATTTAATAAACTTGAATGCGTTAGAAAGAGTTTTCCTAGTTTATCGACTGCACTTTATTTTGTCTGATCACTGATTATTACCATTGCCGATAGAGAGAGTAAATATATAATCAACAAATAAAGCCGTTTTTCTGAAAAAGTTCAAATAGAATCATATTGTCGAATTTTACACGATACATTAGGAGAATTAAAAGCATAACAATATAGTGAAACTGCATCTTGATATCATCTTTCTTATTTCTAGATTACAAAGTTATATTACTATTATTAGGTGAATATTAAAACAAGCAGAACTAAGAAAACTAAAAACATAACCCAAAATCATTTTAAATATCTATACACATAAAATCAGTCCCGGTTTGTCCTGTCTGTCTGTTCGTCTTCTTCTCCGAAACGCGGCTAAACCGGATTTCTTGAGGGCGGGGTGATAAGTTGACCTGGACCTTGACCTCTAGCCTGGGCGGCTACTTCAATTAAATCCAGGTAAATGTAGGCATGTTATATATTAAAGTATTCAAGGATGTCAAGTGGAACAAGTTGGAGTTGACCCTTTGACCTCTGACCTGGAGCGGTGACCTGATATTAATCAAGGGAAACTTAAGCATGTTATATATCAAAGTGTTCAGATGTAAGGGAATGTTTTAAGATAGGTCTTAAGTTGACTTGACCTTTGACCTCTGACCTGGAGCGGTGACTTCATATTAAATCCAGAGAAACATAAGCATGTTATATATCAAAGTGTTTAGGATGTCAAGTGGAACAAGTTGAGTTAACCTTTGACCTCTGACCTGGAGCGGTGACCTGATATTAAATCAAGGGAAACTTAAGCATGTTACATATCAAAGTGTTCAGGATGTAAAGGGAAACGTTTTAAGATAGGTCTTAAGTTGACCTGACCTTTGACCTCTGACCTGGAGCGGTGACCTCATATTAAATTCAGGGAAACGTAGGCATGTTATATATCAAAGTGTTCAGGATGTTAAGGAGAATGTTTTAAGATAAGTCAGAAGTTGATCTGACTTTTGATCTCTGACCTGGAACGGTGACTTCATATTTAATCCAGGGAAACATAGGCATGTTATATATCAAAATGTTTAGGATGTCATGGGGAACAAGTTGACCTGACCTTTGACCTCTGACCTGGAGCGGTGAACTCATATTAAATCCAGGAATACATAGACATGTTACATATCAAAGTGTTCAGAATGTCAAGGGGAGTGTTTTAAGATAGGTCCAAAGTTGATATGACCTTTGATTTCAGACCTGGAGTAGTGACCTAACGTCTTTAATTTCAGGTTTGTCTAAATTAGGCCCATTTTTCAAAATGGGTTTGGTTACTAGTAACAAATAAGAATACAATCATTACAATAAGCGATTGCATTAGTATATACTGATTGTTTCGATATCTATTCAGTGCAGTAATAGTAGTCCTTTACCAAAAACATAGGTATGAACATTAAACGCACTAGAAAATTTAGACCATAGTCTACTAACTAAGAAATAAATAGTAAATATGTTAACAAAATAAAACCCCAATAACTAAAACTAAAAAAAAACTAAACTTATTAGAAAACCTGAAAACTATTAATTAAAACAAAACATAAATGATAGCGGACTAAATATTTAAAATGACCCCCATGGTTTTCAATGCAACGAAGAAGTTTTTCTCTAGTAGTGGAGGAAATAGTTTTTACTCCACCCTATACAGGTTTATAATGATCTTTTGTGGCACTATACATAACACTTACATCACAATACAATATTTACAATGTACCATACGAATAAATAAATAAATAAATGAAATAAGATGAGGAGTTATGCGACGGTTTCCAAACCGAAAATTTTGATACTTCTTTTTTTTTCACTTTTTCCGACAAAGAGTTAGTACGTTATAATGAAGCAAACAAAAATTTTGTCCGACGGCCGGCCACTAGTCCGATTTTATGAAACTTGTACATGAACCTTATTTACACATTTTTGTTTCAAATTAAAGTTGTTTACAATTTCATTATGCAAAATTTTTGTTTAAACTATTTTTTGATCCGATAAGTAATTACTGAGATATAATAATAATAATAACAATAATAATAATAATATTAATAATATATGTTTTATTGAGCTGTGCAATATTATAATAATTTTATACAAAATAAAGGAAGAAAAAATAATACATGTATATTATTAAAAGTAAGAACACCTTAAAATAGTTGTAACAACTAACATCAGCTTCAATGGCAACAGAAGCAGTCATCTGATAGTAAAGGTTACACCCTTGATTAATACAAAACATAGAGAAGAAAACTGGCAAAAGAGACACACCTAACACTATCAGTACAAACACTAAAGTTTAGAACACACAATTGATTAAGAATAAAGACTAACACGAACAAATGTAATCAGGTTTATCACTGAATTGATATTTTTAGTTGTTTTTTGAAAAAATATGTGTGTAAATTTTAAATCTTCATGAATTATAAGCCCTAAGTTCTTAACACTGTGTGAAATAGGAATCTAAAATTATTGATACATAAAACAAGGTTCTCAGCAATAACTACGCGGTGACTAAACATTTACTAGTATTAATAAAGAGTTGATGTTTTTTAAAAGAGTTGTAAATTTCTTGAAGATCTTTATTTAGTTTTATGATATCTTCATTCTAGTGATCAGCTTTAATGGTATAAATGTTGTAAAATATTGGCCCTAGTATTGATCCCTAAGGCACTCATTTAACAAACCGGATGAAGCATTGGCAAAACAAACTACTTATTTTCTGCTCGTTAATAATTTAATTGTTTTTTTATGTATACCAATAAAGAATGCTATGAGTAATTGGAAATTATATTGTCTATGGCTTTTGTTTGAACTATTTTTACCCAAAACGCAATTTTATTTTCGCTTATCGGGACGATGTGGAGTTCTGCGGTAAACGCTTGTTTCTATTTCTGCGAATGAAACACATAGATCAGCATTACTTATTCTCTCTAACATGTCGTCTCTTGTTGTGGGTCGGTTGAAGTGAACTATATCTTTTATTGATACACATAAATAAAAATTAGGCAAGTTAAATCTAGAGACCTATCTGAACAATGAAAGAAACTTCCACGTCCCATACACCTCTCAGGATATGCTTTATTCAAAAATATATTAACACTTATTGAATTGTGTGCTGGACAACCATCTAGTTGTAAAAACATATCGCGACGTAGCTCCAGAGATGCGTCTTCCATAAGCAATGGCAACTAATTTCTAAAAAAGTTTAAGTACATTTAAAAAAGATTGACCAATAATTAGTTTACCCAAAATTCCACACTACACATTTATTGACCAACGGCCCTGGTATTAAACCTCTTGCATCCAATTTGATATATTATTCTATTTGATTTTTTTCAACGGCTTTATTTCTTGATAAATATATTTTCTCTCTCTATCGGCTACGGTAATAATCAGAATGAGACAAAATAAAGTGCTGTCAATAAACAAAGGAAAACTCTTTCTAACGCATTCAAGTTTATTAAATTCCGTTGGAACAATTCAGAGTAATTTATTTTAAAAAATACAACAAAAAGTTAAAGACAAAAATGTTTCAGAATTCTATTAAAACTATTTTGGATATCTTCTAAATATGCAAAAAGAGAAGAAACATTTAATCTTCAATTAAGCCACGACTGCTACGCCCCTAGTAGGGGAAAACCGTACAATTTGGACCACCTAACAAGAAATACTCATATTAGCTTTAAAAATTCACTCAGAAGGTTCCGCTTTTTTTTCTAGTTGAACAAAACTATTCCTTTTAATTTTGTGTTGAAGAAATATCATTAGGTGTTACCATTTAAAAAAAAAAGAATTAAAAGAATTAAAACATTCACTTTTGGAAATTGTGTAAATTGAACCATGTCCGTGTAAATTGGACAAAGTATCTATAAATTGCTAAAAATATCAAAAAAATATTTCAAAAAATTATAATAAATTGATACAATGTTCAAAATTGAAAATAAATTTTATTAAAAAAAACAAACAAAAAATACTCCTTTCAGTAGTTAAAATACAAAAATACACATAAGTACATAAGTACATTTAACATAAAAGATTAGGTATATTTATTTTTTTGCAATTGTCGCAGTAGTAGTACGCTTCATCTGAGATGTCAGCACATTCGTCATGTGCCCGGCCTTTACAGTCCTTGCACATAATCATATCTTCTTCATAGTCATAGCCGCATACAATGCAGTCAACAGGATTAAATTGACGTAGAGGGTTCTGTTGTTTTTGTGATGCAAACATTTTTTTTTGCATTTAGTTTCTGCTTTCTTCTTTTTATTTTCATTGACCCCAAAAATATTCTTGGTGACTCTCTTTTTCTTTTGAGGTTTTGGACACTGCAAAATTTCCAGTTCTTGCTTGTATGGGGTTGCAGTTAGTATAACTCCGGAAGTGTTAATTCTTTGTTGTCTCTTTCTGGGACCGACTGAAGACCCACTGTAAGACGGTAAAGGATCTATTTCAGCTATTGGAATGTAGCCACTGCAGGACGCTTCATGAGAGGTAACCGCTTCAACAAAAATATCAGGGGACGCCCTGATGTACCATTTTCGGCATTACTTAATATTTCATCAACGCCAATATCAGAAGATGTAGACGTTACTCTTTTACCCTCAGATGTCTTTTGATCATCAATAGTAGGAGCGGTTGGTGTAAGAATTTTATTGAAGTCTTCCACATCAACAACATCCTCCGCAGTAATGGGACGCACAAGATCAACATTAAGAGGAGCAAAATTGGTATCAGTATACACGTGCTTGTCTGGAGGTCACAGACCACTTTTACGAAACCCTTTAATAGCGATCTCCATTGTAGCTGCTCGCGGAAATGCCATCCCCAACAAACCACTGTTATCAGTAATATTTAATGGAATTCCAGGGTTTTGATACATCTTTGTAGTTATGGCTGCAGAAAAATATGACTTCAAAGATTTAAAAAATGCAAGATCAAAAGGTTGCATCCTATGAGTGCAGTGAGCTGGAAATGAGATCATAATAATTCCGTTGTCGCGAGCTAAGTTTATCGCCTTCATGGTCTGGGTGTGACTAACATGCCCACCTAATACAAGCAAAACTTTATTTTCCTTGGAAGGTTTAACGTAACTTATAAAATGCAAGAGCCATTGATAAAACCCCTCACCATTTATCTATCCTTTTTCTTGGCATCTAAATACGATACCTGGTGGTGCCCCAACTACCAGAGTATCTTTCATCTTTCTTGGGAAGATCAGCAATGGGGGGATGTAAAATCCGGTGGCGCTCATTGCGTACATTCCTGATATATTTTGACCTCTTTCAGCTGAGGTAATAGCTCCAACTTGATGTTTGTCTTTTTTAGCAAGTATTTTTCTTGGTTTTGATACCACGTTAAGTCCCGTTTCGTCCACGTTGAATATTTGATCAGGTGGCAACCTATTTTCAGCAAGAACTGTTTCATATGTATCAAAAAATTTATTAACTACCATTGCATTAAATCCAGCAGCCCACGCTAAAAATGTGGCCTCTGGAGTGCGCAGTCTTAAAGTTGGATGGCGGGCCATGAATGAGGTGTACCATTCTTTCCCTGCAATTTTTTTTGTGTTATTAAATCTTGTTCTTAGATTATTCCGTTCAGCAACTTTATAGGCTAATTTTATTAAACTGGTGCGTGTTACACCATAAAACATGTTTTCTAGTTTTAGAACGTGCTCAACGAGTTCATTTTCTATTTGTGGTAGTAAATCAGTTGGTCTTCCTGCAATATATTTGGTTTCCTTTGAATGTTTATTCTTCCCAGAAAATGTTCTCTTCAATGTTGTGGCTGGGATTGAAAATCGTCTGGCAGCTTCATTCAACCCCAATGTTTGTTCTCTTACAGCTTTCAAAGCCGCGTCGATGCTGTCATCAGACCACCTTCCATATTTTCCTTTTGCTTTTCTGGCTTCCCTTGAAGGCATTTCTATGAAAATACTTCTTTATATTAGATACTCTCTACCTGAGTGCAATTTGGTCCGGACCAAATTACACGAGTGGGAATAGACCAAATTACAAACATGCATGCATTTTATGGAATAATTTTCTAAAGAATAGTATGTCGTACAATCTTTACCAATCATAATTTTTATATGCTTGAATACATGTAGAATCATAACATAATAACTTTTTAGTAATTGCTTACCCGTCTTTGATTTACAACTTCGAACAAGAGCTCAACTTGTTACATGCAATTGGCGGTTTTCACAAAATAATTAATTTCGTACAGAATACTGCAAAGATCAATTCAAACTATGTTTGCGACTTAAAGTCAAAGCAATAGTTTAGGAAAAAAATACGAGAGGTCGCTAGTAATGCTAATTATAAAAATATTGAATTGGTTCAATTTACTCAGTGGGCCAAATTGTACGGTCTTTCCCTAGTCGTTTTTACTAGAATAACTTCAGGTATCAATTGAACTAACCAAAATAATGATAGTGTGTAGTAAGTTTAAATTATTTTTTTGTTTTTATTTTATTGCTCGTAAGTCAGGAGAACTAAATAAGCAAGTGTTTGTTAAATGCTAAATGTGGGTGTCAGCTGCACGGAACCTTGTAGAACTTTTTTGTCGTACGCCACTAGATAAATTAGTGTTTTTTTCCGATACATTCCGTCCTGTTACTAATTTTTTGGGTATGTCGCTTAGTTTTCGAGATATTCCACAATATTCCGGACATAGCTCAACTACGTTGGAAAAATGTTACTTAAATAGAACCATGCCATCGAGAACAAAACACATCGTAGCGTAAACGGTCCTAAGTCAAAATGATATCGTTTATGCAACTCTAATAAATACTCGCAATGAATTAATTGAAAGAATAACAGAACGCCTGTAACACCTTAAGAGATGATCCCATTACAATGAGAGCAGCGGTTAATATATTGATTCGTCGGGGCAATAAATGTATTAAGGCTAGAGGAATGCTTTGGAGACACTTATTATAAGTTTGTTGTTGCGGTTTAAAAATGTATTTTTATTTTTAAATGTTTGTCGTTGTTGCCATTAAAAACATGTCATTTTTCAGTGTCATTTTATTTTAAGCCTTTTCCATGATAGTCTCACTGTGTCTGGAAATTTGTGGAATATCTCGAAAACTAAGCCACATATCAAAAAACTGAATGAACAGAACGTGTCAGAAAAAAATACTAATTTATCCAGTGGCGTACGACAAAAAAGTTTACTAGTTTCCGTGACACCCACAAAAAGAACACCCTGTATAGTAATTACTCTAAATTTTTTCACACACATCAGTTACGTTGCCCTTAGCATTTAACCAAACACTTGCGTGTTCAGATCCTCTGGCGTACGAGTAATAAAATAAAAACTCAAAAATAAATCAAATGTTACCAAATTTTACACCAAACAGAAGTGTTTTTGATGAATGGTGTTTTACTTTAAGTTTTTATTCTGTCAATCTGATCCCCCAAGCAATTGAAAGTCTCTCCAGTCCCATACATAGTACCACTATCCTTTTAATACAAAACAAAATTGTTTTTTTAATTCTACACAAAAAAATAAGTAAAACCATAAACTAAACAGAAATATAATCACTATGTCAAAAATTAAACAAAAATAAAATCATGTTTAAGTCCATTACATACAACAAGTAACTATCTACTTCTGAAACAAAATAAACTAATTAGGTTTATGCAGTATAATTAATGAATTTAACTGTACGACCGCTTTTTGTTACATAATCTTCTGAATTATTAGTACATTTACTACACTAGAATATAGCAAATATGTTTCTTTGACTTTATGTTCACCTGTATATCTGTCTAATTTATCATCTTCCATTGATACTTTCATTATCTGTATTCTCATTCGGTAAAATGTAGTGCTACGAGGATGTATTGATATCTAGTTAGCCTAGACCAGTTCCTTGCATAAACAAAATATTGCGTTACCATAGCAACGAACAATAACTTATTACAAGTGTCAGTGTAAAGTTTGACGTCAACAAAGTAAACCAGAGTCACGCAATAAATTAAATGAAAAAAGATGTCCACCGAAATTGTGAAAATGGAGTATCGAGCCATCATCAAGTACCTGTATTTAAAAGGGTTAAGAGGTAAGCAGATTTACAAAGATATGCTTAATACCCTTGGTGATCAATGTCCTTCGTATGCGACCGTCAAAAATTGGAATGCAAGCTTTAAAAGAGGTAAATTTTTCATTGAAGATGATGACCGATCGGGAAGGCCAGTTTCTGTGTCAGTCCCCGAAAATATCGATGCAGTTCATGACATGATTTTATCAGACCGTCGAATTGGGCTAAAACGGATATCTGAAGCACTGAATATTTCATACGAACGCGTTCATCATATGGTTCACGTCAATTTGGACATGAGAAAAATTGCTGCAAAATGGATCCCCAAATGTTTGAATGTTGACCAAAAGCGTGCAAGGGTAGAAGCATCGCGTTCGATCTGTGCTCGATTTGAAAACGATGTAGACTTCTTAAACCGAATTGTTACTATGGATGAGACTTGGGTACATTTCTACGATCCAGAAACAAAGCAACAATCGATGGAATGGCGACACTCTGGTTCTCCAAGACCTAAGAAGTTTCGTGTCCAAAATCTGCTGGAAAAGTTCTTGCTTCAGTTTTTGGGATTGCCATGGAGTAATCATGATTGATTTTTGGATAAGGGTAGAACAATAACTGGAGATTACTATTCGACATTACTGACCACTCTACGGGAAAATATTAAAGAGAAAAGACGCGGAAAGCTATCCAAAGGTGTTTTGTTTTTGCAGGACAACGCCCCTGCACACAAATCTCATGTTGCCATGCAAAAATTCGTGATTTAGGGTTTGAATTACTAGAACACCCCCTTATTCATCTGATTTGGCTCCGTCCGACTATCACCTCTTTCCTCAACTGAAAAAAGTTTAAAAGGTGGTACATTTTCTTCCAACAAGGAGGTAATAGAAGCTGTGGAGGTCTGGTTTGCAGAGCAAGAAGAAACATTTTTTTGAAAGGTCTAGAGACGTTGCAGGTTCGCTGTAATAAATGTATCCAATTAAGAGGAGAATATGTTGAGTAATAAAATATTTTGACATTGGAATTTTGTTTGGTTCTATAGTAGGCTAAGAATTTTCAATATATCGTCGTATATTACGTCTATAATCTTTACCAGTATTATCAGATTCTTTATATTTTTAAGTAAATTTTTATTATTTTTACAGCCGATTTGCTCATACCATTTGATTGGTGATGATATAGACTGGATGTATTGTGACAAATATTCCATGCTTTTATGAAATTCTTAAAAGCTACCGAGACATATGCAGGTCGGTTATCAGTGTGCAAATTGACAGGAATGCCATAGTCTACCGCAATTACATAATATTCATCATTAAATTAAAAAATATCGCTGCCCACATCTTGCTAAGGTAATTTTGGCACAGTGTGACAAATTAACGGTTCTTTAATTAGCCTTAAATTTAGTGCAAGTATTACATGACTTTACAAAATTTTCTATTTCATTTAACATGTTGGGCCAATATTTTTGCAATCTGCCCTTCATTCTGTTAATGCCGAAGTGCCCTACATGACCTTTTTGTAACATTGACTCTCGTAAAGCTTGAGGAACTACAATTGCATCATTTTTAAAAGTATATTACCAAATACATGTAGGTTTTATTTAAAGTCATAATATATTTTAGCGTCCTGTCTTACATATTTTTTATATTTAAGCCACCCTTTCAATACATAATACCTATAACCAAAATTAGTGTTTGATCATTCACCAGTCTCTACCTTAAACAAATTTTGATTAGCTTTAGTTATTGGTAAATTATCTATAAGTAAATTAACTTCAATTTCAATATCTTTATTAAAGGAATCAGCATTATTGTTTTTACAATATGATCGAGATAAAGCGTTCGCAATATGTAAATATTTGTCAGGTTTATAAGTCATATTTAACCTAAATGGTTGTAAACGTAAGGTACCGTATATAATGGTTTTTTAAATATAGCTGTCAGTGGTTTATGATCGGTTTCTACTGTTACATTATTACTGCCATATTCTTTAAAACGTTCACATGCAAATTGTATGTCAAATTTGAGTTTCCGTCAGAGCCCTCGAGGCATATGTTATTTGGTTTATTATCACAGCACCTAATCCCGTTGAGGATACTTGCAAAATCAGTTCTTTATTAGGATTAAAATAACTAAGAAAAGGTGCTTTAGTAATTTAGTTCTTTAATTTGACAAATATTTCATTTAATTGTGCAATCCAATTAAATACAGCCTCTTGCTTTATTAAAAAGCGCAAAGGTTTAGATATATCGCTATATTTAGACAAATAATAATAATCCTAATATGATCTCCAAAGATTTTTGCTATTAGGAGCTTTAATAGACCCGATTAGTGTGACGTCACGTACAAACCGCTAAATTCAAAATTCGGTACTTTGCAAAATTGTGGACGAAAAAGTGAACCTTAAGTACAAGGACTTAAGGGTTATATTCAAATAGATCAATAGAAGTTGGTTGGTTTTCCAATATATACGCATAAATAAGAGAGAAATCGTTGTCATATTCACTAATTCACTGAACCTTTATCTTTCATCTAGTATCAATATTACATTTTCAAATAGCATATTTTTATTATAAATTAAAATTAATTTTATACTACAAATACATGCGCAGAAATCAGCTGGCGGGAACAGTAATTTTAGAAATACGCACCGGGTTAACCACTAACCTAATTACTATGAAGTACTATTAAATTAAACTATAAATTACGTATTATAAAGATCAAACTAATGAAGTAAACGAGTCAATAAGCTAATAAAGAAACAAGGGTAACGCCAGGAACAACAAAGGAAAACAGCAATTACAAAGTATAAGGTTAACCCGGTGCGTATTTCTAACATTACTGTTCCCGCCAGCTGGTTTTTGCGCATGTATTTTAGTATATAAGTTAATTTTAATTTATAATAAAAATATGCTATTTGAAAATGTAATATTGATACTAGATGAAAGATAAAGGTTCAGAATTAGTGAATGAAAACGATTTCCCTTATTTATGTGTGTATATTGGAAAACCAACCACTTTTTATTGACCTATTTTATTATCACCCTTAAGTCCATGTACTTAAGGTTCACTTTTCGACCACAATTTTGCCAAGTACCGAATTTTGATTTTAGCGGTTTAATTTGACGTCACCACTGATCGGGTCTATTCCGAAATAGATTTTGATTATATCATTTGAAATATTGATTTCATCTAAACCAAGAAATTCTATTTTAGTTTTATTAAATTGACATTTTTCTAACTTAATACCGTTTGTTTTAGCTTTTATTAAAACAGCTCTGACTCGCTGTTATTTAAAAATCATAAATATACAGTATTATTCACGGTATACGACACGGAATATTACAGCTAAACTATTCAAGTAAATTGGAAAATATATCTGGGATGGATAGAGAACTATCGGAGGAATATTTTTAAATTATTTTCGTAATACACAGATGTCCCAAAATACACAGAACGTATCAAAGTTGTGTTTTTCTTATAGAATGTCCTGTATATTATTACATTTTCAGTTTCTACAATCAAAATAAGAAAGGATTTTATAGAGGTTTACTTTACTTAAAACTAAACGTTTTTGAGATATTTTGTATTTTATGAAAAAGTCGTCACAATTTTGCCGATTCATATCTGAGCAACTATTCTCATTGTTTAAACTAAATTTGCACTGGAGTCTATCAATAGACTGCGCAAGTTGTGACGTCACGCGTTAAGGTAGGTCAAGGCTACGTTCCAAACATTTATGTTAAAACCATACGAAATACGACAAAACTTTCAAAATCGCCCAAAATAACGACTGTTTGTGCACGAAAAGTAATTACGGTACTTAATTAATCTATTCCAATAGATTTTATGCAAGAAAGCATCTATATAAGCAAAAAAAATTAAGAAATTAGAATTTTAACCTCTAAATAAATGTTTTACAGATCTTATTTGTAGTGAACAACTTGGGAAAAAGGTAGTTAAACACAAAGATTGTAAACAAAATGTTTGATAATTGAAGAAAACTATAATATGTACCCATATAAATTAATACAAGAAAAAACTATCGACATATATTACAAAAAATTATATCTAATAATTAAATGAAGTTTCCACTTCCTTAATCAAAGGACACTGGAAGTTGGTGAGTGCCCCACAAACTTGGAAAATTGTAGAGACATGTGGGATCAGTGGAGGCGCAATAGTGTTTAAAATTGAATAACATTTGATTCTTCTAATTGCGTTCCACATGAATCGTGCCCTAGCTATAGTCCTTGTCATAATTACCTGGTCTCGTGTAAATTGTGGTGTTGCTAAAAATGGTGGAATATTTAGTGAAACACCCTGTGGCAAGTCTTCTGATATCAAGAAGCCTTTGTCGGCAAGAACTAAGTCTCCAGCAGACAACTGTGCTAATATTCCACAATCCCGTACAATTTTTTTATCCGACATAGATCCAGGATATGCATCACTGATATAAGTAAAGTACACCATTTGGTGCAACACCAACTAATACTTTAAAAGTGTTTCTATGTTTGTAGCTACTATATGTCAGTTTCTGCTTATCCATTTGAGCTGGGTGGATTGTATTTATTTCTGTACAATCAATACAATTCTGCAGTTTGTAAAAGAAGCAAAAGGCAGTTGGCATACACAATTTGTTTTTTCTTCTTGTGGGAATTTCTTTCATAAGTTGTAAAAATAAAATTTCGTGAAATGCGTAAAGCCAAGTTTTAAAATATTTGCCACTGTTTCCCGACTGATGCCAAATCTGTACCCTAAATCGTCATTCAACAAATTTAATCTTAATTTCATTAAGGTCAACAATATTTGATCAACTCTTGGCACATTGACAACTTGCCATTGTTGATAATATGTAATTTAATGTTGTCATTACATTCTACAAAAGCTTAAAAACACAGTTTTGTTTGGCAAACCTGTGTATACGGTGATCAAATGGTTGTTGTCCTCAATATTTTGACTGAAAATGTTGACTTCAGTCGGGAAATTTCTGCCTTTAGCCCTTTTACCTCCTGCTTTAAAAATAATTTTCAGCTTCTACTAAAGCTGGAAATTGTGAATTGTGGCTCCTGAAAGTTCTTCAGCCAGTTTTTCAGTGGGCAGTTCTGTTGAAGGTTCTCCACGTGAAGTTGAAGCTGCAGATTCTTCTTCCGACGTACATGGCTGAGGTACTTCTTTCTTCACTCTTTTCTTATTTCTATTTCACGTCGTAAAGCGTTTCGTTACGTTATAATCAAAAATTGTAGAGGGCCATTTTCCTTGTTCCCTTCTACAAAATGACAACTGCAAATTCTTGAATGTGGTCCCAGGTCGACGGTCTTTACGTCTATAATAATTTAAACCATTAGGTTTTCTATCATCTATTTACTTTTTCTGGTAGATACCTACCTTATTGCTTGAAGCCACTTTTTCAGCTCCACCGGTTGTTTTGGAAACACGAAGAATTTGCAGCCCTGTTTCTCGCTGTAGTGCTTGCATGTAGGGGCAAAACACATTACCATTATGAATTAACTAAGCTAAAATTACGAGCCGATGATGTTTACACCCGGGTTCTTGTAAGGTATCTTACGGATGTGTACAAAAAAAATTAGATATTTCTTGTTTAATATAAATACTACACTTACTAAAATCTAATTTAAAACTACAATGTACACACTTGACACAAGGTTTTCACCACAAACATAGGTAACATATACACTGCGTACCACAAATAACGTCAAATAAGATCTGTGTTATTGAGAGGTTAGAATTCTATTTTTAATTGTATTTACTACAAAGGGCGTTTATTTTCAGAAATTATATTCAAATACGTTCATTTAAGTATCAGAATTACTTTTGGGGGCACTAATAATTGTTATTTTGTACGATTTTCAAAATTTTTTCGTGTTTCCTATGCTTTTACAATAGTTTGTTTGGAACGTAGCCACGACCTATCCCAATGTGTGACGTCAGGCTTGTGTGGTCTATTGATCAGTAGTGAAACATTCATTATCATATACAGGATGTGCACAAATAAGATTAAATAATGACATGTTTTTAACCGCAGTAACTTGCTTAATTTAAATGGAACATTTATATCAACAGTGTATGTAAAATGTAATTGCCTATCGGATAATACTATAGTGTCCTATATCTAAATATTCACGTTTTCATAAAAAATGCAGGTTTTCTTAAGGAGACTGATTTGGAAAAAAATTAACACCTATTAACCATCCTATGAAATTTTGACAGGTGATAATTAATATCCGTGTTTCTCAGCTATCAATAAGAGTTTTTCTTTGCAAATCGTCATTTAGTAGCCGTAGTTTGTGCTTTTTGTTTATTTTATTGAAATGTATATTCAAAATGAAGGTTTATTGAAAAGAAGAGCGGATTGATATGATTTTTGTTCTTGGAGTAGAAGACAATTTAGCTGATTTACAATTCATCTAATACACAAACACTCTTGGAATTTTCAATGACCTTGTAACAAACATGTCTTTATTATTATTATTATTATTATTTTGACAGTAGATAGACAATTAATTATTTAATTAAATTTATAAGGTAATGAAATCATGAAGCATACATTACAAATTGTTTGAGTAAGCAGCTAATATTACTAGAGTAATTAAAATTAGTGATTGAAGGAATTGTTTAACTTCTTAAAAATGTTCGAGTCTGAAGATGATTGCAATAATTTTAAATCGCTTCTGATATGGTGTAAGTAGAATTAAAATAAAAGTATAAATAAATAAACACATTTAATTGTAAAAACAGTGCAAATAGTTAGTATAGAGAGTACATTTTGAGTAATTTTAATTTAATTGTCATTTTGTAATAAAGTTAACTAAACATCCATCTATGATTAATTAAATTTTAGGTGTTGGCTACATTATTATTCAAAATGTCACAATCAGCAGCAAAGTGGATTGTACAAAAGTGTAAATTTTTTTTTACAACAATTGTAAAGAGTTTGAAGGTAAATCTTGAAAAGTCTACTTCATATATGTTTGCACCCTCACTGCCATGTAACGAAGAAAGTAGGAAGCGTCACAAATTCAAAAATTCTTAGTTATGTTGAAGTAACCAAAATTGTTAGCAACAAAATTGAAGGCGCTCAAAAAATAAGAAAGTGAAGATGCAGACAAATATGTTTTCTACAGGTTCACATATTGAGGAACATCTTATTAATTGTCTCTAGTTTTACTAATAATTTTAGTTGATATAGTTTTTTTTTATATAATTTCCTTAATGCTTTATACAGGGTATTAAAAAAAGAGTGTAAAATATTTCAGAATGTAATAGTATGAACCAAAATAAGCAGAAAAGTCTTAATAAACATGGGTCCGCAAAGTAACGGTTGCGGAGATATGGAATGTTTTATGTTTTTTAGCACCTTTTGTTATTTAGATGGGTAGAAAGGGCGGGACCTGTTTTATGGCCTCCCAGATCGCCTGATCTGAACCCTCTAGATTTCTTTGTTTGGGGATATTTGAAGACATTAGTGTATGGTACTCCTGTAAATAGCCTGGAAGAGCTGCAGCTACGGATTAATCAAAAGTGTCAAGAAATCCAAACCAAGGAGGGTGTTTTCCAAAGAGTTCAAATATCGTTGAGACGAAGATGTTTTGCCTGCTTGGAAATGGACGAAAAACATTTTGAACATCTTCTGTAACTTTGTTTTTTTGTTTTTTGAAAGCTTCCTTTGTCGGTTTATTAATAATAAAATTGTGAAAAACGAATTGTGGTCCATATCTCCGCAACTGTTACTTTGCGGACCCATGTTTATTAAGACTTTTCTGCTTATTTTGGTTCATACTATTACTTCCTGAAATATTTTACACTCTTTTTTTAACACCCTGTATATACTTATATTTTTATATTACATAGAAAATTTCATATAAAACATTTGTTTTGGTTAAACCTCTGTCCGCACTTGATAACATTATAGTAACCTAATTTATGATATTGCCACAAGTAAATTATTTCATATTGCAACAACGTTAACTTGATATTTCACTCATATATCTTTATATTATGGTAACAATATAACATAATATTTCCACATACAATTTCTTTCATATTTCAGCAATATAATCAATATCTTCTCGTTACATAATGTTATATTGTGGCAATTCGGTATATTATATTGTCACAAGCAAAAAAGCAACATGTTAATATTATCGCAATATAAAAGTTAATGTTACCACTATATTTCAAAATATTTTTTTTATGTTCTGGCAATATTACTTTTCCACTTGGGTAGTATGTGTGTTGCCTATATCAATAATTACTACTTCCTCTAACTCTAACATATCAATCACATAATACCGATCCTGTTGTACTTCATCATTTGCATTTTCACATTCAGCTTGTCTTGTGTATGAACGACACAAGCTTGCAAAATGATTAAATTGACCATAGTTCATACATTTTTTTTCATAAGCTCTGCACTCACCAAATTTATGAATAGATCCACATTTGCTGCAACCATATCTTCTTTTCGGATAGGTAGACCTTGGCGGTTGACTGTTTTGATGATTCGTATTTCTACCTCCTACTGGTTTTAGTTGATGTTGTAGCTGTGTCCTCTTCGAAACGTAGTCAATTTCAATTTCTACCGAATCTTCTTTTACTAAAAGTTGTGCTTGTGCATGTGTTACTTCTCTCGTTTTACAGATTTCTAAGAGTTTATTAATATCTACTTTTTTTCTTAACAAAATTTCCTTCATGTCTTGGTTATTTATGCCACTAATGAAGATATCTACAACTAAACTGTCTCGTAATTGTTCAAATTTACTTGTTGAACTTAAAAGTTCTTTAAAATTGTCATATACTGTTTGTACGATTCGCTTTATTGTTTGCGATTGAAGAAAATATGCCTTTCATAGGTTATATTTGTTTGAGGAATATAATAACTTTTTTAACAAATTATTTACATCCGTGTTAGCTTAATTCAAAAGAGTTGAATGCATCTATACCTTGTTCTCCCATTTAATGTTGCAGTAACTCCACTTTCTTCTTTTCGTAAACCGGATCTGAGATGAACGCCTCCACATACAATTCAATTTTTTTTAAAACCGTTTTTAATTTTCCGCCAGACTGCCAGATGTTTCCATTACCGCCAATTAATTACTTGCACAGCATGAACTTGAGTTATGTTTAAATGATTTGTTCTTCTTTGAGGAGGGGCCCCAAAAAACCACTAAGTCATTTGCAGGCAACAAATGTGAACTTCCTCAGTCCTTTAAAACAAAAAAATGGTCCGCCACATTCATGTTTGTTCGTTTCTACGTATAGGGTGTGTGTTTTGTTAGAGATATTTATTTACATTTAATTGTTAATTTATTTTGTGTTTGTTTAATATCTATGTGGTTTTTATACTATTTTAAGTGGCGGGCCATTTTTTTCCTTTTAAAAACCTGAGGAAGTGAACATTCGTTGCACAGACATTGGATGAAAAACGACTTAGTGGTTTTTGGTGCCCTACTTAAAGAAGAACAAATCATTTAAATAAAACTTATAGGAGGAAATATTTATCTATTATCATATTGAGTTATGTTCTTCCAACTCTTGCTTATCGCATTTATCTTTTTCTTCTTTATTTACTTGTTTATCGCATTTGTTTTCCTTATTTTGGAGTTTCTAATTATTTATTTTTTTACTTTAAGTTTTTATTCTGTCAATCTGATCCCCATGCAACTGGAAGTCTTTCCAGTCCCATACATAACATATGATTTATATCATTGATTATAAAACTTTTATAGGTTTATAATACAAGTTATCATTATTTCGGTTAGTTCTATCGATACCTGAAGTTATTCTAGTAAAACCTAAATCACCCGGTACTATACTTATATGATATTTAGCTTAACTGGAGAACTGTCTAGTTGGATGAGTAACATTCTTTCAAATATTGGTGAAAGATTGGGATTAAATGGAGTAGTAGTACTCCATGAATGTGTGGACTATCATCATCTCCGGAGTAATTCACTTTATATCATTTATTCTGCATTTAACACATTTACAAATGTGATTTTTCTGTAATTTCACTTTATTTGGATAGACAAAATATTATGGAATACGAGGGCAGTTTGTAAATGATCTAGCCTTTGACAGATGGCGTTACTTGAAAAGGAATTACTGTCGGTTTTAACATTTGCCATCCAATACATGACGTCTGTCAAAATTTTAAACAAAACAATCTATTAGTTTGGTTTTTACAGACGCCAGAAGCAAGCAACTTTTTTGTTTTCGATAAAATGGAAAAAGTCGAATATCGTTTGGTGATTAAGTTCCTTCACAAAAAAGGGAAAACCAATGCAGAAATCAGAGCCGAGTTGGATGAAGTTTATGTGCGCCATCGTTAGCAACAGTAAAATTTTGGAAAGCTGAATTTGTTCGTGGTCGTACAAGTGTCTTCGATGAACCATCCACCGGGAGATAACTGAGGCTTCAAACATTTCATGTGAACGTGTTTGGAACATCGTACACTAACATTTGAAAATGAAAAAGCTTTCCGCGCGATGGGTGCCGCGATTACTGACAATCGATCAAAGGCGCCAACGTGTGATGACTTCGCAGAAGCTTTTGGAGCAGATCCAGCCTAATCGGAAGAATTTTTTTTGCCGATTTGTTACCGTCGATGAAACCTGTGTGCATTACTACACACCGGAAACCAAAGAACAGTCAAAACAGTGGCGCAAGAGCGGCGAAGGGCCGCCGAAGAAAGCAAAGACCACTCGGCCGACCGGTAAAGTGATGGTAACTGTTTTCTGGGATGCAAAAGGCATAATTTATATTGACTACTTAGAAAAAGGGAAAACAATCACTGACGCGTACTACGCAGCATTGGGACCGTTTCGATGCCGAATTGCGCCAAAAACGTCCAGGTTTGGCAAGTAAAAAATTGTTCTTTCACCAAGACAACGCACCGGCGCACACGTTGGCATTCGCCATGGCAAAATTATACGAATTGGGCTACGAATTGGTTGACCACCAACCGTATTCTCCAGATCTTGCAGCCAGCAACTTTTTCCTGTTTCCAAACTTAAAAAAATGGCTCGGTGGACGCCGTTTTGCATCAAACGATGAAGTCATCGCTGAAACTTCGCACTGTTTTGAAGAGCTTGAGAAAACGTACTATTCGGATGGAATGAAAAAATTGGAAAATTGTCTTACTAAGTGTATCGAGCTAAAAGGAGACTATGTTGAGAAATAAATTGTTTTAAACTCAAAAATTTGTTTTTTCTACTTAACACCAGATCATCAGCTGTACGATAATGTTAACTACAAAAACTGTTAATTTTAATAAATTTATTCTTAATTCGATTATTTTGTTGCAGGAAAAATGCGTATTGTATTTAACAAACATACAAATAACAGATACATTTTACCGTGAAACGAAATAACTGGCAATTAATTACTCCGAAAAGTTTCACATTGTGTACTAGAAACCAACCGAAAAGTCAATTAATACCTGAAACACAACGGTTGAATGTAAAGCATAGAGGTCATACAGTGCTGATTCAAATTTATCACCGTGACGACGATAATTGAAAAAAACCTAAATGCAAAAGTAAAATCTTGTTTAATTTAAATTCTAATTAACGTTTTCCTCTATGAACAAAAAAATTCTCGCACTTTCGAAGTTTAATTTGAAAAACTTATTATCATTGAATATTTTCTGCCACGACTTCTGTTTTTCATTTAGTTAGAGCGCAATGAAAAAACTTAGTTAGGCAACTTGTAAACTTTGTTTTGCCGGGTCAAATAATTAAAACCTCTGCGGCGAAAATAATTTTGAGTTTTATTTTTATTCACGTACAACTTTTGTAATTAATTATTCAAAATTTTTTTCTAACATTGAACTTTTAACAAATGAAGTAGTTTCAATGCGTGAAAGCATCAAATAAATTCTCTAAACTAAAAAAACTTTGTCTTCAAAAACTGCATTGGGTGAATTTTTGCTTTATTTTAATGTCATCGTTTTGAAATCTTTCTTTGTAGGAACACTAATAAATCGTAGAATACCATCAATCCACGGATTATGGATAATTTAGTCTAAATGTGTGAATGGACACCTTATGCAGGTATAAACTTTGTCCTTTGTCATACACCTCGTGCTTCCGCTGGCATAATTTTTTCTTTGTAATGTTTCTTCTGTATTGTGAACTCGACAAAACTTTATTACTACCTCATTACATTGCGACCGGTTGTCTATTATAATTGTTAGCTGCTTAATTCGTTTGCCATTCTGCAAAGCGAACAAGCTGATATCCCCGAGTATTTCTACACTTATTGAACAACCGATCAAGACGAAATGTGCAAAAACTTTAAAATTAGGTGACTTTTAGGTTTTTAGCTTCAAGATAAGAAGCCCGAATTACCAATGTAAGTTGTACTCATACACGTTAATTATTGAGGATGCTTGTACGTTTTATATTTTGCTTTACATTGCGTCACGCTTTGTTACATGTTTTACTCATAATCCAACTACCTGTTTTTAATTTATTAATAACTGAGCTCTAGACAAATTACACCTCAAGCAAGTGAATAAAAGAATATAACGTCTATCTTTTCTTGCACCTTAATTATTCTAATACAAATGAAGTAATTCGCCATTTTGTTGACAGCTAATATAAAATACTTCAATATAATTTTTGTGCAAATTATTAACTTTATCTTTTACTGAGATTAGGAAGAAAACGACATTTGTGTTAGATCATTAAAAAATGAGTGCAGCAAAATAAATAATTGTTGCTAGCTACTGTAGTTTTATTGAACTGCAAACAATTTGTTCAGAAATTTAAATTTGAAAGGTTAAGTATAACATATGATGAAGAACATTTTTAAAACATAGTTCAAATACTTATTACGCATTTAGCTTTGTATATTGTTTTCAGATTGAAGATAAGTATACACAGAATTAAGTATGTTTAGTATAGAATGTACAGTCGCCGTCACAGGTAATGAACATTTTCAAGTAGTAGAGAGTTTTCTAAAAAACCAATCCATATTTCGTTAACCATAATTAATTAACCATACGAATAAATAAACTTAACCAAAGAATTTGATTTGTACATAAAAAAATATTTCCGTTTGATTAAAATAATAAAGTTGTTTAAAGTAAGTTTGAGTTGTAGCGATAATGAAAAGTGTTGGTTGAACGCTAAGTAAAAGTGTTATCAAACTTTATTTCCTACCCAAAAGAAAATGTTATGTGCAATAATTTCTTATGGTTAGAATGAATCGAAACAATTGTATTGCTGCAAGATTAAAGAGTGCGACAAAACATTCCTAATGTGAAAAGATACATGAAAAGAAACATTTTAAAAGTAGCACTTGTTATTATATTAAAAATCTACTTGCCGACGCGTTTCAACTTCAAAATCTAAAGTCATCCTCTGGGCAAATTGCTATAAAATTTTATAAGAAAGAGTGGAGTATACAAACTCTTATGTGAAGACTGCAACATGTCATACGTTGGACAAACGATCAGAAACATCGAAACGAGAACTAAAGAACACCTAACACAAATAGAAAAATCCAAATTTGGACAACACCTAAAATTTATTCAACACAATTTTGAGGTCAACAAAGCGAAACTATTATATCATGTTAACTAACCAGGACTCACTCTAAATTTATTAGAAGAATTAGAAATCAAGAAATAAATGTCAAAAAATAACACACAATGTTGCAACACACAATTATCGAGTGGAAAATTCATACCTTTATTTTTACAACTAATCCTAAACAGCGAAAATAATCATATGGTTCTTGTATGAAATACCCGAACGACAGTTAAAATGTTTAATTTTAAATTATAATCCGAATTTTTTCAATTTAATTTTAAGTAATAATAATAACTTTAAAACCTGACTTTAACATATAGAATTTTAAAGTAGAGTAAGTAATTTAGAAATGTATAACTTACAGAGGTTGTAACTTTTAATTTATAAAATTTTATAGCAATTTGTCCAGAGGATGACTTTAGATTTTGAAGTCGAAACGCGTCGGCAAGTAGATTTTTAATATAATAACAAGTACACTATAATTAGTACCTTTTTTCAACCTAAACCAAATATTACCGAGTGTACTAACAATAACCTATAAAATATTAAAAGGCATTGTTATTTCGTCCGCACATGTCGCGGAATAAATAGGTTAGTTTGTAAATTTTTGTAAAAGAAAGTTATATATTTTTTTGTTTAATTAATTTTGTTTATTTGAATACAATACTTGCGAGTAAAGAGATTAAGATGTATCAATAAAAATACAGTTAAAACTTTTTTTAGTTTTGTAATGATTAGAAAATTTTTGTAAACGGGATATTTTTTGTATTTAATGAAACGTCTAACAAATTTTAAAGATTTTAAGCATATGAAGTCCTCGAGTCGAACTAAAAATAGTTATTTGTTTAACTAGGCAGAGAAGTAACAAATTTACCCGCGGCTAGCATTTCATTGCCGAGGCGAAGCCGAGGCATTGAAACCAGATAGTATATCTGATTCTCTGCCGTGTGAAACATATAATTTTTTCTCCGATTGTTTGTACAGTGTGATTAAAAAAATCAAATTAAAATAAAAACTTTTTTATAACGGATACAACTCACAATTTTTAATATTTTTTCTAATTGTATGTTATAGGTAATAATTAAATCGTATTTTCTAATTATTATTGTCGATTAGACCTTAAATTGTATACATAATAGTATCTACTGAAAAATAAGACATCACTGTTACATTCAATTTGCTTCAATTTTCTTTATCAATTGATTGTCAATAAGATAGAGGTTAGTGGATTTCATGTGCCTGCTTAAATCACATTACCATTGCCGTTGCTAAGTAAAATCTGGGTTGTTATGTACTTTTTCTGAATTGTTTAGTTAAAAATTTTTTGTCTGTTTATCTTAAGATTAAGTTGTTTGGAGAAGAGATTAATCTGTGTTTAAAGATATTTTTTAAAATAATGGAAAGTAAGTAGTTAATACCTCCCGAAATTGAAGAATTGGCAAAAATGCAGAATATAATTTGTTGCCTACAAAATCCAGAAAAATTGTATAAAATATGTTATAGAAAATTTATGGATTATCGCATTAACAAGAAAATCAAATCATTTTTAGAAAACGTTTTACTGGCGTACTTTGCAGAATTAGCCAAGAAATTGAAATCTTCGACTTTATGGTCTACATATTCTATGTTGAAGACTACATTGCATATTAACAATACTTATAGATATATCTAAATATTTAAAACTGTGGAGTCTTTTAAAGCGTCAATCAGATGGTTATCGTGACAAAATCCCGAGTACTGCAGAAATCACAAATTCAGGAATTTTTGTTGGAAGCTTCAGATAATATATACCTATCTACAAAGGTAAGAATTTAGAAATGATAAATTTTTAATTTAGTATTAAATAAACAATTTTTTTATTTTAGGTTGCTTTAATTTTTGGAATAGCGGGAGCATGTAGAGTGATGAATGGAAAAAAGCTCAAATTGAAGATATGGGGGAAAAATTATTTATAACTCCTCCTGATTAAAGACAAAACATTACGCTCATTTATTGTAATTTTTTTGTTTAAATACAATAATGGTAAGGTATACAAACAACCGCTTGTTATCCATAAATTTGGAAAAATGCTAGAAGAAATTGCAAAATTTTAAATTTACCAAACTCACAAGAATTTACTTTGCATTGTCTTTGCAGAAATTCTGCAACATTGTTGGTGGACTTTGGAGCAGATATAACCACGTTAAACATACATGGTGGTTGGAGATCATCAACAATAGCCGAAGTTTATATTAAAGACTCTATAACTGCAAAAACAAATGTTAGTGAAAGACTTTGTTCGGATCTCAAAGAACAAAATATCGTCGATTGTAGCACTAGTTCACAAATAAATAAAAATAACTATACTATGATTACAAAAGGCACAACGGATTATCAAGCCAGTGGAGTTATGTTGGAAAATTGTTCGCAAATTACTATAAATATTCACAATAATATGTATTATATGTAGAATTTCATCTACTTACATTTTTGTTATGTTCTGTGTTATATTCTGTTTTGATTTAATTATGAATGTTACAGTTAAAATTATAATAAAATTCTGTAACCAGTAAAAGTCATCGCTAATAACGCGACAATTAACATTATTTTTAACTTATTTTTAGCCGATCCAGAATGTCCTTAATATAGTTAATTTATTATGCAGTGACTAAATTTACTAGAGTAACTTTTTGGTTGGATACTCATGCAGAGCAAGATTAAAAAAAAAAAAAAAAAAAATATTTTTAATGCCTAGGCATTAAAAATCATTGTATGCCTGGGTTGTGTATAAAAATGTTTGTTCTATGAAATCCAAAACTGACGTTTAATGTTAATCGGAGAAAAATTGTTTTATTGGTTCTTGTGAAATGATTTTTGTTGTTTTTGTTTAAACGTTTCCTCTTTACACATTTTTTTACCCAAATCCTTAAATATTAAATAAAATTAATTTTGGGGACAAACTTTGGAGAAACATGCAAAAAAGGTAATTGTATAAAGGACAGAATACTGTTTTCATAAGTCCTTTATCAAAACTAAAATAATATAATTTATGTAGGTGATGTAAACTTAAATTTGCTTGAAGAGATTTTTTGGTGCGATAGACAAACATACGTTAATTTTATTTAATATTATTGGGTTTTTTTTAATTTTTGAAAAAAACTATCAGAATCACACAAAATTCTAGTAAATGCATTGATCACATGTTTGTAAGAAATCTAAATATGGATTTGCTTAGGTTTACGAACCATTTTCTTAGGTTTTTTTTTTTTTTTCTTTTTTTTTTTTTTTTAGCAGAAAAATAAAGTAAAAATACAATAAACTAAAAAATATATAATTAACAACACTCAAAAAAATTATTACAGTAACTAATTCGAAATTGTACTTGGAAAAGTTCAAGGTGAAATTAGTGCTTTTGGTGACAAAAAAATTTTTTCCGTCGACCTCATTATAAAATTGAGTTTTACGTACTCCCTGAATAATCATAAAGTAACACTTTTTAACTGTAATACTTTTCGTCCGCAAACATCTGTCAATGTCAATTATTATTTTATGTCAAATTAAATAAAGTCGAAGTAACCAGTATGAAAACCCATTTTTTAAGAAAGGATGAATTTAGTGACTACATAGGATATTACAGTACTTTAGGTACATACTGAAACATTTTAGATACTGCAGAATATTGTTTGTTTACTTCCATTTATAACCTCAATTTCTCAATCCCACACAACTTTGAACAAAAACAATTTGTTGTTCAAATTACAAGTAAATGATTTTAAGTGCTTTGAAATGATATTAATAAATTGTTTATAGTTTCTACAATGTGCGAAGCATATAGAAGAGCCTGGTTGTAATCTCACAATACTCGATACATTGTTTTCAATATGTAACACTTTAACTTCTTTAAAGTTATTCATTTATAAGGTAAGACAGAATTCATACGACTTGAGATTGCTTTAGACAATTTTATTAGGTAACATTTTGATACAGAAGCGGAGTTCCGATACAAAATTTTCACGATCATAAAATACAAAAACTTACAGTAGAAGTGAGTTAATTATGGGTACCTTTCTATTACTGTATTTGATTGATGTAAATAAGTAATAATGCTAATGGAAAACACAAGAACAGTAATTACTTGTGAAAAATCATTTGAATATTGATTCTGTCGCAGGAAAAAACAAAAATAGAATCATATAAGCCATCAACATTACTGGGTTCAAGATTTATTCGTACACAAAAACAAGGTGAATTTCACAGTTTTCAATAAGCTGAAAGAAGATTATTACATTTTTGAAACATTTTCGGAGTGAATCAAAAAACTACGTTTGCATACTTTCTTACGGTCAGGCAATATTTTTATTGAATATAAAATGATTATAAGTCTGACCACGGTACAAACTCAGTCTTATAACTATTATATGTCCAATTAGTAAGAATCGACTTTAATGTGTTTAATAGGAGAAACTTCATTACATCTTTGATCATAAACAATTAAAGAAATGCATTAATTTTGAGGGTAGGCTTCCAACTATAACTACATTTTTAAATATACTTCAAAATAACACTACCTAAATGTAATTTTTATTATTTTAATAAATTATAAAAAAGTACATGTTTTACCTATTACCTATCATAATCAAGTGCTCTTATAAAATTTATGTGATTGTTGTAAACAAATGCTTTATCGGTACAATATTCGAACGCGGAAAGCTTTTATTTCCTTTAATAAATTTTGACACAAATGTTACAATACTGAACGGTGAAGTGAACATTAGGTACAGTAAAATCAGAACAAACGTAAAATTTTTGTTTAAAATTACTAAACATTTTGTTTTCAGTAAACGGTAATAAATAGAAAATTAATTAATTTAAGGTCAACGGAAAATTAATATGTACCTCGGAAAAAAGTGCTTTTAATAACCTCGCATGTTTGCTTGCCTCGGCTAACGCCTCGGCCAGCAAATTCAGTCTCGTACATAAAAGTGCACTTTTTTGTCCTTGTTACATAAATAACTATTTACGCCCAAAATAATTCTCAAGTTTTGTTTGATAATATAACTAATGATTGACAACTGCTAAAAAATGGGTGCGCCGATAATATAATGGAATTGAATGTAAATAAAACTAAGTACATAAATTTTGGTCATAAACACTACGACTTGAAATGTCCTTTAAAGTGTCACGCTGAACATTGCCGGGAAATGGATTGTGATTGTCCACATATTGAAAAAGTAAAAAATTTTTAATATCTAGGAATAATCTTAGATGATAAACTAAACTGAAGTAAACATATGACAAAATATCACAATACACTAAAACAAACTGTGCCAGCTTTTTATTTATTAAGAAATATTTGTGATGAAGTAATTTTAAGAACAATTTATTTAGCCTTAGTTGAATCAAAGATTCGGTACGGAATTGTATGTTACAGAAGTGAGTTCAAACATTCAATAAATAAAATAAGAACAACCCAAAATCACTTTGTGCGCGTCATACTACGAAAAAACATACAAGAAAGTACTTTTTCTCTATTCATTAAACTAAAAGTTATGCCTGTACAACATCTCTATGTATTTAAGAATGTTTATTAAAAGAAGTGGCAACAATAGCATAAGCGGCAACATGCATAGTGTAAGATACACTGAACAAAAAAATACTAAGATTGTCATAACTAAATAAAGAAATATTCAGACGATTCATTGAGTACACAAGTCTCAAAGTTTGTAATCGTTTGCCATCTGAAATTAAATTAAGCAGATCATTAAAAGAATTCTGTACATATCTAAAAATGTGGTTGTTCAAATAGCAGGATTTGGAATTTTTGTATAGTATAAGTAAATAAGAACTAAATAAAAAAAAAATAAAACTATTGATTATAAAACTACCTATATTAATTATAATTATTATAAATAACAACGTATGTCAAGTTTCTTTACATACTTCATGAATATCGCAGTGTTTACTTTATAATTTTCGTAAAATAATTTTTTTTTTATTATTGTTTTAACATTAAGCATTCAGTAATTGTTCATATATTTAAACTGATCACCAAATCTATTAGCAGACGCCACAGCATGCGGCATCGTTGACTGAAGCTATTTATGGTTATAATTGAACTCGAATGTAAATATATCAATTATTTTTGTTATGTGTTGCTGACCACACAACTGGATTAGTGGTCAGCATAAATTCCGAATAAACTATTATGTTGAATTATTGTACAAAATGGGGGAATAAATACATGTTATTATTTATTACATGAATTAGAAGATGCACTGAAGTCGAAGAAGGCCACGTAGAACATTTAATATTTAACATTTGTTCTTTTTATGTTAAATAGTTTTTTTTTAATTTTGTTTTATTGTAGAAATAAAAACCTGACATTTTTTTCTTTTACTTAAAATCCCCTTCTGAGACTAAGATTTGTTCAACTGCATTTATCTCGGAAACGTATGAAATTATTGTGTTTAAAAAAAAGTACCAATATTGTGAAGAAATGATGTTTACCCTCGATTTCATTCATTCACGTGGCGCTCCCTATAAGAAAATGTATAATGGTACATAAAATAATCTTCTTGGTTTAAAATGCCTCTCTACCGATTTTGACAAGAATTGATGAATATACAGTGAAATTATTAACAAGAAATGAAAAAAAAAACAAATTAATTTAACGCCTTGTATCTTTTTCCAGGGCAATATTTCATTAAGGCATACTGAGTCATATGGTCATTGGTAAAGTAAGAGATAAGAGCGAGATGAACCGCGTAATTAGGAGTCTCGTCTTCTCTAGCAACGAGAAAATAAATATATGATTCCGTTCTGATTCTTAAGTTTCAACCCTGCCACCTATGTTTCAAAACCTAGTTTTGAAGACGAGTGGTGTTCTATCGGATGTATTAATAAAGGTCGACCCTTGCAATAGAACTTGAGCATCTTTTGGATTATACTCTTTCAGTGCGCCTCGAGTTACTTCTTCATGATTCTGGGTTCTGGGTGCTTAAGGTTTATTTTTCCGCAGCTTTGTACAGCATTTTTAGCAATGTGCTTAAATCTTAAGAGATCCGTTTTATTTCTTCTAGTAAGAATTGAGTTTTGTAAATAACAGTTAATATTCCAAACTGGAGAACCGATTGGTGATTAAGGAATGTCAGTGGCTTCTAACAAAGGCGACGAAGGTATAGATACAAAAATCGTAAGTGCCGTTGATATAGCTGTTCTTTGCATGAATCCTGTGTTCATTCTTTATATCAGTATTCAATTCAATTAAAAACGATTAATCGCAAAAACGTAATTATTGGTTTGTTTACTAGTTATAGCGGTTCATGTGGTATTAAGTGTTAATCGCATCATTAAGTTGGGTTTTTACCTTCAGTCGAGCACTGCACGATTTGTACAAAGGATAGTAAGATAATTTTTTTTATAAAATTGAAATCTACGTAAAAAATTTAGGAGTATTAAAAAAATTTTGATTTTTCTTTCAGTTTAGACATAAAAGGATGCACCTGTGCATTCTTGCATTTAAAACTAAATAAATAATGAGAGAAGTTTTGAAAATTTTTAAGTATGTTCACCATAATTTGACACAAAAAAATGATCGTTTACAAGATATCTACATATTTGTAACAATGTATAATGTAGAGGGTGGGCAAATTTCGACGTTTGTATAGGGTATCTCCGTAACCATAAGAGATAAAGAAAAATTGATGTCAGTACCTTCTTTTTGGGAAAAACTCATTGGTGAAAACTAGAATCGGCTATCGTCTTTTGTTTTTGAGTTACAGTAAAAGATTGATTTTTCTATATTTTGAAAAGTGTCTATATGCTACTTGTTTATTAAGTTAGAAAAAAACGAGCAATACCTTCTTTAGACACTTTTTTGAGAGGAATTGAATGGCGTTGACGGATTTTAAATATCAACATTTGTTTACGAAGTATGAAATAATCTTTTTCTGTCTTTAAAGCCCTTTTCACATTAACTGTTTCAGTAAAATTCAAAAAATAAGGTATTATTAGAAAGACAATTTTGTGCCCTTTCAAATGATATATTACTCGACTTCTCTTTCCGTTTAAAATTTTAGGGTTGTTACTCACCCTCGCTAGAGGCGCAGGTAGAAAAATATGTTTAAAATGTGTCTCCCTTAAAAGCAAAATTGACGTGTCTAAGCTTTTTTGCCTGCAATTAGAAAGAAAAGTAAAAAGCTAGATTCAAACTTTTTGTTGAACCACTGTGTATATATTTTTGAATCTTGTTTCAAGATCATACTCTTTATTTCAACTGTCTATCATATACTCATTTCTGGTCAGTTAATTGTAACTTTCCACGAATGCTGTCATTGTTTATTTACAGGTAACATTTATATTCTATATTTATTAATAATCTATGTCTTCAAACAATTTTTTTATAAACATATAAAAATATTATTAAATATAGAATCTTATATTTATTTGGAAACAAGATGGCTTTAATTGATTTATTAGGTAAAATTTGTTTATTATATTTAATCTTCGTAATAAATTGTTACCAAGCCTTTGTGTTGTATTTAACTTGCTAATCTTTCAGATTGTATGCTATTACAATATCGGTCATTCAGTTAGTTAACGGCACCAATTTATTTTCTTTTAATAATAAATTTGATCGGATATTTTTTCGGCGATCGTAAATTAAATATCGTCTTCCCCTTGCTTCTTAAAGGAACCCGTATTTTTTTTGTTTTCCTAGCTTACTTGTTAAAATTTTTAAACAAAATTAAACCCAAAAACGTTGGACGCTTTCTATTAATTTTAAAATTAATTTCACAAAAAAATCAATCTTAATAATACAAATTTATTAATACCTCGACAATCACCTTATAATTTACCCTTTTTTATATAATAATATTGCATCAATTTCTAATCCAATACATTTATCTTTGCTTCATCAGCATATTGAAAAGCTTTTTCCAAAATTAAACTTTTTTCGAACACTTACACAAATTTTGAGTAACAAAACCATTCTAGACCATAGTTTATAGTTAAATGTTTTGAACTTTCTTTCTACATAACTACACTTTCTCTATACTGTAACCGTTGTTTGAAAAACTTACGGTAGTGCGTTTTATATGTCAGGGCAATTTTTTGATAATATTTTTTCATACGCGTTTCGTACCTTTTCACACTTTTTAATCAATACAACACAATTAGTTTTCAGAGCCGAAACCGTAAAGCTGTTTATGGATACAAAACAATAATAAAATATAAGTTCCAACTAAAGTGTTACGCAACTCTCCGACACCACCTAAAATTCATCTGAGGTCCTTGTACCGGATGTCCCATTAACAAAGCTAGCCGGCCGTATCTTAGAACCTAATAATATCACAGTTTGCAAAAAAATATTTTTAATGAAAGTGACTATGTGAAATTGCTTAATGTTTTCTGAAGAAAAAAAATATAAACATTTTCTTACTTGTCAATTAAAGTGATGGGGGAAGCTTAGATAATTTCAAAAAATGCTTATAACTAGATCTGGTTTGGAGTAACCGATTTTAGTGAACTTAGGCTCATTTGATAGAGCTGTTTATGCTTAATTTTTAACTGTATAAACCAATATTGGATGCTTTTTTTGGAACACCTGCTATGTTTACATCTGACATATTTTGTCAAATGTTTGGAAAATTTTAAATACAACGATTCATACCATTTTACATATTTGCATAGAGTGAAAAAAGTAAAAAACTGGGGACACCACTACTTTGAAAAAAAAAGGCCAAAATACTGGGGCACACCACTACTTGACAATTTGTCATGTTATAATATTATTTTGCGGTATTCGCAACGTTATATTTTGTATTTTTCAAATGCAATTGCTGCAAGACCGTACGTACTGTGTTATCCCGGTATGGAGAATAATATTTATTTGTTTAGCAAATCGTTTCCTACTACCGGCAGTGTGCTCCGTCCCGTATACCCTCAGCACAAGTAACCGAAGAACTGAGGAAAATGTGATCACCGTTTTGACGTATGTAGAGTCCAATCGAAAATTAAGTGTTGAGTAAATGAGAAATGCTTCAGGATTCCTCAGACTACAGTGTATCGACTATTGAGGTAGTTATATTTTTCTTTTCATATACTGTTATTCTTTAAAATTAAAATCGCCTACTAAATATCACAATATGATCCACGAAGCGGTGATTGACGAGACTTCGATACCAGATTGGACTACTGTCACTGGTTGAGAAGACAACCGAAAACAAAAATTCTTTATCAAGAAGTATGTGGACGGATGAAGCAACTTTCCATGGTAACAGAGGAAATAATTCACATAATATAGACTACTGGTCAGCCAATAACCCTAGCTGGATGCAAGGGGTGCAACATTACAAGTACATAAATTACAGAGCTCCTTTCTTTGATGAGCCTTTTACTTAACATATTTAAATTTTTTGGAGAATCAGCTGCCAACTTTTTAGAAAATTTGCCATGCTCGTGAATTTATTGTTTGGCTATTTTCTGATAGGTGGATGCAGAGAAATTAGTTTTCATCGCTCGAGGTACTGTTTCAAAGCAAATTTAAACATTTTTAATGTTTAAAAAAAAAGTACGTCAGTTTTTTCGTGTTTTTTTTAGAGGTTTTGGTACAAACATAAAATATGGAAGGTGATCGGTACGTTACAGTACTCCATGGTCAACAAAAAAACATGTTGTTCCTAAGAATCACCACTTTGGTTTACGGAATTAAACCTCAAAACGTACGTCAATTTCTTTTAAAGTTTTTTTTCGTGTGTGTTTTTTTTAGGGGTTTTTGGTGGTCCCGGATAATTAGGAAAAAATGTACAACACAATTTCACAAAACGCAATCACATTACACACTTAATTAATATTATTACATGTGAATACTAGGGTGGGCAAGGGTTGGCATGTTTAGGTTTTAGTAGTTTTCCTAAATCTTAAAGTAAATGCTTTTCCAAGACGAACCAATCCACAATTGCACACGGTTTCGTCACCACACTGTACAGATTTATACTGATTTTCTGTGTCACCATACATAACACTTACATTACAATACAATATTTAAAATGTACCATACGATTAAATAATAAATAAAATGTTACTTAAATGAAAATTCTCCTCCACTTTTATTGGAGACCACCTGAGGTAACTTATCTTTATATTTAATTACTGGGCAGAGTGAAATACCTTGTTTTTGCTACGAGACCCACGACAAGAGAAGATATAATTGAGCGCATAAGGGACGCTATTCACAACATTTCTAAAGAGGAAGTGAAAGCAGCTGTCTTGTGTACTAGGGAAAATGTTGGAATAGTGTGTTCAAAATGATGGTCGTTAGTTTGAACAGTTGGAATGTTATTGAATATTAGAACGTTTAATGTGTTTCATCTCTATATTTTGTTTATATATGTTTACAAATATTTTTTAGTTAATTTTTCTTGGCTGACTTGATTTTCAAATATAATGGTAAATGGGTAAACACATACCGCGGTGTCCGCGGCCCGTCTACTGTGTCTATTTTCAGTTTACAAAGATTTATCAAGTAGCGATTTGCGTTAGTTTTTAGACTTTCGCTCTATCCAAATATGTAAAAAAAAGTATAAACCGTTGTATTTAAAATTTTCCAACAAACTGACAAAATATGACAGTAGCTAACATAGCGCCCTCTAGGGCGTAATCTAAAAAAGCATTTAGTATTGGTTTGTAGGGTTAATAATTAAGCATAAATAGTTCTATCAAATGAGACTAAGTTCTCTAAAACTGGTTATTTTAAATGAGAGTTAAAAGCATTTTTTAAAATTGATGTCTAAGCTTCCTCCACCACTTTATTTGACAAATGAGAAAATTAAGCCTTTTTGTTCAGAAAACATTAAGTGTTATTTATTGTATTATGTTACTTGAATATTTCTGAAGATATTTTTAGTTTTTTGTTTTGAAGTCACAATTGCACTCCGTAGCGGTCAATTTACGAACTTGAAAATAATTTCCAGCAATTTCCCATATGTGGTTGAGTAGGTTGGTGCTGAACCGACGAAGTTTTTGCGATTACGATTTTTATTTATTATGAACACATTGTAGTTTCTACTAATGAATTACTGAGGTTTGTGTATCTTTTTGGCATTCTTTATGCAAACTTTTCAAAAATAATTCTGTTATTCCATTAATACTCAAAATGTATCCATTTTTAATTTTTCACTGCAATTTCTACTGATTTCTATTTATTCGATTTTTAACTGTAATGTTTGTTTAAAGAAATTAAAATTATTTCTTTGTGTCGTGTTTATTGTATTTATTACAATTACACCAACCCATTTGCTAACCAATTTTTTGTCTGAACAACGAACTTGGTAAAATAAAATGTTTATCAATTTAAAAATAATAAAAAATATTTGATATAGGTACGTGTATAATAATAGAAAAATGAAGCCATTTTTTTTACTAAAAAAATTACATCACTTAATGGCACTCGTATATAATTCTAAATTTAGTAGTACTACACTAATTAAAAAACTTTTGATTATGTCCCTAGAATAGATTGTAATTTTCCAATGTTTAATTCAAAATAGTCTATGACGTTTTGACCTAATAGTGACTACTTTTTGGGTTTTGCAAATTTTCTCCTGGGGTTTTGCTTCCGTACCGTTCAATTTTTGGTCGTTTCACCTGGGACCTTTCTACCTAAAAAAGTAATTTACAATAATTTAAATTTTAGCAGAATTTTTGTTACAAAAGCACGCTACATTTATTGTTATCTTTGGTTTTTTTCCACAACGCTTCCTTAGTTTTTCTAGTTGATTTTTTCTTTAACAAAATATTTTTTTGAAAAACTGGTGCAACTTTTATGAAATATTTTTACACAGATTTTGAAATATTTAGTAAAATACATTTTTGCATTTTTTCTTCAAATAAAATTAATTTAATTTTGAGATGATTTTTCTACACAATCTTAAACGTTTTTTTGTACTTGAATCTTTTAGCTCTCGTTTTTCTAACTTCCGCCCATGTTCCCCAAAATAGAAAAGAATTATTAAAACTGCAGCGAATCAAAATTGGTGCTAGTAATATTGACATTTTTTATAAAAATATTTTTTTCCTCAAACTGTGCAACTACAAGTTTCTTAGATAAGGTCGGTTACCTTACTTAATGGGACACCCGGTACATCAAACAATTACATGAAATAACGTAAACTGTATCGTTTTCTTTATTATACTAATTATTATTATACTAATATTATACGTGCTTTTTTATCAAATAAAATAAACTGTAACAGTTGATTTCAATTATTTAAATTAAGTTCTTGAAATTAGCATTTCGGATACCTCCTTTTGACCATTAGATGTTTAATTTTCACGGTGTAAATTTAATTAATTTTTTAAAACTGAAATAAACAACCAACAATATGTAGATGAAAATTATTTCATTACTGAGAAAGAAGTTTTTGTTAACCTAATATTGTTAAACACAAAGTATTGATCTTTTGTGAAAACTTTAGTGCTGTTATTACTTCGCTGGTTTTTGGAATAAATTTTTTTTTGGAAAAAATAAAATTGTGATTTGCTTTTATATCTAAAAACTTTTACAGTCCAAGCAGTTGTTATTACTTAGTATATTGGATAAGTTTCATAGAACAGACATATTTTGTAGTCTAAGTACACAACGTACCTTGATTTTACTGATAATAAATACTGACTTTTTCTATATGCTTCACTTAACAGTAAAAAGTTTGAATCATACTAAACTGAAAGTATATAAAACACAACATTTCCTACCTGTTCCTCCGCTTGCATGGTGATAAAATCCCATTTGTTAGCCAAATTTTTTCTTAAACTACCGAGCGTTTCCAGTTCGTAATCTTCTAACCCATGACGTTGTTTATTCCTTAACGTCCTCTTTGCCAAATATATTGCGTATTCTACATTATCCGGTGGTCTATTCTGCCATGGCCAATAATATGGAGACTACAAAGAAATTAAAATACAATACGAAAAGCTACTGTTAAAAACGTACTTGAAACCTATACAGAGAGCTGTCATCTCTTACAGTCAAATTCTTAGTATCGCTAACCGGAAAAAAATATCCATATTGACACAATTGATTTGCGATATTTAGCGCCTCTGAAACCGAATTACAAACATTATAGATTGCGGGAACAAATAAATAATTACTAACCGGATTCTTCGACTCCAAGGCGCTCCATCAGCCACTCTATCAGGTCATATCCTGAAAAAAAGGTACAGTTAATTTTACAAGTATTTTTACAGCCATGAAAGTAAATTAAGTACATTGGCAAGCGTAAATGTCACAATGTGTCGCGCCACTTTAATTAAAAACTTGATTAATTTTTTGAGCGATATCGTACATTTAAATTTAAACAGTCGATAAAAGATAATCGTGGAAAGATTAAAGCATAAAAAATCTTATAAAAAAAACAATTACAGAAGTTATTTGTAGAATATTTGCATCGTGAAGTTAATTTAAATACGTTTACAGTCCCAGCGTTAATTAGAGGAAAACTTTTCACTTGGCTTTGCGCTTTTCCTAGTTCTTCTTTTAAAAAGTAATTATTACGGTAGTAATTACATAGTTTGTACTTGGAACAAATTAATTAGATGACAAGGACATTCTGCAACAGTTGTTTCAAGAAAATGTAAAATATATCTAGCACTTCTCCACGAGAGTGTTTTAGAAAATAGCCGAGGAATTAATTAATCTCTTTAAACATACCGAGTGAAGTTAATATTAGCTACGAAGTTGCGTAGACGAAGAAACGACAGAATGAAGCGTTTTCAGATTGTATAACTTTTAAAAGGGAGGTTTTTCGTTAAAATGTCCAAAATCCTATTAGTATGGTAATCGGTTGTGAAGACCTAGTTATTATTTTCAACCTAATGACCTACTTGACGCAATTTTCCTATAAACAAGAGTACATTAATTTGTAAATTGGTTAAATGTTTAAATTCACATTTTGAGTAAAAAAGTAACCATTTGTTATATTGTACCATATTAACACCATATGTGACATATTAAATGACACTCTATAAAACTACCAATAATACATCGATATTGTTTGTTGTATTTTCTCTATACGTCGTGAAGTTTATAAGATTATTCAAATCATAATTATCGTAATCCTTCATGTGACATTTTGCGTTATCGTTTAATACCGATTTCAAGGTAAATTTGTTTGAAAGATGTAATTGAAAAATTTACTAATTTATTTATTTACACTTGAGACTAATTAACTGCCTAGACGGTCGTTTTAAAAAGTTTTGAAGAACGTATTTTTTTCAGACTCCATTTTATTTTAATATTGTCACTTATAATATCATAAAAGTTTAAATTTTTCCGGAAAAATTTACCGATTGTTACAAGAGTTTGCCTAGCAATTTTGCGAATGACATTTTTGATAAATGTCGTGAGCAAAATTGTAGAACTCTAGTCTAGAATCGATAAATTTTTCCCGGCAAAATCTAAAATTGAATGATATTCATCAAGACTATTTCACGAAAACCCATACTTAAAAAAATTAATTGACGTTTGATGTTTATTGTGTAACTAGGGTGAGTGCTGCAATTGTTATTTTGTCGCACAAAAATGAGGTAGGTACCTTGTGTAATACCGATTCACTTGAAATTTTGTTCCCATTGTTGAATGATGTTATGTGATTGGTTAAATATTCGATGACTGAAATAGTGAACGTAAAAATTCAAATGAGGTTTTTCGGTGCACTCTGCACGGAAAAGGTTGCGTTTTCAGAGAGGTAGTATTGGTAAAGTTGATTGTAAATTCAAGGCCACTTGATTTACTCTTCTATTATCCATGATAGACAAAAGTTTATTAAGAAAAGTTTTACAAGTATACAAGATGAGTATTTTCCAAACTTTGCACAAAATGACTGACTTCCGGTTTAAGCGGAAATGATATCAACTTTATTTTTTAAATAAATCATGTAGTATTTTTAGGCTAAAGTGATTCTTTGATAAATTTTCTTTAAAAAACTATAACACAAGTATAGTGCTACAGTTACTAATAAATTAGTTATTTAATATTCAAAATGGAAAATATCACTTTAGCCTAAAAAATACTACATGAATCATTTAAAAAAATAAGGTTGATGTAATTTCCGCTTAAACCGAAAGTCAGCCGTTTTGTGCAAAGTTTGGAAAATACTTATCTTGTATACTTCTAAAACTTTTCTTAATAAACTTTTTGTCTATCATGAATAACAATAGAGCAAATCAAGTGGCCCTGAATTTACAATAAGGAATAAATGTTTGAATAAATTAATACTTTTCCCGATTATTTCTTTTTTGCCAACAAGTATCGATTTTAACATACGAGGATGTATTGATATCTAGTTAGCCTAGACCAGTTCCTTGCATAAACAAAATATTACGTTACCATAGCAACGAACAATAACTTATTAGAAGTGTCAGTGTAAAGTTTGACGTCAAAACAGTAAACCAGAGTCACGCAATAAATTAAATGAAAAAAGATGTCCACCGAAATTGTGAAAATCGAAAAATTGGAGTATCGAGCCATCATCAAGTACCTGTATTTAAAAGGGTTAAGAGGTAAGCAGATTTACGAAGATATGCTTAATACCCTTGGTGATCAATGTCCTTCGTATGCGACCGTCAAAAATTGGAATGCAAGCTTCAAAAGAGGTAAATTTTCTATTGAAGATGATGACCGATCGGAAAGGCCAGTTTCTGTGTCAGTCCCCGAAAATATCGATGCAGATCATGACATGATTTTATCAGACCGTCGAATTGGGCTAAAACGGATATCTGAAGCACTGAATATTTCATACGAACGCGTTCATCATATGGTTCACGTCAATTTGGACATGAGAAAAATTGCTGCAAAATGGATCCCCAAATGTTTGAATGTTGACTTCTTAAACCGAATTGTTACTATGGATGAGACTTGGGTACATTTCTGCGATCCAGAAACAAAGCAACAATCGATGGAATGGCGACACTCTGGTTCTCCAAGACCTAAGAAGTTTCGTGTCCAAAATCTGCTGGAAAAGTTCTTGTTTCAGTTTTTTGGGACTGCCATGGAGTAATCATGATTGATTTTTTGGATAAGGGTAGAACAATAACTGGAGATTACTATTCGACATTACTGACCACTCTACGGGAAAATATTAAAGAGAAAAGACGCGGAAAGCTATCCAAAGGTGTTTTGTTTTTGCAGGACAACGCCCCTGCACACAAATCTCATGTTGCCATGCAAAACGTGATTTAGGGTTTGAATTACTAGAACACCCCCTTATTCACCCGATTTGGCTCCGTCCGACTATCACCTCTTTCCTCAACTGAAAAAAGTTTAAAAGGTCGTACATTTTCTTCCAACAAGGAGGTAATAGAAGCTGTGGAGGTCTGGTTTGCAGAGCAAGAAGAAACATTTTTTTGAAAGGTCTAGAGACGTTGCAGGTTTGCTGTAATAAATGTATCCAATTAAGAGGAGAATATGTTGAGTAATAAAATATTTTGACATTGAAATTTTGTTTGGTTCTATAGTAGGCTAAGAATTTTTCAATATATCCTCGTAATATGCTCATTTTAATATTATTTACGTTTTCCTGAATTACCTTAATAATAACATTCTGATAAAAATTTGATTTGAACTCAACATTTGCAACTTAATACGTAATGGAAAAAAATATAAAAACTATTGGTGTATTGTTGGTTGCTTTATAGAGGGTCATTTAATATGTCACTGTTTCAACAATATAACCTCAAAATTCTCATCTTGTTTTTACATTTGTCAAGGTATTGGCCATCGGCTTATTTTTAAAAAAATGTGTTTATTCATGATGGTTTAGTTTCTAATATATTCTTTTAATTGATGCCATAAATATGCAAAAAATTGAAACAAAAGTCCTAAATTACAGTTTTCGCAATTTCAATTGAACTATTTTTCCAAAAAGTATAATTTGACTTATTTTTTCGCCCGGAAACACTTTTCGTTTGCAAGCCTTTTTATAATAAATGTTTTCGCCCGAATCCCTTGATCGTCTGCTATAATCATTTAATTTTATTTATTTATTTATTCGTATGGTACATTTTCAATATTGTATTGTGATGTAAGTGTTATGTATGGTGTCCCAGAAGATCAGTATAAACCTGTATAATGTGATGACGACAAAGTGTGCAATCGTGGATTGGTTCATTTTGGCAAAGCATTTGCTTTAAGGTTTGGGAAAACTACTAAAACCTAAACATGCCAACACTTACCCACTTTAGTATGTATATTGATTAACATTATAGAAGGTAAATAAGAACATAAAGTATAACCGCACAGTCATTGCATGACGACATATAAAGAGCTGGTCTAAGCGCCAGTCACAACGATGACGAAAAAAATAGTAGGAAAGAAATAACAAAATAATGGAAAAAACAAAACATAAGAAAGAAAGAACATAAAATATAACAGCACAGCCATTGTATGACGACATGTACTGGACCGGTCCAAGCGCCAGTCACGACAATAACAAAAAAAAATATAAGGTTAACAAAATAGCAAACAAAACAATAAAAAAACAGAAAAACTTTAGATGTTCTTCAAATTAGTAGGTCATAATGAAGCTTCGTCCGTTGAGTTATAAACGTTTACAACTAGTCCTTTAAACTTTGTTAATTGACAATCCCCCACAACATATGCAACGGTCTCTGTTTCGTTTCCACAGTCACAATTTGTATTAGAAATCGCGCCCCATTTAAACAACATAGTTGCATTTAGAATGACCTGTTTTTATACGATTTTTCAAATTTTTCTTTTTTGATCAAAGGCTGGACTTCTATTGTTGGGTCATCAATAAGATGATTATTAAAAACATCTACTCCAGACCATAATTTTTTCCACTCTTCAACTTCAGAAAAAGCCGTACTTAAGTAGTCTTCGAACCATACAGGACTTCAAGATTTAAGTCTTTTAGCTAGAGAGTTTTCAATATCATTTCAAATTGGTAAGTTTTTGTTAAGTTGGCATTTATCAGATTCTCGTTTTAACGCAGCTGTTTGTTGCGTTTTTGATGGAGTAATATTACAAAGAACAGGAAGCCAAAGTAGATGTAATGATTCCACTGATTTTACACATAGAGCAATTCAACTAATTCCTTTACTTGATATGACATTGGTCAGTTTGTCAGAGTTTGATACATGATAACCACTTTTATTGTTTACATTGGTCAGCTAATTCAGACTGAGTCAGTAATTAGCATATTTTACCATATTCATAAAGTTTGCTTAATTTGTTGTTGTTGCAGAACTGCTTCTTCAGTTATTTCGGAATATAATCAAAGGTAATTCTACAATAATGTTATGTCCTAATCAAAAACATTATTTATTTACCCAATTACTTGAAGTGATTCACGAATATATTAGGCGCGATGACTTTAAATAAAAAGTAAATCATCCAAAAGTCTTTAATGTACCAGAAAATTCACTTTACTACCTAGCAGTCAGTCAAGTACTGACTAAGTATAAATAAATGTATGTTCTACCATCATTGTTAAAATTTAGTGCTTGAATATCTTTTTTCTTTAGATTCAGATTCCAAAATATTGTTTTGGAAGAACTCAGAATTTTGGTAACAAGTGTTGTTTATTATTTCCGAAAAAAAGAATTTCAGCTCCACTACATCATCAAAAAAACAAAACACATTTCAGTCATATCTCGCTGCTAACAATGATCACTGTCAATCATTAGCGTGTGAAATATCTGCGCACACTTTTTACCTGTTATTATGTTTCGCAACATACATTTTTGTCGACCTGCGGGCAATCAAACTGATAAAACAAGTTAGACAAACTTGTTTATTTTCAGAACGCTGACTTAAGTCGTAATAGAGTAATAGACTGTAGTTAACGAGGAAGCATAAAAGGCGAATTTTCGGCTGTTCGAAAGAAGGAAACTTTAGGCTAATGGAGACAATCCTAACAGAAAAAGCTTTTCATCCATGTTGGAGATTGGGGCGTTGAGATTAGCAGCCCAGTTGCAAAATTGAAAATCCTCAAAAGACAGGAAGCAAAACTCGTTATTGGGATGGAACTAAATGGAGACGACGCATAGCAAACAAATGGACAAAACAATACCAGAATTTAAAGAAGCATTAGGGTGTATACACCAACAGAAGCTACAAACAATACCATTAAACGCAATTTATATAGGGACAGGTCAACAAAATTGAACAAGCTAGAAATGATCAGCAATAAGTGATTTTAATCTTGGAACAGGAGTGCAAAAATGACGAAATATTGGGTAAACACTGAGAAAAAATTGCGATTGATCCAAAAGAAAGATTAACTGACTAGTGTAAACAAACTGCCTTAAACCAAGGAGACATCCACAAATTTACTTGGAAAAGATCCCCAATGTACCAAAAAACAATGATAGGTTATTTCCTTATGATTTCCAAGTTAAAAGAGAAGTCAACTTCGGCTTGGACCACCACCTACTGATCTTGAAATTAACATATTCATTTGGAAAATGGAGAGATAACATTAAATAAGCAATATCCTGCTATCAAGAAAGTGAAATACAAATTATATCTTCTGCAATAACATACTATTAAAAAACTGTTTGGATATTGTACAATAAGTTTTGAAAAAACAAGACTTCTACTTTTTAAAACGTGTTGTGCACAAAATTTTTCCTACCACTAGAAATAAACGTTACATTTTAAAGTTAGTAGGTACTACACATTTTGTGCATATTGAAAGTGTGTGTAGTAACTATGATTGCAACTAAAAAAACTGTTTGTTTTTACCACACAGTTGTAAGCCAATCAGATTCCTTAAATTACTTTACACATTTATCCCCTTCCATTCGTAATTTAACGTTTTCATTATCAGAATACTGTGGACAAACGCCTATTTTTATATTAATTGTCGGAAGAAGATTAGAAAGACAATTACAACAAAAACTAAACCGGATCACATATAACAAGAATATGGTACTGTTATATGAAATGTACATGAAATAGCAAAAGAATTAATAGGAAAATGGGAGAAAAAATACAACACATAGAAATTTCGGAAGAAATTCAAGAACTTTTAGCTGAAAAGATCAAACAGTACATGCAGTAGTTAATCAAAAAAAAAGAAAGTGAAGGTAGATACAAAATAAGCATTATGAGTGTGTGATTGTGTGTTTGAAAATTTTTGTTTACTCCTTCTTCTTAACCGGTAGGGTGTTGATGACCAGTTCGGAAATCAAAGTGGTGATTCTAGGGAACAACATGATTTGCTTGTTGATCATGGAGTACTGTAAAGTACTGATCACCTTCCATATTTTATATTTGTATAAAAAACGACTAAAAATGCTCACGAAGAAACTCTAACGAATATTGACATACGTGACGTATAGAAGTAAAAAGAAAAATTAAAGGAAACCTAAAAATTTACGTATTGACGATGTAATTAGAGGCTCTCAATCCACAGAACCGGATCGGATTTACAATTGAAAAATCCTGGGTTAACAACCTGTTTGTTCTACAACAAATACTTGAGGAAAAGATAGCAGGTGGGGAAGAAGTGCATTTGGAAAAAGCGTATGACTACTTTCATCTAAGAAAATTACGGAAAACGCTAGAAAATTGTAGAAGTTGACACTGGATTAATTAAAGTAAATATAATGTTTTAAATATCAAAGAAGGAAATAGACTGAAGGGCATATATTTAGGTAAGGATGCTGTCTCTCGCACTCTTACTTAAAATGTACCTACAGGTATCATCGAAGAACTGAAAAATGTATGAAGAAGAAAAAGGGGACTCCCGCATACAAATGCCACTTACTTTTGCTAAACTTTGCAGATAGTTTTAGTCCAGGACGTTTATGACCTCAAATTTGTGATCAGACGATCCAGAATAAATCAAACCCAATTCAAAAATTCAGAATATAATAAACAGCAATAAAACAATCGCTGAAAGAAGAAAGAATACAAATCTCAAAGGTTTGGTCTTCCAATAATCCAAAGGACAGATAACCAAAGGAGATGGAATCCTCCCTGAAGAAATAAAAGTGGCAGACCAAGAAGATGGATATAAATAGAGCAGCGACAAAGAGAAATTTAGTAGAACACCAAGTATGGGACAGAGAGGCATGGCAAACTAGAATCGGGTAAACAACAACTACTTGTATTTCAGTGTAAAATAGTTAAACTGTACAGCTTTTAATGGACTATGACGAAGATCTGATATAGATACTGAACCCTTAATATATAAAAAAAATTATGAAGATTGAGTTGTTCATATTATTATTATTATTATTTTTCTATATTAGTTAAAGTGCATCACTATTGGGCATTTTAAATGTATTTAAATTATTTGTTCTTCTTTTATGAGGGACACCAATAACTACTACGTCGATTTATCTGGCTACATTTCGTAGATAAATGTGTGCACTTCATTAGGCTTCTGTTTATTGAAAAAGGGATACATTTGAAAGCATTTTAAAAATATTTGTCTTTGTTCACCTTTTCTAGATCTAATTATAAATCTATCTAGGAGGTCGCAATCTTCTAAAACTTTATTATGAGTTAATGTCGAGTTGTACTCATTTTAATGTGTCCTCCATCCCTAAACTATCTATGCTGTATATAAATCTTAATTGTTGTAATTGATCTTGACATTCCATTAGAAGATGTCGCTTTGTCAAATTATTCTGACGTTCAGGTTCTGTAGCACAAGGAACACATATGAGGTAAAATGGTGTTAACCCGTAGCTGGTGAGGTCACTTTTTGAAAGCGTAACTAGTGAGGTGGGGTTTATTAAACCCCATTAAAAAATGCCGTTTTTGAGAAAGACATAACTATGAAAAAAGTTTTTAATAGCTTTTTATATTAAATGACAATATATACAATAAGCAATAAGTAAAAAATACTGAACAATTTATTTTATCTTTAGGTTACATTAGTTACATTAAACATTGCAAAGTTATACAGTAGGAATACAAATCTTTTATTCAAGCTAGTAAATATATCGCAAAAAGGAAACTAATACATTCTAATAACTAAAGAAGTCTCGAAAATAGTATATGTCAAAAAAATATTGTAGTAAGTTTAATCAAAAGTAGTTTTTATCAAGACCTTATTCGGCACAATCCACACAACGACACACAATGCAGCTACCGCAAATAGGAATGTTGCAGCCAGCGCAAGTGAATCTTGTCTTCTCATTTTTACCTCTTGGGCATTTACCACTCCTAACTTGTTTTTCCAGAGGTTGTTGGTGTCTGGTACCAATGGGTTTTTTGAGGATACGTGCTATATTTAGCCGCAACTCACGGGGAAGATGACTGTTCAGCAACCTTACGTTTAGTTGAGGCTCTAGTTCTTGAGTTCTTGAGTTTTTCTTCTAAGCAGGAGAGTTTTTGATCGGGAAGTGTAGTTGCCGTTATAGTTTACACATTCGGTCCTACAATGTACAACACTACCATTGATTTTTTGCGCCCTCAAAGAAGATCCAATAGTATTACAACTTCATTATTTTTATAGGTTGTATTTATCGCCAACATTGCGAAAAAAAGGCTACAACGAGTGAACAAAAGAAAAAACAAATTGCACCTTTAAATGAATCACTCTTTCTGTTTTTGTACATAGTGATGGGTGAGACATCCGTGTCTCCCTCGGCCAACATTGTAGGAGTTTCCGTTTCCGATGCATTCTTTTTGCTGTCTCATCTAACGATCCACTAGAAGACGAGTTTTATGCAGCTTGATCTACTAAAACATTTGCTTGCGTTTTCTACATTTAGATTCCTCTCGATACTCTTGTAAGAGTTTGTGACGGACAAAAAGAGTTGCCGTGCAAAATTAAAAAGATAAGAGCAAGTTCCTTTAATTAAGAACCACGCGGCGTGTAAGCAGTTTACGTAATGACGGTAAATTTTGAGCAGTTTCCCGACTAGGCTAGATAACCTCGGCAGAGCGTCGTAAGTCTAGGTAAGGAAAGTATATATGCCGCTCGCAATTAACGTGGTCATTAGTATTGAACGTTCCAACAATATTTATCTCGTGCGCCCGAAATTTATAATCCACGAGAAAGTGAAACTAGGCGCCAATCAGTTAAAAGGACGTTCAAATCAAAGTAATAATTATCGCGCAGAACTAATACTGCGGGTAAAAAGAAATCTTCGTAAGGGGTGGCACTTAACTAAAATAACCGAACACGATATCAATAATAACACATAAATAAAGTTTACTTTTAAAACCGGAAACTACCCACAACAAAATACATCAACAGTGTAGTTACAAACAGTGCGTACAAAGAAGTCGGCGATAAACCGAGATTAAGGCGCTCGAGTACAAACTGCGTCGGGTTGATTGAACCTTAAGGCTAACGTGGTTTGCTAATCAGGTGTCACACGCACCAATAACTGAAATACGCGACTCGTTATCGCGCGATCAAATCATCTTAGCGTTTCAAATTATAATAACATAAAAACGTAAATGAGACGGTACCTTTAGATGTTTTCTTTTTGATTTTGTCGTAACAGGCGGTGGGATAACTGATCACCCAAAAGCTGCTTTACTTCTCGAGTTCCCCAGGTGTCGGAGGAGAAATCTGCCTACCGTGTACGGTTAGATAGTAGTAAAGATGATAGCAAAAGATCGTATCCGAGATTGTAGCAACAAGTTGTAACAAAGGATCGTATCCAACGATTGTAGCAAAAGATGGTATCACGATTGTAGTAAAAGATTGTAGTAAAAGATAAAAGATTTCAACGAACGTAGCAAATGATTCGTTTTCCACGAGTGTAGCAAAAGATTAGTTTCCAACGGGTGTAGCAAAAGATTCGTTCCCAACGGGTGTAGCAAAAGATCTAGAATAACAGAATGTTGATGTCCACGTTGTATGCATAAATAGGGAATTTTTAAAACTTACGGTGAACGCGCAATAAAGACCCAATTATCCGTCCACTTGGCGAATATTACTCGTATTGAATCTTCCTAGTATACGACGAGTTAAAAATAACGACACATAACAACGGATGGCCCAGAAACAAGCGGATCTAGAAACGTCGAACGAAAACAACAAACGTAATGCGGTTTGTACCAGAGACTAAATTACCGTAACAAGTTCCAACCACACTTTTTCAAGGTTTTTTCTAATACACCAGGAAGAGTTCCACCTGGGTTTGTTGAATATCAGCCAGTTGCCCGAAAACTAGATGGCAGATTTTCTTTACCAAATTACTTATCGTGTTCCAGAGCCGTGATCACACACACATCTAAAATTTCCCTCTATTTCTTTTTCATAGGTGCAAATACAGGGGCTGCATTAGAATAGAATACGTCGGAAAGGCTTGCTCTGATGACTTTTGGTGAAAAGTGGTTAAGATTGTCATTAATATACATTATTATGTAAATTAAATGCCATTCAAAGTTGTGTCATATTATTATAAAAATCGAAGTATCTTTACAATTCATAGACGATCTCTGCTGCTAAATTTTATTATTTTTATAAAACCTTCCAGAAAATCGTATTTTTTGTTTTTTAAGATGTTTTTGGACTACATCCCAAACATTCAGCTTGGTTATTGGGAACCCCACTCCGTAACTGTTCCAAGCGTTTTGGCAATCATGGCTTCTTTATCGTGATAAAGGACTGTAGGATGGCAACTGAACCCGTATTCTTTTTTGGACATAACGGCTAGAACAGCTTCCAGCTTCTTTAAAGTCTCCATAATTTCGGGACCCCTCCTTATTATTTTTATATTTATCTTAACAGAAGAAAACCTACCTGCAAACTTTTGCATTTAGATAAATTCTAACGTGTGTAAGAGTAACGGTTACCGCACAGTTCAACTTGTAATTTTTAACACAATAAATTTTAATTGTGTAAAATACAAAAAAAACAAATTATAAACAAACATAATTCAATTATAATTTTTATCAGTGGCACTTTTACTGTGAGATACCAAGCACTTTCTTTGAGTCTAGAATCTTTATTTGTGTACGTTGATAAATATTTCGTTTTAGTATTAATTTAATTTTTGAATGAATATAATAAGTAAATGAAATTGGTTTTTTATGTAAGATCGAGTCATCATTCCGTTCAAAGTGTACTAAAAGGTAAGGAATATTTTCAAGTTTGGATATTTATGGAAAAATTTTGTAAGTTGTTATTTCCACATTTCTAAAAGTATAAGTTTTTATGGCAACCTTCCAGACTATATTGAAAAGGCAAAATCACTGACACCGAATACTAACATCATACATCAATTTGTAATGAATGCACGTTTGTAGTGATTTTTTTGTTTACATTTACCATCTGTCACCTTGTGTTAGTAGAGAAATTGTATTACGTATTCAACCAACCCAATTGAATCTCTCAAACAATTTATTTTGACGGTAAATAGTGTGCTACACGTTTAAATAAAACCTTCTACATCTGGTAAAAACATTAGAAATTCTAAAAAAGTGAAAACTCTGTAACAAACGAAACAACAATTAGATGAATTAATATACAAAAAAAAAATAGAAAAACGACTTCGATATTAAATACGAAAAACTCCTAAATGATAAAATTTCATAAACAAATTCTTTATTCGTATTAATTCGTTTCGTGATCTAAGCAGAACTCCTTAACATGTAATTCTTTACAGTCAATTTGATGTAAAATTAACCAACATTTTTGCTTTCAATTCAATATACGTGAATAAATCAATATCCGTCCGTACGTTGTGGTCCGGAACATTTTCAACATTTCAACCACAGTGACACCGACATTGAATAAGAAACTGCGGGGATTATCCATGAGCTGTGTAGTTCGAGAAAGACATGTATAAATCGATCGTGAATTGAATTCGGTTGCTATGTTCTTTCTTGTTTTATTTTTTGTATTTATTCTTGATGTCATAATCAGTAGCTACAATTTTGGAGATTAATGTGCAGCGTTTAAAATTTTAATTAAACCAGCCAGCGCTTGTTTTATTTTAGCTAACAAATTCAAAGCTCAACAAACATTTTTTTTTGGTAGGTATATCATGAATTTTTTCAATAGTTTTTTTTATCTCTGTGTTCAATTGAATTTTGCATTAATCGATCGTTTATACATTTTTCTTACCACTACAATAGCATAGTAAATCCTAATGTGATTTTTTGAGAATACTGTACATATGACTAATAATTGAAGAGTGGATGGAGATATCATATTTTTTCAAAATTTGTATTTGTGTAATTGAAAGAGTTATGTATCGATCTGTCACATAGCACCATTGGAAACCGTTGTTACCGATAAGAGCTTTAATTTACCGTGGTAATAGACCGGGGTGAAGTTAGCCATAACTCTCAGCCCTAGATTTAGAAAACTTTTTTCTCGTATGTATTTAGATTTTCTTCTAATTATGTTAATTTATATACAAATGTAATTTATTGTTGTACTTGTCATAGAAGTTTGGATACAAATATTTTTAAGCACCAGATATGCGTGTATCGAATTTGTGGATGGAAAAATTTGACAAACTTATACGGCTTATTTTCTTAATTTTTTATTGAAACGTGTTAAGGGATGATTAAACTAATAATTTAAACGAAAAAATTAGGGCACATACGTCCTATTTTCAAAAAATAAAAAAAAAATTCAACAGGAAATATTCTCTAAATTATGCGGGTCTATAATTTGTAGATGGCAAATTCGACAAAGTTCTACGGCTTATTTTCCCAATTTTTTTACTGAAACGTGTTAAGGGATGATTAAACTAATAATTTAAATGATAAAGTTAGGGCACATAGGTTCTGTTTTCGAAGAAAAATTCAACAAGAAATATACTCTAACTCATGCGGGTCTATAATTTGTGAACCCATGTTTATTATTATTATTATTATTATTATTATTATTATTACCCACAAATTCAGTCACAAAAATGTGTCTGATGTTTTGACGTCCAACACAATAATATGCTAACTTTAAAGTGAAATAATTCAATTTTGAAAAAAAACACCACATTTTTGTTTTGCGATATGATATTTATTGTAGTTTCCTCTATTTGTTGTTAAATTTTCACAAAAATTAATCCACGCCAACATGTTAAAAAAACAGTTTTTATGAATTTGATTAAACAATTTTCAACACGATATGTCGCAAAACTTATAGTTTGAATATGTTGTACCTTTCAGTAGTAATACAGTTACAGCACGCATTTGTACAATAGTAAACTTACACTCGAGTTCTCTCACTCCTGAAGAGTCCCAAAAAAACAAACAGCAGTTGAGTGATTTTCAGTGTTTGTTTGCTGTTCTACAACCTTTTGCGAACTTACAGCAGGCGATTCAAGGTTTTTATTTTTGCTAACGCTTATGTTGGGTATAATTATTGAAGGATCGACTTATGCAACTGCTTTTACATACCTGTCGTCAAAAATGCTTAATGCAAACCACTTGCGTACGTGATCGCTAACACGAGTCGACACTAGATGTCGCAAAACTTATAATTTTTTATTTATTTAAATAGTAACAAATAATACATATTTAATTTATTTTGTAATTTTATTAATAGTTTTTTCATTTCCAATCTTTAATTATTGTGTTAGAAGTCAAAAGCATGAGACACATTTTTGTGATTGGATTTGTAGGTAATGACTTTACACGAATCCACAAATTATAGATCTGCATAAGTTAGAGTAGGTAAATTTCTTGTTGAATCTTTTTTTCAAAAACAGGACGTATGTGCCCTAATTTTTTTTGTTTAAATTATTAGTTTAATCATCCCTTAACACGTTTTAATAAAAAAACTGGGAAAATAGCCGTAGAAGTTTGTCGAATTTGCAATCCACAAATTTTAGACGCGCATGAGTTAGAGTATATCCCTTTTAATTTTTTTTTCAAAAACAGGACGTATGTGCTCTAATTTTTTTATTTAAATAAACACTTTAATCTTCCCTTAACACGTTTCAATAAAAAAATTGGGAAAATAAGCCGTACAAGTTTGTCAAATTTTCCATCCACGAATTCGATACACGTAATATGTTCAAGCATAATTGGTGCTTAAAAATATTTGTATCCAAACTTCTATGACAACTAAAACAATAAATTACATTTGTATATAAATTAACATAATTATACCAACATCTAAATTCATATGAGAAAAATGTATTTTTTAATAAAATTTAAAATTTTCTAAATCTAGGGCTGAGAGTTATTGCTAACTTCACACCGGTTAATAATAGTACTAGCCGCATAGAAACAAATACACAACAAAAACTTTAACCTAGCTTTGCCAAACTTGTTAAATTTGTTACACAATACCTATCAGCTAATGATTCAATTGATTTATGATGGATTTTTTTTAGAAAAGAAAACAATATTGCTCAATGTAAGGTTTCACGGCGGTTGTGCACGACCATAGGGAGTGCGGCATTAGTGCGAATGCGAAAATATTTCTTCTCGAAAAAGTTAGGTATATTATTTTTTGTAACGAGTAACTAGTAATAATTCATAAATAAATAAATTCACAGCTGCTTAGTTCTTTGTGTTCACAAGAAATTTGAGTTGGTAGCACTGTCCTGTCAATTATTTGACAATTTGCTTTGCGTTCTCAACTAATATCAACCTAACAAAAATTTCCCTATTCCCTCGGAAACTAAAAAACACCGCGGTGCGGAAATGGAACTCCCGTGCATTGAGAATAACCGGAAATTAACAATCTTAGGCTACGAGTACCAAAAGTTTTATAAAGACTCCGCTTCATCAGAAACAACAATAGAAGGTAGGTTTGCTGACTTCAAACGTGGTCGTAGAGACACCGACGATGCAGAACGTAGTGGACGTCCAAATAAGGCGGTAACACCAGAAAACATTAAAAAAATCCACAAAATCGTTTTGAATGATTGGAAAGTGAAGTTGCGTGAGTTAGCTGATATCGTAATGATATCAAAAAAACATGTTGGCTTTATATTGCATAAGCATTTGTCCATGAGAAAGCTCTGTTCAAAGTGGGTGCTCACTGTTGACCAAAAACAATAACGTTTGATGATTCTGAGCAGGGTTTGGCCATGTTTAAACGTAACAAACCGGAATTTTTGGGTTGATATGTGACGATGAATGAAACATGGATCCATCACTTTACTTCGGAATCAAAACGATCGTCATCTGAGTGGACGGCAACTGGTGAACCTTGTCCAAAGCGCCCAAAAACTCAACAATCAGCTGAAAAAGTTATGGCCTCCGTATTTTGGCATGTGCGTAGTGTAATATTTATCGACTATCTTGAGAAGGAAAATACCATCAACAGTAAATATTATATAGGGTTATTGGGGCGTTTGAAGGCCGAATTTGCAAATAAACGACCGCATATAGTAAAGAAAAAACTTTAGTTTTATCAAGACAACGCACCGTGTCACAACTGAACCAAAACAATGGCAAAACTACATGAATTGAAGTTTGAATTGCTGCCACATTTACCGTATTCTCCAGATTTGGCTTCCAGCGACAACTGGCTGTTCTCAGATTTCAAAAAATGTTCGCCGGTAAGAAGTTTTGCTCGAATGAATAGGTTATTGCTAGAATTGAGGCCTATTTTGAGGTAAAAGATAAATCGTTCTATAAAAGTGGTATTGAAATGTTAGAGCGGCGCTGGAATGATTGTGTTGCTCTTGATGGAGATTATATTGATGAAAATAGCCGATTTTAAACAAAAAAAAAAACCGTTTGTTAGGCCCGGGACTTTTTAGCCCATATGTGTGACAATGTTTAAGGTGTTAAACGTCTTGACAAATATACAACCAATTTATTTAATACCTGTACACATTTCTATAGAAAAATTATTTGAAAAGTAATTGTGTGATATTTTCAATCGATAGTGAAGCTAATCATTGCCGTAAAATTTTCTTTTGATTAGAATAGCTGTAATTTATTATTGAGTTAAAAACATACTAAAACGATTAAATACTTTATTGCTGTGATACTGGAAGTGACTTTTTAGACGTTTCATAGGTTTAACTCTGAGGTTTGTGGAAAATCTAGTGTTGTAAAGATGTTTTGAAAACTTCAGTAAGGTCAAATCCTTCATGATACATTTTAGAATTTCCCTACAATACAAATGTTTCACCGATACCACGCCTGTTAAGTGGAATAATGTGTCCGAAGGAAAATCCATTGGTTTATTGTACATGATTTTTGAATAATTTCAACATATTCTAAAATGTAATTTGAAGTATCTCCCCAGTTGAGAATACCATACAAAATAATAGATTGTATCAGCCCATAATAGAATCTTAAGTTAGTTGCAGTTGAAGATATCTCCAAGTTTTTTAAATAAATACATTTTTTTCCTAAGCCTTTTACAAACGTCAATAATGTGATGATTCCATCGGACATGCTGGTCAACTGTTATACCTAAGTATTTAGCGGTTTTGGTTTTAAAATTTTATTAGAGCAAGTACCTACATTCGTTTTCTATAGAGTTGATATTATAAATAGTTATAGAATTAATATCAGGCTGGGAAGTTATATTAAGCGCGAAAGGTAACAAAACAGGATTTTAAATAAGTTTTTATTATGTTTAAATCAGATGTTATTTTATTTTTTACTAGATTCCATGATTCGTCTGCAAACAAGAGTACGGTATCGTCGGCAAAAGCAATTAGTTGTGAATTTAGTTTTATTTCAAACAGGCTATTAATGTAAATTAAAAATAAAATAGGTCCAAGTATAGTACCTTGTGGAATACCACATCGTTTCTGACTGATAATGTTTGATAATTTTACCGTTTGTACTATTTAAATAACTTCGGAAAAGTTCTAGTGATTTACCTCTACATCCTATTCGTTCAAGTTTTCCTAGTAGGAAATTGTGATTAACTGTATCAAAAGCCAAGGAAGATAATACAAGGTGTTGAAGAATCTAGGAAATGATAAATATTTTTAATTAGGTTTATTATAGCGTTTTCAGTAGAAAATTTTGAACGGAATCCGTACTGATTACTATTAATTATATTATATTTTTTGTAAAAAAGACGTGAGTCGCAAATTAATGAGTTTTTCAAGTATTTTTGATAAGTTTGAAATAATAGATATATGTCTATAGTTGTTCTGATTATATACTTATTACCTGTTTTGAAAATAGGAACAATTACCTACTGCTTTTTAAACTCGAGGAAACTGGCCCTCTAACAAACATCTATTGTTAGAATGTACAATTTTTGATGAATTTTAACGACGATTCTGAACGGCTTAGTTGAGCGGTTTACTAGGCAAGTATACTCTCTCACTGGTTTGCCATGGCCTTGCGAGAGAGTACAGCCGAAAAATTCGATGTTTGCACTGGGAATTGAACCCGAGGTGCCTGCTTAACAGCTAACGCACTTAACTGCAGAGCTACAACCGCACATAATTTAAATAATAGTTTGTTTCCAAAGATTTTATTAATGCATGGATAGTTTTTTTATAGTGTTTGTATGTGTTTAATAAGTCAATATTTGTGGGCTCTATTTTTGTGAGTTTATAAAGTTTATCTCTCATATTAATTGATTTTACTAAACCCGCAGTAATCCAGGAAGACGTTTTTTAAGTCTGCCACTATATATTTTTTTCAACAGTGCACTGCTTGACTCTGGAATTTATTTCATAAATAAAATTGCAAATTCATTCATCAATAGGAATAGAATTACTAATAAAATCATCAAATGGTAAACAGTTTAAAAGTGTCTTTAATTTAATATAATCAACAATTTTTTTACTACACGCGTGTTTATTTGGTGTGGCGGTTTAGGCCGATATGATTATATTTGCAATTATAGGATAATGATAGGTGATTTTAGTCTTAAGAATGCAAGAGTGAATATGTTGGGTTAATGTAATGTTCTTTTTATAAAAATGCGATCGATGCAACTAGCTGAATTATTAGGGGTATCCATGTAAGAACTAAAGCCTGCGGCATAAAATATATTTAAATAATCTTGTGCAAATGTATCTTTGCTAAGTAAGTTGATATTGTTTGATATATTGTTCCAAAGAATTGGTGAACTGTATCACGGAAAAAGAAGGTGGTCGGTAAATGCTGGTAACACAAATTTTTGTATCAAAAAAATTACATTGAATTCTGAGAAAATTAAATTCCTCAAAACATTGTACCCGAACGTCATATGAGATAGTATTTGCTACAAAAATTATTACTCCGTTGCTTCTTGCTAACACTTTCACGATGACAAGGTTTTCATATTGAAGGTGTAGTTTTAGTATTGAATTTTTGATCAACGGCAGCAGTTGTCCAATCTTCCTAACAAACTTTTTAAATATACTTTTTTTTAAATCATAGAGCGTATTAACTATACTTTATGATACATTATTATTATTTCATTTTTTCTCTCGCTTGATCAAAAGAAAAAAATAATAAATTTATAATATAACGTGATTTATAATGTAGGTAGCCAAAAAATTGTTAATAATTAATAAAACTTTGTAAATGTTTATTTAAGTGAATGTCCAATCCAGTAATGTACTCAGATTTTTTGGGAAAGAACATTGCTAATACAATTTCTTTAATTTTTATCCCTAAAAAATTACGTAGAAGGCCTTGGTTTTTGTAATCACAATATGATAATTTGTCCTGAAGTATAGTTTTAAACGTTCTACAATTTAAAAAATATTTGTCAAAATCGGACGATAAATGAACATTGTATGGGAATGTTCTGCTTTCAATGGATCACACTGTAGATAGGTATCCGTAACTATTGGGCTGCGGTGGCTAATCCTTACTTTTTCGAATTGATGATGTTGCTTTCAAACCTTTGTTTTTGCAACTCTCTTCTGACGTATTGAATTTTTTCAGGTTTGGTCTGATTATTGCCGATCTTCTCTGATGTTCTGCGGAGTAGAGTTGTGATTTGTGGCGATGGTAATTTGATGTCGTGTGTAGAACCGATCTGTGTGCAGCTTCTTTGTCTATTCACTTCCTCTTGTCTTCTACTTTCCTAGTGAAGTTTTTGTTGCTGTATTCGAGATTCGTTCCAAAATGCATTTTAATCCATCCCATTCCACAAAGATGTTGATTTTTTGTTGGTCCTTGCTATACTTCAGACGTTTTCATTAGTGGTGGCAGCAAAAATTGATTAACCGGTTAATCGATTAACCGGTTTTTGATTAATCGCGGTTTTTGGAAAAATCGAAAACCGATTAATTGACTTATATAGTCCACTTTTAAAATTTTTAACACCACAGTTTTCATATTATAGAAGATCAAAAAAAATTATGTTTTCTATATTGATTGTTTGAAAATTATTATTATTACTGACAAATATCATCATTGTAATTAATATGAAGCAAGATACCTTAATTAAAATCGGCTTTAAACTAGTTTCAAATGTTTTCAAATTGAAACCAACATTTTTTAATATGACCCGACACCCTAAAAATCATCAACAATAGTTTGACGTTTTGTTTTGTTCTTACAGGAGAATATAACTGATGCTCAAATAAGAAACTAGGCTGGGTAAGTCTTGAAATTTTCTTTGACATTTAGTAATTTTTTTAACGTAGTGATCAGCTGATACAAAGTTCAGGTTAAAATTCCAGCTGTTTAAGGAAACATTCATATCTGTCCATTTTTAGGTTTGAATGCAGAGTTCCACGCCACCATGCTTTATTTTCTTGTACTTTTTATTATACTGGAAAAATAACTAAAACAATTTAATTCTACGGCTTTCCTAACTCACGTTTTTATTTGAATATCAACTATTAATTTCAAATCATGACTGTAAGAAACTAAAACGAATTTTAAAAATCTTCTATAGAAATAGTGATACCTTATTTGGAATGTATTTTATGTAGATTATAACCCTTAAGTTTTAAATCGCTACTATTTGTCCAGCCGATACAGGGGCTAATAAAAGTTACATTCCATTTAAAATTTTGGGGGTGCTTGTCACCCCCGCTAGGGTTTTGCCCTCAGGGAGTGTAACTACAAAAAAATGATTCCCCCGTGAATTAAAAATTGACGAGTCCGGGGAATTTTTCGTAAATGTTTTGAGGTCCCCAAAATAGGCTCTGTTTCGTTTTCAAATGACCACCCTGTACGTATAAATTGCGAATAGTTCCATTCATAAAAGAAATGGATAAATAAAAAAAATATTAAACATTTGATTATAAATTTTTAATAAGTTTCCTAAAATTTAAATCTTTAGACAAACTTTCGTATAATCAATCAATTGAGCGTGTAAATAAAGAATATAATGCAAATACTGAAAGAGAAATTAGTTGTTTGTAACCTCTGATTCAATAAGAAGAATTTTACTGCAAAAGGACAAGATTAAATGTAAATAAAAACAAAGCGGAGATTGTAGATATAAGAATGTAATAAAAGATAAATACTGATGACAGGAATACAAATTAACCCAAATAATACAAACAACAAATATGATTAGAAACGTTATTTAAATAATCAAAATTTTGTGAAACAGTATTACATAATACATTAATTTTTGATGAATGATTAAATAATGTATTTTACTAATAATTAACTAGAAACGACATCACCCAGGACATAATATTGAATTGATTTCAGAACTTCAGTCAGCTTTAAATAGAAATAAGTAACAGGCAGTAATCTAAAATAAACATAAAAATATTTATTATGCAAAAAATCAAAACATTCAGTAAATTTGTTAAATCCAAGAAAACTTTCAGTTTAAGTATACATGGTGCTTAATTTGAATTATATATCTGACAAGTTTCTTTATTTTCTTTATGTATCAATATTTTTTTATATTTGATAGAAACATGTGTACAATATTAATTTATGTAATCTCTAAGATTATAAATATAGTTTGCAACTTCGTTCGAAATAGTGTAAATTATTTAATGTAAGTGGTAATTTATACTAAATAGGAGACATTAACTGAACGGCAAGTAACAAAATTATATAAAACTGTCCTATTAATGTTTGTATAGTATTTACATAGGGTTTCTATAAATGATTATCTCATCAAGTTGGCAATTAAATTAACGACGTACAACACACAAATACAACCAGGTATAATAATTTCAACGCAACAATGAAGTAACTGACAGATGATGAAATTTGTATAAATTACTTCACTATCAATTTAAGCGGCGCACTTGCATTTTTAAAATTTTCCAGAGCTCAACTGATGAGATCATATAATATAGAAGTTCTGTACATCCACTACGGAATTCAATGTTTCTTTCCCACCATTATTTATTTATTTTCTCTGCAAATGAAAATGTTTAAAATTTTTCCAATTACTATTTTTACTCCACAGTTTTGTTAGAGCTATTATACAGGGTGTTACTTATATTCGACCGACAACGTTGTACCCCAGAGAGGTCTCGTTAAATTTTGGTATAGGAACATGAACCCTTTTTATTTATTTATTTATTTAATCGTATGGTACATTTTAAATATTGTATTGTGATGTAAGTGTTATGTATGGTGCCCCAGAAGATCAGTATAAACCTGTACAGTGTGGTGACGAAACCGTGTGCAATTGTGGATTGGTTCGTCTTGGCAAAGCATTTTGCTTCAAGGTTTAGGAAAACCACTAAAACCTAAACATACCAACCCTCTACCCACCCTAGTATTCACATGTAATAATGTTAATTATTTTGACATAACCTAACTGTTTAATTTATTAATTTAAACAATGGCACGCTATAAGGGTTAGTGACAACTTTTACTCTCCTATTTTTACGTCACTGGAGCAAATGACTTTTTTAAATAACATTTTATGGAATAAACGGTTTTGAAGATATTTGCTTCTAAAGAAAAGTCTGCAAATACAGACGTATTCCAAATTATTATGTGCAGTCCTATTTCCCCGTCGGCGTTCTGCTAAATAATTTGCTTCAATCCATACTATCAGAAATTCATCATCTCCCCCGGAATGTAGAACGTCCCATAGATACAAGCAATATATTCTATATACGTGTTAGTGTTTCCTTCAGTCACCGATAGATGTCGTTATGCGTTGGCTTTCCGATTTCGTCATTGATTGAATATCGCGAAATAATGTTACCACACCACGAAACAACGCAATAATTTAAAAATAGATTTTTTTAAAAGTTTTTATATACTATTCAGTTTGTTTAAATTAATCTTTAATTTTAAATTGAGTGTTAGGTGTGAAAATAACAGGAAACTAAAATATTATAATAATGTAACACGTATCGCCACCTACCGGCAACTTCGGGAAGTTAATATGCAAATATAGAATCATCTGGGCGTTATACATTCCGGGAGAGATGATGTATTTCTGATACTATTAATTCAATTTTGAATAAATTCTGATAAGTTTTGCGTTATTGTGAATTTTATTTTCATTAAATTGCAGCAACTGCCGCAATTGGTTCTAGATATTACGCACAAAAATAGTTTGTAATTACTTCTTGAACCTTTATTCAAAATTGAATTAATAGTACGTATTGACGCAAATTGTTTAGCAAAACGCCGACGGGCAAATTGTACTGCACATAATAATTTGGAATATGTCAGTACGTGCAGACTATTGTTTAGAAGCTAATATCTTCAAGACTGTTCATTTTAGCACCATACAATGTCATTACTTTTTCCACCAAAAATAAATAGAGAATTTAAGAAAAATAAAAAGAATTAATTGCTCCAGTGGCGTAAAAAATAGGAGGGTAAAAGTTATCACTAACCCCTATAGAGCGCCACTGGTTAAATTTGTGAAAAGTTAGTTTATGTCATAATATTATATTCTTGAAGAGCTATTGGTCACCAAAAAAATTTAAAGGCATTTTTTATTTATTGCAAATTTTTAATTTTTATTTTAAATTTTTAACGCCCTGTATCTCAGCAACTAAGCCGTTTAAAGGTTCATATTCCTATATCAAAATTCACCAATTTACAAGACCTTTCTGAGGTAGAACGTTGTCAATCGAATATAGCAACACCATTTATATTATAATAAATCAAAAAAAATTGTCTGCTCGATGGCCGGCCGGTCTTCTGGCTATCCGTTCGTATGTACACAAAATATTTGAAGAAGTAGATGATTATAAAATAATATAAAGTAGCCAAAGGGCCGTTAACCTACATAGCTTTTCAAAATCTTGAAATATTTACAAAATATTCATTTTACACATTTTTTTAATTTTAAATAAAATCAAAGGAATGGAACTCTTAGCTGCAGCCTCTATCTGTAATAAAAAGGAATATACTGTAAACTGCACAAAAAACTATACTCGAACACGTGTTTCGTTAGCTATCTAACACGTGGTATAGTTTTTTGGGCAGTTTTTTGTGTTTTTCCTTTTTGTTTTGAATAAAAGTTGTTCAAAAATATTTTTTTATTTAATAAGTAATTAATAAGATATGATTATTACGTGACGCTAATTGTTTTAACAATATCTCCACCAATATCAATTATACAAAAAATATGAAAAAAAAGTAATTCGAAATTTTATTTTTTATACCTTTGGTTTGAACTATTTTTTCTAAAACAAAATTTTCATTTTATCTTTCATTTTAAACACCTCATTTTGTCCCGAAGTTAAAATGTTAGTAGTTAGCAGGTAGCGTTTGTATTAATAGCTTACCAGATAGATACATTTAACAATTGTTGGCCGTACTGAAATTTATTATTTGATTTTAAAATTGCTTCGCGGTGCACTTTTCGTAAATGTTGATTTTTTCCCCTACAACAAGTCGTTTTTTTTTACATTTTCTTTCAAAATTATTAACTTGCGAGTTGCGACACTGTTAGACGTTTATTTTATTTTTTGAGCAAAATGTTTTATATCGCCACACTTTCAATACTCTTTTACATGATTGGTAGTATCAGAACGATGTGGAGTTCTGCGCAAAACAATTGTTTTTTGTTTGCATCTTTGTGATCTTATAAATGCTATTAAGTAATTGAAACACCATGAAGTGATGATAATACAATAATAATACTTTTTATTTTCCAACGGGCTTACTCCAATGACAGGAAAAACAAATATATATATACAGTATGTCTGTAAAGGTTGGCAACTTATTGGAAACTTTTTTATTATTAATTTTACAAAAAAAAATTATTTTTTATAATGAATTTATTTGCAGCCTCCCGATATTTAAGAAGTTGCACAAGCATCCACAATTAATTTATTGCCGAAAAAATCAAAAAGACCGTATACTCAAATTTATACCGCATTCTTGGAATGGAAGCAATCTAATAATGTAAGTTCCTTTTCGGAAAACGTTCTCCTAGCATACTTTACGAAACTTAAACGTGATCTTTATGGAAAATATACTCTATGCTAAAAAGTACACTAAATATTACCCAAAATTGCAAAAAAGAGCAGAATATCAAGCAAAATCCAAAGTATTTACTCCAGAAGATATTAATAAATACATTTCAGAATCGCCACACAATATAGAGTGTGTCCACTTAGTGTGTAATTGTCCGATTATGGGCCCCAAAACTACTTGTCCGAAAAAGTGTGAGCAGGCTTTCCAAATAGACTAAAAGTTGCACATTTTATAAATATTCAGAAAAACGTAGTCAACCAAAGTTGATTTTTTTAAATGGAACACTTTGTATATTTTTGCAAGGGTCCAATAACTCGAGAAATTTTGCGTACATTTGACCCGTAATTCATATATCTCTAGCTTCAGCGGTTTTTAAATTACATCTACTACAAATCTGTACATAGCTTTCGTAGATCTTCAGCTACCTTATTAAGTGATGCAAGTGGAGATGCTGCCGCTCTCAAACGACATGGAGGCTGGAAGAGTCAGTAGCTGAAGACTATGTGGATAATTCAATGACAAATAAAATGAATACCGCGAACAAAATACTTCAGCCGATAGAACAAAGTACCGGAATCTCACCCACTATACAACACACACCACAAACTAGCACTTTAAATAAGGCTAGTTTTGATCTAAATTCAACACCAACTGTAGTGAATATCAGTAATTGTAGTGATTTCACTATAGCTTTTTCCCAAAAATAAACTTAAATTATTTATTGCATACTTAGCAAGTAAAATGTTATTTTGTTTTCTTTAACATGTTAGAATTGTAAAGTTTAATATTATAAGCGTTAATTAAAAGTTTCTTTATAAAAATTATTGTTCATTATTTTATGTATTTTTACATAACTCAGATAGTTGTAGAGAAAGTATAGTCTTCTACTTGCGTAGAATATGGCTGTTATTCACTTAGATGATTCCGACACTCGCTAGCTGTTCTTGCTCGTTGAAAAAATATACTATTAATACTTTCTGAACGGAATGAAAAAGTAATAATGTTTGTATGAAATAAAAAACTCAATATTCGGTATTGATAATTTGAGTAGTTTTTTATTTCAAACAACTTTTCATAATTACAGTTTTCGATATTGTTACAAATAAAGGTACTTTACTCCTGTACCAAATTCATAATTTTTGTCAAACCCGTATATGACTGAAAAAATTTAATATCTGATAATTGTATTTTAGATTTTAAAACATGCAGAACTTTTTATAAAGAATAACTTTTTTTTTAGAAAATTAATAATTAAAAAGTATCTCATATGTTGCCAACTTTTACAAACATACTGTATACAAAGGAAATTTCCATTATACAACATAAAAATATACAAAATCAAAATTATTCAAATACTTATACTATAGAGATAATGAAATAAACAAAAGAATAAAAAATAAAAAAGATAAAAATACTATTAGTAATTGACTAACCATTTAAAATTGCATTATTAAGATAACTATAACTGTCTTGATTATTATCAACTAAACCCGCTATCTCAATGAAAGCAGTACACATCACTGATACCGGTGAATTGATAAGCACATTAGACCCGGAACAGCTTATTTCGACGCGGCCACTTCGACGCCGCCATCTCGACACCGCCGTTTCTACCCAAGCTATTCTTGACGCGATTTCATTTCGACGCAAGCTCATCTCGACGCAAGCTCATTTCTACGCAAGTTCATTTCGGCGTTAGTTTATTTCGACGCAAACTCAAAGCGAGTTTATTTCGCATAATAAAAACAAAATTGTTTAAGACTTATATTTATTAGCTTTTTGCCTTACGATTTTGTAGAAAATAACAAGGTACTTAACATTTGTCCATATCGCAAACAATATGTTACAATAAAAGTTTTCGATAATATACTAAGTGACATAGAAAGAAGAACACCCAGTAATAATGAATACTTTGTACATTTTTTTTGGGAATATATTTGTTTATATTAAGATAAAAAACGATCAGTTTTTCAGCCATATTGCCCTAGCGGTTGTTTTGTTAACCTCGTTCAAAAACACTTACGATTAAGTAGCCCTAAAACAAAGAATTAAGCATTTGTAAGTACAGTTGTCATTTAAGCGATTTAAATTGCATTTCAAAGAGCTTCTTTAATTGAATCACAATGCCTCCAGTGCAAAGACGCCATAATTTTCGGCAATTAAGCGAGTTTGATAGGGGTAGAATTGTGGGATTGCGTGAGGCTGGTTTGTCTATGAGAGATATAGACGCTAGAACGCAACGGAGTTTAAACACTGTGGCAGTCTGTGTTCGGGCATGGAACCAAGAGGGCCGTACACAAAGAGCGAGAGGTACAGGACGTCGTCGAAGAACCACAGAACGCGAAGATCGCCGTCTTAGACTATTGGCTTTACGGGACCGTTTCTCTTCTACACGGGCGATTGCGGACCAGTAGTTTGAAGAACATGTAAAACCGATTGGGATGCGAACCGTTTATAGACGGATAAGAATCTTTAGCTCTTTTCATACCGTCCCCTTTTTGTGCTACCACTGACTCCAGAGCATCGACGTTATCGTCTAGCGTGGTGTAGAGAACGGGCAAATTGGGACCAAGAATGGAAATCAATTGTCTTTAGTGATGAATCCAGATTCTGTTTGGGTATGCATGACGGTCGTGCAAGGGTGAGAAGGCGGCGCGGTGAAAGACAAGATCCTCAATTTTCTGTGAATAAGCATGTGCACCACACAGTTGGAGTTATGGTATGGGGAGCTATTGCTATTGGAAGTAGGTCACCTTTGGTATTTATTAGAGGTAACATGACCGCTGCGCGCTACATTTAGGAGGTCGTAGACCCCCATATTGTACCTTATGTTTAGACCATCCCCAACACCACATTCCAACAAGACAACGCACGACCTCATGTTGCTAGGGTTTCTTTGGCTCATTTTGAGGCCAATCAAATTGCTTTGTTGCCTTGGCCACCAAGATCTCCCGATCTTTCGCCCATCGAGCACGTCTGGGATATTATGGGAAGAAAATTACTCAATTTACCTCACCCTGCACAATCTCTAGCGGTTTTGCAGCATCAGTTACATATAGCACGGGATGAGATACCTCAAGAAGAAATCGATCACCTCTTTAGTAGTATGCCCAGACGTGTTAATGAGTGCACAAGACATCGTGGTGGAGCAACACATTATTAAGTTTTTTGAAGAAGTTAACAGTTTAATTTTTATCAAATTGTGATCGTTTACTAATCTAATTCGTATATCCTAGTATACCAAAAATTGTTCAAATAAATTCTTTATTACTGAGTGTTCTTCTTTTTATGTCACTTAGTATATATACTTTACAAAAACTTTTATTTTTTGGCATTATTAGCAGTGAAGATATTGTTAACTAAAAAGCACGTGGTTGCTGTATCCAATTAAATTAAATTAAAACAAATGTATTGGTGTTTTTTAACTTTAGTATTTTTTAATCAATTATTGTGGTCTCCATTAATTTAAAAATTGGCAGTATATTTAATTTAATATTTACATTTATCCAAAATAAATAGTTTGACAAGTTTTAGTTTTCTTATACTTTTAAACTACTAGACAACAGATTTTCATTAAAATACCCAAATTTACTCAGCAAAATGCAAACTTCTTGTGCAATTATAAGTGAAAACTTCGGACATTGGCCGATTTCGTCTATTTCAAAAATCTGAAGGCGGAATAAAAAGTCGTGGAAAAAATGCCGGGAAAAAACCAGTAAAAAAATCTCAGAAAAAAAGTCGACGGAATGAAAAGCTACAGGGAAAAAACACGGCAAAAAAATCCGACAAAAAAATTATTGTATATGATAGTAATAGTTATTCTTTTAATTTTTGTAACACTTCGAAAAAATCAAATATCAATCACATACGTTGTTGGCAGTTACAACCAAACTGAAAATACAAAAACACCATCAGTAACACTCACTAGCACAAATATAACCTCACATCGAGATGGGCTCGGGTCGAGATAAGCTCGCGTCAAGATAGATAATAGACAGATAGGTCTATAGTTCTTTATATCGGAAGCATCGCCTTTTTTGAACACAGAAATTACACACGATTTTTTCCAGGTGGAAAGCAATTTTGAGTTTTTGATAAATTAATTGAAAAGTATATGAAGATGTTTAGCAATAATGCAAGCGCAGTCCTTCAGGATAAAGCTACGTATTCCATCCAGACCTTCAGTAAGTTTACTTTTAGAGGACTTTAGAGCAGTAAAAATCTCTTTCTCAGAGATTGAAGAAACATTATTCAAAAATGAGTAAATGATAGAGTTAAGAGACGGATTGTAGCAAGTAGGATCGGACTGATTATAAACGCTCATAAAATATTCAGCAAAGCCATCAACAATTGTCTGTGGCGAAGTTCGCTATTGTTATAATGCATAATACCAAGAATGCGAGAAGTTCTTTTATTGTCGTGAATGAATGTCCAAAATTTCTTTGGATCGTTTACAATGGAATTTCCAATATCATTAATAAAATTATTATGTGCGACAGTTATAAGTTTCTGTGCTTATAGAGAGTGAGATTAAATTAGGACATCGATTTTTATATTTCCTTAGTAGTTAATATTTTTGGCGTAAAGATCCTATTATTTCCGGAGTATACCAAGATGGATAGTGGTAAGGAGTAGATTTAGGTTTAAGTTTAGGAACTAATATCTCCAAAACCTCATTAAGGTTTTCGTAAAATCGAGAGTTGGCATTATCAACATCGTGAAAGTCATTTAAGCTAGACCAATCAACAGTTAAAAGTAGTTGGTACAACAGATAGTTTGCCTTCTTATAATTAAAAGAATTAGAACTATGGTTAATAGATGTCAAATAGTGATATCAAATTTGCACGCATTCTAACACAAACATCAATGCGATACGAATGTGCAAACTTCAAACGTCAACAACTTTGAGGAAGGAAACCTCTATTGTTTCTACTATCCAACCAACACATTTTATTTTAATAGAATAATCACGATCTAAATACCGCAGTGTCCTAGGAAACACAGTAAAGCAATAATTTTAATGTAATGCAGACAATTCCTCTTTTATGCTATGTTTCGGTTGGTGCGTGTGTTGCGTACTCAAACTCCTAAATGTTGTATCTTAACAAACTTAGTTGCTGTTGCATAGTTATTAAGTTTGAAGAGTTATTTCACAAACGAAAAGTTGGTCTCTCAATGATGGGGTTCATCCCTATTTTAGAAGCAATATAACGCAAATATTTAAATAGGCAAAAGTATAAATTTAAATACCTTGCTAGATTTACCAATATTACTCTACTAGATTGTTCTATGAGGTTATATAAAAAACTCAATTTGCAAAAATATCCCCAAAATGTCGAGAAGAGAATAATAATAATAATTTTTAGAAGCGTACTGAAAATTACATAACCTAAAAACAGAGCGGACCCAACATTTAAATTAACTTTCGATAAACTTTGAAAGTTTTAAATGTCAAAAACTTGATTTTTATTGCTTATTTAGTAATTCATAGCAAAATATACAAACATAAATCACAACACATAAATGTCATCACAACATTACTTTCATTGGGTAGCTCAAGAAGATGGCCGTTGACATGTGCAAGTAAATCCGTGAACTTTTTTATTACCATAGAGAAACGCTTTTGAATATTATTTTTATTCTATGGTGTGATGTATCAGTTTTCCCCAGGCCTCTTTGATACTCAGTTTGAGAAATCATTAAAGTTTAGATGTCTTCTGTTTTAGTATGTTTTTTTTTTATTTTGAGAAGAACTTAATCCTGTAAATCTTTATCATATAAAATTAAATAGCTCACTTTGATACTCTTTTTAATTTAATATGAATACACATGTTATCTGTAAATAGATGATGAAAATTAAAGTAAGTTTTACACTACATATCGTATTTACATTATTGACAGTTTTGTAGGATTACAAAATCGGCCGGGAACATCAAATTCCCGGCCTAGACCTTACAAAAATGACATTTAGTAAAATTCCCCAGAGAGCGGGGTGGCACCATTGTTACTTAATTTTCTAAATGTCAACAAAACGGACACAAAAGAAAAAAGCATCCAATGCTTAATACACAAATAAACGTTAATTTTTATGGAATCTTCACGCAGATGTAACCGTAACGTTAATGTAAGTACCAATTAATACTTTTACATAAACCTCAACTAATGTGATTACTTTTAAAGTTATGTGTGGTAGGTTGTGAAGCAATTAATTTTGAATATTTTTCAATGTTGATGTCTTTAACATTTAGAGTTGATTTTAACATTTAAAATATGGACCAAAGAGTTGTTTTTTTTATTTCTCATCAAAATATGCAAGAAGAACATACTCGTTGTAAATGTTAGTGGTATTATTACTATCGCACAATTTCTTAAATTCTTCATACGCTTTCCAGTACCAAGTTACAGATTTTGGTGGCAATAAATTATTAATTACTGCTTGGGTACCAACCAGAAAAAAATAAATCCTTAGAAATAAATTGTTGAACTAAATAATAATTGTGTAAGTATTTCGAGATTTGTCGGCATAAAAAATTTTGTGGATCACTAGTCCAGAAAATGATATTTTGCGAGGGTGAGTGATATTGCGTAGCCGAGGCGCCTAGCCGAGGCGGAGTAAATAACTATAGTAACTGCAAAGTAACGGTATTTAAAGACAAATTTAATTGTGTATTTGAACATGATCCAGGTGTATGTTTAATGTGTAGTTTTTACTAAAACTAGTTTTAAACACAAATTTAAAAACATCGGCATTGATTATTTCTATAAGCATAATATGTTCACAAACAAACTTGTACTTGATGTAGATGTGTTTTGCAAGCTCGTGATACGCTTTATCATTAATTAGTTTTTACAACCGTGGTTGTCTTCGAACATCTCAATAAGGTCTTCAATCTCTTGGCTAAACTCAGTTAACATTTAAGACTTCCATCGTCATGTCCATTTCCCCGTTTTAGTTTTAAAGATTTTGTAGCTTTCAAATATTTAAATATATGTTTAACTTAGATCCAATCACATAAACGTAGCACTACGATTGAGTTCATTTAATTGAAACGGTTTCTGATTCATTATTTGATTCACATATCCAAGTTAATGAGATCAATGGCTCTTTAGGCGTCTTTCAATTTAAATTAAATTATATATCGTCTTACAATGGCTGTGCTGTTGTACTATATGTTCTTATTTACCTTCTATAATATTTACACACTTAATGAATATTATTACATATGATTACTAAGTTGGGTAAGAGTTGACGTGGTTTAGGTTCTAGTGGTTTTCCTAAACCTTGAAGTAAATGCTTTACCAAGACAAACCAATCCACAATTGCACACGGTTTTGTCACCACACTATACAAGTATTTACTGATCTTCTGGGGCACCATACATAACACTTACATCACAATACAATATTAAAAATGTACCATACCAATAAATAAAATAAATAAATAAAAGTTAAATTTATATAGCTTGTTTAAAATATACATTTATATTATTTATACATTGACAGTTATTGATCTTTTCATTGGTATGTCAAAACTCAAATGAAAAGTAACATATTTGTTTTGAAAAGTATCTATGTGAAAAGAAGAAACCACCTAAGTTATTTACTTTTTGACAAATGGCAATCCTGCATTACCAACAATTTATTTATATTTATCATTACTATTATTGTAAAATTTGTAGTAATTTAGTAAGAGGTCGTAGAAAAATCATTGTGCTATACTCGTGAGAGATGCTCTCTTCCGGCTCGTATGAAACTTAAACACTGTGGAAAAAATACTAAAATTCACAAAAATATTAATGCGTTATTTAGTTTAGGTGAGATCACGAATACAACATTGGAACAATAACCTCTTCTAAATCTATCAGAGTCACTCTTTTTTTTAAATTCAATATTGTAACTATAAATAGGTGATAAAAAGTAATATATTGCACTGAAAGAGTTATTTTAAATAATAAAAAAAAATCAGAATGATAATTGATTAATATTAAATTTATAATAACTTTTCTATTCAAAACAAACGTAAATTAAAGGTAGTTAAAGTTTAAGATTTCTTAAAATCGACATGTAATAAAAAAAGAAATCAAATTTATTTGTGTTAGTAAATTCTTTCATTTAGTGAACAGAGACGCAAAGTTTGCAAAATTAAAAATAACGTGCATGATAGTCTGCGTCTTGCGGACGTTTATTAGTGCATGTGTAAAAAACATAAAATGCAACCAAACTTATGGTCAAAGATTCGGACATTAATACGTAGTTTGGAAAGGAAGTGAATTTTTTAATAAGAGGCACTCGGTAGTTCATAGCGAAAGAATGAACATGAAAATATAATAAAATACTTGATGATTGAGAACAAAAAAAGTCAACATGAATTTATAAAAATAAACTGAGTACATAAGTAAAATCTTGATAATTTGGAAATTTACGGGTCAAGAGTCAATAAATATCATGTAAAATTGTGTATTAGAGGTGGTGAAATAAAGACACTTAATATCAATGAGCGATTTCAGCGATTAAAATGTTAATTTCAAAACCAGCGAAATAAATTTAAGAACTGAAAGTTTGGAAAGAAGTTTAAGGGATGTATAAAATAAATTCCTTCAATATTTTTGTTTATGTTTTGCATGTAATAAAAATTTATGCAGTGGATTAGAATACATTTTTATATTAAACCAATAATTTGATTTTATAAAAAGAACCCAAAACCCTGAGGTTAATCTAAATAATTTGAGTCTCGCATTTCAATTAAATATTTTTAAAACCAAATGGCAATATATTTTTAATATAAGTGTGCGTAATAAAGTATTAAACATTAAATTAAACTATTATTGAGTATAATTCATTCACTACACTTAAAACAGTAAAGCAAGTTGGTATCAGAACCAAACAAAATAGAACAGACTGGAATAAACATTACAAATCAAGAATACAAACCAGTTCTAAAAACAAAAATTATAATTAGATGTATTGGTACATAAAATATACTGAAACTGAACTCATGATTACATTTTCAGTGATGCAGACATATTTTACTCGTTCACGACTAAATAAATAATTATTGGATTATAAAATAAACTGAAAAAAATTAATTTTCTTTCTTGCACTGATGGATCTCAGTAGACGCAGTTAGTGAAGCTGCAATTATGAATGTTTTTACGCAAAAATTAAGTATTCAGACACAATTCTCAACATGCAAACCTACGAAAAGAACTTCGAACAATTGTTGGGCATAGGTTTAATCTATTATCAAAATCGATAAGTTATTAAACATTATTTTTGTTAGTTGAAACCTGTTTTTCAATAAATAAACATTTAGAAGTTTTATTTATTTATTTATTTACTTACATCCCTTTGGTTACATAAAAAGAAAAATATAAACGCAACAGTAAGTTTTACATACGAGACATATTAACATTAAAAATACAATACAAAATATTAATTAGTATAAGGGCAAGACTTAAATGAATTAAATTAAATAACGGACTTACGTAGTTGGCGCTTAAAGATGTCTATAGAAACACCGAAAACTCTAAGACTTGGGTTATGCTCAATCAGATAATTAAATTCTCTTATTATTCTGGATAAAGATTCATAGTAACCATAATTTGTACGATGGAAGTTAGAATATAGTAATAGATTACTTCTGGTAGTACAACCAAAAGGTTTAAACAAGAAATTGATTTTATTTAATAATTGTGGACTATCAATATAGTTATTTAATAATTTGAAAAGAAATATAAAATCGGGTATATGTCTTCTACGCTCCAATGAATCCAAGTTAATAATATTTAAAGAGTTTGTATAGTCAACGTGACTAAGATTCATTCTCCAGGACATAAGTTTTATAAATTTTTGTTGAACACTTTCTATTGACCTATTAAGGTTTTGATGTGAAGGTGACCAAATTATAGAGGCATATTCAATTTTTGACCTAACCAGTGAAACGTATAGAATTTGAAGAGATTGTGCATTGAAGTCCTAAATATAAATCCAAGAAGCTTAAACGCAGATGATATTGTTAGCAATATATGCTTTTGAAAAGTAACACGACTATCATACAAAATACCTAAATCTTTCCCATCTGAAACAATGTTCAACATGTTATTTTCAATGAAGTAAAAACGAGTAGACGGATTTTGTTTTCTAGAATAAGTAATCGATACGCATTTAGCAATGTTAAGAAAAAAGTTGGTTATTGATACACCACTGAACTAGATTATTTAAATCATTTTGTAGCATTTGTGAATCATCGCTTGATTGTATAGAATGGTATGGTTTTAAGTCATCTGCAAATAATAAAAAGTTACTGTATTTAATATATTCTCGGACATTATTAATAAAAATGTTAAATAATATAGGACCGCAATGCGAACCTTGTGGAACCCCAGATAATACATTAATGGATTTAGACAGGGTTCTATTAATGTAAACGCTTTGTGATCTTCCTGTTAAATAACTTTAGATCCACCCAACAATGTTATGAGAAAATCCATAACTCTTTAATTTATTTACAACTATAGAGTGATTAACTCTATCGAAACCTTTAGAGAAGTCAGTGTAAATAGAATCGACTTCCAATTTCCGAATTGAATGCCTACATGACCTACACGTTTGGTAGTGCTCCGTTTAATACGCTAAATACTATCATTAATAGATCGAATTTAATCTTAAAATTTATACTTCTATAATCAGAAAATAAATTGTGGTTAAGTGAAATAATTTAATTAGTGTTATAATCTTTTGTGTTATTTTAATAAGTGAATCTATCTGACGTTGGTGAATAATGGAAAGTACAATTGAAAGTATAAAGAATATTTCTTCAATGTCAAACACAAATTTATCTTTGGAGGATAAGATTAATATAATTCTACAAACGGTGACTCAAACAAATACAGATATTACAATTATGAAAAATGAAATACAACTGTTAAAGGATGAAAATAGAGTTATTAAAGATAAGTTAATTAAACAAGAACAACTAATTGATTACTATGAAAACCAAAGTCGCAGAAACAATTTAGTTTTCTACGGTATTCCTGACTCGCTAAATGAATCATGGACGCAATTTGAAAAAAAAGTTATTAACATTATACGTGACAAATTAAATATTAATATCGAGGACTATAAGGTCGAACGAGCTCATAGACTTGGTTTTTTTAAAGAAGCAGTAAATAGACCAATTATCGTTAAATTTAATAACTTTAAATATCGGGAAGAAGTTATTGGAAACGCTTTTAAATTATCTGGTTCAAATATCAGTATCTCAGAAAATTTTTCTAAAGAAGTACTGAACCAAAGAGCTTTGCTAAAACCACATCTGGTAAGAGCTAAGAGCATCGAAATGAAAGCACATTTGCGCTTCAACAAGATAATACTAAATGATAAGAAATACGGTATTCAAGATATGGACCAAATTGGAATAGCTATAGACCTATTTGCTAGTAACCAAACTTCAGCTGCTTTAAGAGTTCAACCTACACGCACATCAAAGCGTAACACAAACCCTTCAGCATTGTTTACTTAGGAGATTGGGAGTAGAAGAACAACGTATGTTAATACGGAACCTCCACAACAATTATATTTTAGTTTATATCTTTTAAATGTTCAAAGTTTAAAAAATAAAATTGATGATTTATTATTGCTTTTAGATGATATTGGGTATCCGGATATATTCTGCATAACGGAACACTGGTTAAAATCTCATGAAACTGTATATTTTCCTGGTTACTACACGGCATCAATTTTTACACGTAAGATAAAACTGCATGGGGGATCTTTAATTCTTGTGAAAGACAATATTAATTGTATTAAACCTCTGAAGTTTGACAAACTAGTACTGGAAGGTCACTTTGAATTCACAATAATTAACATACCTACAAAGCACTTATTCGTCATTTGTTGTTATCGTCCTCCTTCAGGTGATAGCCTGGCATTCTTTGAAAAATTAGAACAGTTATTAAACTCCATACCTTATAAATCCAATATTATTTTGACAGGTGACTTAAATATCGACTATAATGACTCTGATAAGAGAATGACTAAAGATTTAATTCAGGTACTAAATTCACATAATTTAAAAATGCACGTCAAAAATTTTACACGCATCACTAATAGCAGTGCCACTATAATTGATTACATTTGCAGTAATCTCGGTAATAATGACATTAATGTAGTAAATATAAACACTAATATTAGCGATCACGAACTTATTAAAAGTACTCTCAAACTCAATAAAATACCCGGTTTATGTAAACAGACTACAATTTACAAACGATTATTTTCTAAACAACGTATTATAAAATTCAATAAAGCACAATCAACACTAACAAATTATTGGGATGAGTTATACAGCACACTGAATCCAGATAAATTTAATATTTTCTCAAGTAAGCTTAATAACTTATTAAACTCATATTTTCCGACACAGAAATTGAAACATTACAAAAATAAAAACTGGATAACTAAAGGAATTAAAATCTCTAGTGCTAACAAACGATATTTATTCTACCTGTATAAATCAACGAGTCTAAATTTCATTGGGCAATATTACACTAATTACAAATCAATTTTACATAAAACTGTAACATTAGCAAAAAAGTTATTCTACACGAATCGGATAAGTCAGTCAGATAACAGCCAAAAAGAGATATGGAAGGTTGTCAATGAAATAACGGGTAGGAAGAAATTGCAAAATATTAATTATACAATAAAAATTGACGAACATATTGTGATTGATAATCCTGAAACCATTTCTGAGATATTTAACAATTATTTTCTATCCGTAACTGACAATATTGTCAAAAGTATTAAACCAAGAATTAAACCGGGGAATTAATCAAAACGAGTAATAGGGTTTTAGACCAATCTTTTTTTTTTTGAACCAACGGATGTAGCTGAAATTAAACGAGTAATAAACAGTATTAAAAATGTACAGACGGTTGGTTATGATGATACTCAAGATTCAACAAATTTCAGACCTATTTCTCAGTTAAGTAGTCTTTCTAAAATTTTTGAAAATCTAATAAAGGGACGTATGTTAAAGTTTTTAAACAAGCACCATATATTAGCTGATCAACAATATGGATTTCGCGGTGGACGCAATACGAACAACGCAATATATGACTTTCTTAACTTTGTCTACTTTAATCTAAATGAATATAAATGCTGTGCTACAATCTTCTGTGATCTTGAAAAAAGCATTTGACTGCGTCAATCATGAAGTACTTCTCGAAAAACTAAATTTGTATGGATTCCGTGGTACAATTAATAACTGGTTACGAACCTACTTAACTCAAAGAGAACAATACGTGTATGTGCCAAACTCTTGTTTTTCAAAAAGGTTGTGTTACATGGGGTGCCACAGGGCTCTGTTTTGGGTCCTGTTCTTTTTCTTCTCTACATAAACGATATATCTTTCCTGCCGGTTTCTGCTCACTTTAATCTGTTTGATGATGACACTGCTATTACATGGGTGGCTAATAATGAAGTACAACTAAATAATTTAATTGCTAGTGAATTTAACATAATTTCGGAGTGGTTTAACTCAAATTACTTAAATATTAACATAAAAAAAAACCAACTGTATGTTTTACAAAAATCAACATATCTTGAATATCAATGTAAATAACAATAGCATGCCGATGGTTCTTAACCAAAAGTTTCTTGGAATCAGTATTGAGTCGAATTTAAATTGGAATAAACACACAGAAATATTGTCATCAAAATTAGCATCTGCATGTTACGCATTAAGAACAGTCAGAAGGGATATTGGTTTATCATGTGCCCTCAATTGTTATCATGCTTTATTTCATTCAGTTATAAAGTATGGAATTGCATTCTGGGGTAACTGCAGTAAAACGTCTTTTAGTAGCATATTTAAATGTCAACCCTTCATATATTAAACTGCCCATCCCTCATTCGCCACTTATAAAAAATTCTTTTATTTATACAGGAAAAGTGTTATTTAATAAAATTACTAAATCTATCAGACTCCTAGAATTCAACCGTTTCAGAAAAGTTATTAAAAAATATTTGCTAGCAAAGGCGTATTATACAGTTGATGAATTTTTAACCGATTCCCCATTATCATTTGATAATTTAATTTAATTTAATCTCTTAAATTTCTTTAATTTCTTTTTATTATGATTATATTATATATGCATGTGTGTACATGTATGTATACAAAGGTGTAAGTCAAAAAATTTTGTTTAATTTAGTAATGAATTGTGAAGTATAAATTATTATTATTCTTATTATTCAACTCTGTATTGACAGACACAGAATAAAATTAAAAAAAAAAAACTGATTTTCTAGAGATCCAATCAAATAGTTATTATAAATGAACAAGTTTGTTAAAGTGGACCTACCAGGCATGAATCCATGTTGCTCGTCTGCAATAATTTGTTTAGATAACCACTGAAGTTGAATAGATATTAAATTGTCAAATATTTTTGGGATAATAGATTGAATAGATATTCCTCGACAACTATTGACTACATTCTTGTTACCAGATTTAAAAATAGGAGTAATAAAACTATGTTTCCATAAATCGAGGAAAGTACATTCTGAAAGTGATTTGACATATAAGAGAAACACTGGTTTTGCAATCGTAAATATACATTTCTTTAGAAGAAATGATGGTATTCCATCCGGGACACATGACATAGAGTTTTTATAGCATGATATCATTCGAAATACCGATTCAAGAGTGACTGACAACTAATAATTTGAGTCCACTGATTTTATAACATTGTTTCGATTGAAAAAGTTTGCATTCTTATGATTATGATTAGACAGTATTAAAGTAGTCTGCAAATAAGTTAACTGAACTTTGTATGTTTCTACAGCAAATGCTATTATAGTACAATGTGCTTGGTAATTCGTTGGAACCTTTTTGATTAGACACATGCTTCCAAAATAAATTGGGGTTTGTACATATGTTTGTTTCTATTTTATTAATATGATTTTTATATAAGGAACTACTTAACGCTCTAGAATTTGAACGCAGATGTTTAAAAGTATTGTAGTCTATATTGTTGTTAGAAATTTTGTACTTTATATGTGCTAATTTTTTATCTTTAATTAATTTAATAAGCTCTAATGAGTACCATTTAGGATATTGGTTTGTACGAATTAATCTATTGGGAAATATATGAGTGCATACGTTTATATCTTTATCTTTAGGAAAAAGATCGTCCCAGTTTATTGCAGCAAGAAAATTGTTGATTTGATTATAATCCGCATTTTTAAAATCTTTAATTAATTTAGTAATATTTAGTTTTTCATACTCGATCGAACACTTTAGATCTATTGAGTAGGGAACATGGTGAATGGACGGACCCATCATAAAATCAACAGCTTGAGAAACTAGAATTTCAGAAATATTAGGTCAAGAAATACTCCTTTTGGATTAGGAATTGAATTTATTTGATGAAGATTGAGAAAACCAAAACTATGAGCAACTATTTTAGATGGATAGCTTACATCTAAGCTAGAATCACATACACCAAAATCGTCGTTTATCCAATTTGCTGATGGCAAATTGTAATCACCACATATAAGAATTTTAGAATTATGATATTTTTTGCACAAAACCTCAACTGACGAGCAATGGCTTTCATAAAGTAAATGATTCGATGCTGGAGGAATGTATACCGCACCGACTATGAGATTTATATTGTTTTCACAATTAATCTTAATGAAAATATGTTCAACATCGGAAGAACATGGTAAACAAGTAGCACGCAAAAACTTTTTAGTTAATATCATAACGCCTCCTCCTTTACTTTTTGTAGAGTTTAATTTTGACCTATCACATCTAAAGATGTCAAAATGACATAATTTTAAGTCATTATCATTAATAGTATTGTTCAGCCAAGATTCTATAACAATTAATACATCGTAATCACATAAATTAACATTGTTTGAGAATTCAAATATTTTAGATTTTAAACCACCAACATTATAAAGATACACTGACAATTTATTAATACTTAGTTTTTTGTAAGATTACGCATGTTGTTAGTATTCACTCATTCTTCTACGAAGTTCTTCTTGTATGGATTTGAAATGCTTGCGTTGTAGGTCAGTAGTATCCGATTTAATGATTATTTTAGTATTTTGGTTTATTTGCTTGTTTTTTTTTTCATTTTAATAAAGTGTTGCAAGAGTTGTAATGATGTATCACGATTATTAAATATTGGTTTCACAGGACGAGTTTTTTCAGATTTACGACCTATTCTTATTAACTTCACAGGTGAAAATGTAATATCTTGATTTAGGAATATTTTTTGAATTTCTTGTAAATCGGAAGCAATTTTATCTTCCAATGATTCAGACGTAGACTCAGGAACATTGTAGATAATAAGATTTTTAGGCCGTCTTTCCCTATCTTCAATTTCAGAGATAATGTCAGAATAGTTTGTGTTTGTGCTATCTATTTCTGGACCTTTCCCTATCTTCAATTTTAGAGATAATGTCAGAATAGTTTGTGTTTGTGCTATCCTTTTCTGGACCAGCATTTTTCAATACTTTGATTTCTTCTTTAAGTAATCCATTTTCAGATTCCAAGGACTCAAGCTTAAGCTTTATATTTTTTAGTTGATCATTTAAAGTTCTAAATTCATGAAAAATATCCTTTTTGAAGGTATCAAATTCAGTTTGCATAATTTTCGCAATGGTAGCTTCTGTTATAGGAGTTTCAGATGTAATTTGAACACGACTTGTAGATGCATCTAGATCCGAATCTAAATCACAGATCCAAACATCTTCATTCGGTTTATTATCTTGATCTAAGTAATACGTGTAGTTATCCACATCAAGATTGGCACAAAGTAAGTGATATTTTACAATTACCTTGGCATTTTATATATTTCGAACGCGATCCTATTATATTGCAATTGCCACAAATCATAACCATCTTAAAAACGTTTATTAACCTATTACAAGCAAGGACGACTAAAACAAATGGTATAAAGGAATAACAGGACACAATATTTCACAACGTTGGGCCTATAACGTTGGCAAACAAGAGGGCCTCGGATTAAATTAAAACATGTTATAAAAATACAAAATCAATGTAGACAGTTTTAAAGGAATTTTAACAAAATGCTATTGCATTAAAAGAGAAGAGAAGTTAATGAATGTGCGTATGCTTATTTTTAGAGTTTTTCACTATACACTCTCGAACAAAAAATAAAAATCAAATGTGTTTTGTATTCTTTCTCGAGTTTGTAATAAATTATACAACGGAAATAAATTGTGTTATCTGCATTTTAAAGAATTGGAGTTTATCGACTGTGGAATTTTCTGAGCAGAAAAAGTGTGGAGGGTGCAAAATTGCTACTTGAAAAATCTGCGATCAAGCAATCGGCTCTTACATAAGTGTTTGAAAGAGTATCAGTTGAACAAGAATGAAATACATAAATTGTATTTAATGGTGCTCCTAAATAAACTAAAAGAACATTTATATTCAAATTAAACAAAATCTTATTTATTAGTGTTTTATAGTTTGCTGTTCGTAGGAGAGAGAGAGTGTTGACAATCAATATTTAATATTGACCTACATACTGTATTGGGTATATGTAGCAAGGAGACAAGTTAAGTCTGTTTCAATAAACTTTATGGATTTCGTAATAGTAAAAGAAAAAAATAAGGATCAAGTGAAAATATATCTTTAAAAGTAAAGGTCGGTGGTGAGTATTTTAGTACTTGAATTGAGTTTCAAGCAGGTTTTTTCTGTCAGCAATTTGAATAAAAAATAGATTTATTTTTTTTACTTTCTCATTGTCAATTTAAACTTTTGCACGTTTAGAATTCAAATTTATACCTAAGAGCTACTCAAAAATTAAAAGGATACTAAAATACAACCATTTTTTTACAAAAATAATTTTATAGTAATTTAGACGCAAACTAGAAATGCACAATGGACATTATGCATAAAATTGCTATAAAACGCACTTTCAACTGAGTGAAAAGCAAATGTAGAATCATATTTGAATAAAATTTACAGGTCTTGTTATCATTTATTTTGAGATAAATTATTGTAAAATGTGTTCCATCATGATTGGGATAAATAAAATAAATTGACTGTAAACTGTAACATTATTTGCACTTCCCGGAATGAAGATAAATGTTACGTTCGTTGATGAATCGAAAATCAACAAAAAACAAACAAAATTAATGAATGTCCAAAACATATTACTTTCTATTTCAAATATACTTTCAAGCTGAAAGAACAAAGTAGCCGCCATATGGAATTATGCCGATGTCGGTATAATTACTTACTGCAACTCTACAAGCTTTCTTCAGAAATAATCTTAAGTTACAAGTTAGAGTGACTTACCCCCAGTTGACATATTCAAATTGCTAAACTTCACATTACAAATAAATTAAAATATAATATGGTTTTTTTCTACGCTTTATGAACTTAGGAATACTGCAGAATATACAGAATGACATACACAATTTATATTTATTGTCCAATTTTGCCAAACTTTTTTTAAACTATACTTTAAGACAAATTATTACATTTTCTTACAAAAACCAAGGTCTACGACAGATTTTTTTTAAAGATGAAAATAGTATTCCCATTTTTTTTTTCAAAAAGTCTAAGTACATTACTAGATTGGGCTTTCCCTTAAATGAACATTTATCAAATTTTATCAATTTATTAACAATTATTTAGTTAAATTATGAATCACATTAGTTTAATCCAGCAAGATAAAAACAAATAGTGACATAATAATGTAGCATAAGGTATAGTTTCAAACGCTATAGAGTTAAAAAAAAGTTAGTCCAAATCGGAAAATAAATATAAAGTTTATGGGAGTGTTCCGCTTTCAAGTGGGTCAAACTTTTAAAAAACCTGTCTCGACGCATTTGAAAACATTTAAAAAATTTTTTAAAAATGACTCCTTGGCAATTTTAATTTTCTCAACTACCGTAACTTCCGTACCTCGCCTAGAAATAAATTTCAAAAACGTCTAATACTGAAAACATAGTCCAATACCATGTCTATCCGTTGTACAAGTTTCGCTTATCTGCCTTTTATGTTTCATGAAATATTAATATTTCAGTAGATTCAAATTATCGTTGCTAAGGCCTAAAATTATTTTTTTACTTAATAATGTTTAAGAGATAGATAAGCCAAACTTGATAGTAGTAAACGTAAAATTTGATGCATAATCAAAAATAAAATAAAAATTAGTATTTAAAATAACAAAGTAGGTATCCACTTCCGTGTACATTTGTATAAAGTTACAAGTTTTCAGCTGAATCGGTTTTTTCGTTCTCATTATTTTTCTAACATGCTATCGTCGAGACACACCCTGTATATTACGTCCACAATTTGCGTTTTTTTTTCTTTGCACTTACTCATAGTATTTAATATCAACTTAATACATAATCTAATACAATCAGCTTTCGTTACTATTAACCAGGGCGTGAACAAATAATTTTAGAGCAGTAGTCGCTTGTAGAGGGCAGTTAAAGTAGCAACTTAAATCCCTCCTTTCAAAGATTAAAGTTTTAAATTTTAATAGAACTAAAATAGTTTTACAATCTTAAAGAATTGAAAGTAACACCATAACATGGTGTTTTATAACAACATAGATGATAAATCATTGAATTTTTACAAAAACGTCAGAAATTTATTTAGTTTTTATTAAATTATTTTCTATTATGGTTCATATTGACATTTTAAATAGGCTGATCAACTTTTGTGACAAAGTTCATTATATCTGTTATTATAGAAAATAGGAGGTAGCTATAAGCTTCACATTTTAAAAAATAGTTATAAATATACAGGGTCTTCTATAACACTGTACGGCATCAAATATATGTTTTTTTTTAATACAACACCCTGTATTTTATTTTAAATTTAAAATTTGCTTCACTTCTTTGTTACAAAAATACTAAGTTGTTAGTGTTATATAGGGTATTTCAAAAGTTAAAACCAAATTTGAATAAAAATCGTAACGAGGTTTAACACCTTGTATAATTGAAAAGAGGTATAAGAACATCATCTGTTGTAGCCATAGTTATTTAAATAAATGTCAAAATTCATAAAAATGATCGATTGTTCAAATACTTTTTAAAACTAATACATGGTAAGTCAAAACACAAATTTATTATTTGCTCAGCATTTTTAAATGCTTCACTCTGTATTTTATATCACCATAATAAACTACAATTAGTGTTGTTTAATTTATCTTAAGTATGTCCTATACCTAAACTTAATAGTTTTGGAAATATTTTAAATTGTATTGGAAAAAGGGTTATTTTATGACTTAAATTTATTATTTTTGTTTATTTAATTTTTTACAAATATCTTAGAGTAACACACACAAAACAATTAAACAAAATATTAAATAAAGAAATTGTTATTTTTATTGTAGAAGGTTTTCGAAATGAGCTCCCATAACGTCAACGCAGGTTTGAAAACGGTTTTCGAATGACAAACTTACTTTTGAAAGCATTTGTGACGTAACATTATGAAATGCTTTTCTAATTCTCCCTTTCATGTCTTCAATTGTTGTTGGCGGTTCACGGTACACTAGGTCTTTAATGTAGCCCCAGAGAAAGAAGTCGACTTTGCTTAAATCTCGTGATCTAGTAAGCCAAATAATTGGTCCTTCTGTTACGGTTTTGTCGAGAGCCGTCTTAAAACGTGTGTCGCTAGTAATATGTTACGACCAAAGTCGTATTTGGTGCGCATTTTGCAAATTTTCTATTGGTGGAAAATAAAATCCGATTAAATTTCTTAGACGAACAGCGAACATCTTCTTTTTCTTTTCGTACATGCGGGTGATCTGGCGTACTACTTGAAGTTCCACAAAAATTATTAATGTGTAATTCAAGATTTTCAATTCAAATTGGTATTTAAGTTTAAGTCCGGCTAAATTTACCGTGAGTACACTTTGCTTTCTTTCCTTTCCTGGTTGTATTAATTCTAATTGCTACGTATGCTTTTAGCACGTTGCGTTAACTTTATGTTCTTGTTGTGTGTTATACCTGGATAACTCTTGAGAGTGCTGGAGTGGCGAATTAAGAACCTTGCCTATCAATTAAAGACTACACCACGGTTTCGCATTAGTTAAGCTGCAGACAACCGGTGGATACCACGTCTACAGAGATTGGTTATGCTTTATAATTTCATTGAGGGAAACTATCACCTTCCGTTCGTCTTCGCACACCTCTCCTAAGAGAAATCCTGGGATTATCTAACTTCCCGAATTGTAGATACCGTCGCTAGCAGGAAACCTTCATTTTTGGAACTACATCCTACCGATTACAGCTAAGTTTTAGTATTTAAGCAACTTATTCAGTGATAATGCGTATGAAGCTCAAGTACATATGACATAGAACGGCTTGATCTCTAATATTTAAGTAAATTTTTATTCAGTGTACGTTCCACAACCGAACGTTTGTTTTAACCAGCTCAATACAGGCTCGCGCGTATTACTTAGAGCGGTTGACGCGAAAACAAAAAGCCTTTAGGGTTTGCGGGAGGTACTCACCCCTTTAATCTTACTTCAAGTTTAGTTTAAATCACCGTGTGTAAGTGATATGTGTACGCAAAGCTTTCTTAGTAGCCAATCCTCAATTAAAATGATAACTTTAACTCGGGTGTTATACTACAATCTCTCTATTTCTGTCACATTCTCCTAGTATTTTAAGATTTGTTTGTTGTATTGAATTGTATTGTATTAGATTTTAAGTAAAACCTGTGGATCTCCTGTTGGTCGGTTTTATTTCTTTCTTTTACCCAGCAGGTGGCCCCTTGTTAGAGAGCAGTATAATTTGTTAGAATTCTTTAAGGACCCCCGACTCTACAAACTTAGTGCTCTACATTGAGCCGAATTTCTTTTAGTTGTTTTTTTAGGTTGTTCCGCTAGAGCTGTCGTTTCTTCTTTTTGTTATTTGTAAACCACAACCGTTACACTTTTCTTGCTATCCACCTGTTAAGAAAATGATCATTCAATTCACGTTGGATAAGTTCTCCGTCATGTAAGTACCATATCTGTTGACGGATGTTGAGTGGCACGTCTTAGAGTAAAATAGGTAAATGATTCACTAAAAAGTCTAAATAAACCTCTCCGTTTACTATTTCTTTAAAGAAGGAACGAACTATTCCATAATTACCTAAGATACCGCCCCAAACTTTTAAGAATCATCTACTTTGACTCTTCGTAATTATGCGGTACGGATTTGTTGTGGAGTAATAGTGGAAGTTATGCGGATTGACACATCCGTTTTTGTGAAACGTTTCTTCATCTCCAAACAAAACAAAATTGAAAAAGTTCTTTCTACAATTATTTGTTCTTGTGCCCATTCACAAAAAGCTAGCCTTGTTTCAAAATGATTTGCAGTCAGTTCTTGGTGTAGCTGGATGTGGGTGCATGTGGTGCCTCGAAAAAATTTTCTGAACGTATCTGTAACTAATGTCTTTTTTGAAATATTTATGATACTAGTATGAGGATCCTCAGTAACGGCCAGTAAAATATTTAATTCGGTTTCTTCTGTTGTAACCGTGTTTGTTTTTTCTTTAGTCTGATAGAACACTGAACCATTGCGATTTAATTTATCCATTACATTTTGAACCGCCCTCTTATTTAGTTGCCGACGATCTTGATATCGGCCATGATAGACTCTTGTTGCAAGTAAACAATTCTTCTTACATTCTCCTAATATCCATACCATGTCTACCATTTTGTCCCTTTTAAAATTCATTGTTGACTGTTGTAAAAGAATTAAAATTCAACACAATTAGTACAGTAAATAGAGACAAAAATTATCGCATTTACTGGAAAAAAATACTTAATGGCTGAAATTTTGAGAGGATGTTCGAGGGCATGTTCTGAGTCTAAAACTCAGTTTTCGTATTCGAAGGGGAGGGGAAAGATACAACCCCCTGTCTTTCTGGGGGTAAGTTCGCTTTAATTCTCTATCTTTGTTGCTTTTGTCCGTACAGAAAAGTCCAAGGAATCAAATTTGTAGAAAATGAAATTATCTATCTAATGATAATAAAATCAAGGTCGTAGGTCATTGGACATTTACGAAAATTTATAAGAAAAACTAAAACAGTTTATTTCCGATTGTTAAATCAAAATTGATATTTTCGTTAATCTAACCTCAAAACTGACGTTTTGAAGTTGAAGATGATGAAGATAGTGAAGATGCGGCTCGTCTACACACGTATAGTGTGTATCATCAAGTTCAAGAGTGGTTGGGAAATTACAAAGATTTGGAAGACTGGGGTTGGAAACGAACAAAGAGCATTTACATGCCCATCGCCTGCGAAAAAGATCCGGCGCCGTCGAGTTTGCTGAAATTAATTTCTTGCACCTGCAATACTGGTTGTGGAAAGGTATGTGGATATCGAAAAGCTGGGTTGAAATGTTCCGCAATTTGTGCTACTTGAAGAAGTACCGCATGCAACAACATCGCCCGATACTCTATCTCGCAAGGAGATGACGATTTCCTCAATGACGACAGGAACTCACCACCCATTCCTGAAGAAAATGTAGGCGATCAAGCAGAAAACGCCCGTGGTGACACGTTCGAAGAGGGTGATGAATACGAGGAAGGCAAAAGAAGTCCATTCAAAAGGGCCAAACTCACATGAAAATTGCCAGCAGGAGAATTTCAAGGTAACATCAATAATCGAGACAATTCAAATAGTAGAAAAGCACATAGAGCATTAACATGAAATAGTTGGGGTTTTATAAGGTTTTAGTGAGTAGGAGTCTCACACTACTCGGCAAGGTCAGATCTTCTCATTTGTCCATGATGGATTTCCCGTTTTCCCCTAGATAAAAAAAACACCAAAAAAACAAGTGCAACTTATGCTACGTCTCACATTTTGATTAGAAAAAAATTGAACAATAATTATTAACTGCACCTAGCGAGTGCAATGTATGCGCAATGGGAGTACAACTAACACCGTACACGGCTCGCGCGAACGGCGCGGCGCGCATGGTCAACTTTGTCGTTGGATTGATGGTAAAGTATTAATCGCAGAAGAGTGTTCAAGCACTCATTTTGTAGGTAATTTTGAGTACTTTAATATGGTAGTCAAGCAGTATGCGAAAAAACTTACCGGTTTCACGGTATTAACGAAAAACCAGAAACTATCCTTCACTTTTGACCTTTGACCGGCTATTGTAATTGACCTAGTCGACCTACGACCTTGATTTTATTAACATTAGATAGATAATTTCGTTTTCTACAAATTTGATTCCTTAGACTTTTCTGTTCGGACAAAAACAACAAAGATAAAGAATTAAAACGAACTTACCCCCATAAAGACAGGGAGTTGTATCTTTCCCCACCCCCTCAAATACGAAAACTGACTTTTAGACTCAGAACATGCCCCCGAACATCCCCTCAAAATTTCAGCCATTAAGTATTTCTTTCTAGTAAAATACACCTATTTACTGTACTAAATGTCAAAACAGTTTTACCTAAAACTGAATTGTCAAGTTATGACAGCAACCTTGATTTTAATGATATAGGTGCTCATTAATAAAATAACCCCTTTTTCAATACAATTTAAAATATCTCCAAAACTATTAAGTTTAGGTACAGACCATTCATAGGATAAATTAAACTACACTGACTGTAATTTATGATGGTGATATAAAATACAGGGTGGTACATTTAAAAATACTGAGCAAATAATGAATTTGTGTTTTGACTTACCTTGTATTAGATGTAAAGAGTATTTGAACAATCATTTTTATGAATTTTGATAATAATTTGAATACTATTGTTAGTACAGATCATCATCAACAAGCAATGCTCTTGCACCCCTTTTCAATAATACAAGACGTTGAACTTGCTTTTTAATCACTTTTTTTAACACATAACGACTTTGTATTTTTGCAACGAAGAAGTAAAGCAGTTTTAAATTTACAATAAAATACACAGTGTTTTATTTAAAAAACATATATTTGATGCGGTACAGTGTTATAGAAGACTTTGTATATTTGAAACTAATTTAAAAATATACGTAATAATAGGAGATATAACCGACTTTGTCGCAAAAGTTGATCACCTTGTATACATGGTGTCTCAAAACTGTCAGGTCAAAACTGAATATGTTTTTAGTTAACACCAATATGAAAATTTTGATGTAAGGAACCTATGGCCGGAAACTGCCTGACGCAAGCTAGCCTGTTTAGTTATCACTATGCGTTTCCGGTCATAGGTTCCTTCATATCATATATCCAATTTTGACCCAAAAGATTGGAGGCACTCTTGTATACTTAGCTTACTGATTTCTTATTTATTTTACGCTCATATACCAAAAACGATCATTGAGCAAAAGAAAACGCGTTGTGGTCAGTCTATAACATTCACATTGCGAAATTGTTGTTATGGCTCTTATAAAAACGCGTTGTGGTGGCATTTACAGAAAGACCATGTAGCAATATAGAAAAGCAATGACGTTCTGAGGGTAGTATATCACAAAAGACTGGTCGAATGTAACAATATATTTAAATATTAGTATACTTTTACCATGAGTACAGAAAAATATAGAACAAATTAGTCTCGACATCTCTAAAACATAACTTGTCTCTACATTCAAAACAGTATGGTCGTCTTAAAAATTGAAAAATTTGTTGAGGTTGAAGTGGATTTTAACGCAATATAAATTGACCGCGGGGTTAGTTGTTTGCATGGTCAATTTGCAGTCGTTTATCATTTCAAATACACCATAAGTATGCAATAGGTATTTCTTGGTGAAAGTTTATATTGTTTTAGGAATAACAAATGTGTGACAAGGTGTTTTAATTAGCTTAATCCTAACTATTTTTACAAACATATTTTGTTGAACACTGCACGTAAAAATCAAGGTTTCAAAACATTAATGGTTTCATTAAAACGAAAAAGGTGCCTTTTCACTAATTTTGCTTTTGTAGTATGAGCCGCCGTACACTTGCCACAGTTTTCCAGTTGACACAACCACAAGGTGTGGTTAGCCTGACAGCAAATTGTGGTTAAGTCAACCATATTTGGTTTGTTTGTGGTTGCATTGACTTGCGCTGCGGCGTTGTTGCGACTGCATTTTTGGGGTCAAAGCTACTGCAAAATGTGGTTCGTGTACGGTGGCTCTAAGCCGAAATTCAAAGAATCATTATTACGTATATGCATTTACAGTCGGGAAATTTAAGAAAACCAATCTCGAGACGTTTTAAAAGTAAACATTAAGTTTGTAGTAAAATGAACGTTGTAGTGCAAGTTAGACTCGCACTAAGTTTTTCTGGCAGCAGAATGGCGGTGGCAAATAGGTTCTCAGCAAGTTGGCCGCGGCAAGTTGTCCTAGACCCCGAGCATAATAACCACAACACGAATTTCGCTACATGGACATTCTGTGATTGCCATAACGCGTCGTGAGCTTTTTTATGAAAGCCATAACACAAGTTTCACGATGTGGATGATTTACAGTGATCACAACGCGTTGTGACGTTCAATGAGCGTTTTCAGTCTTTGAATGTAACATTTATAATCATTTTGGATTGTATTTATTAAACAACTGGATAAGCAAAAGATTTAATGATCTTCAACTTAAATTTATTTTTGTTTTATTTATAATTTTTTTTTCAAAATACTTAAACTATACCTAGCACAAACTGGAGTGCCTAAAACAATATATTCAACAGAGGGCTAAAATGTGTTAATATCTCGGGTGATATTTCACCCTTAGGATTAACAGAGCAGTTTAGTCTCTTCTCACATAATATACCTTCGATTATTAAGCAATGTGATTCATCTTTCAGTTCCGTTATTCTTTACATAGTATTAAGTTCGAAAGGTGATAAAAATAAAATACAGAGAAATCTTCGCTTTTTATTTGAAGTCGATGAATTGAAAGTGATTGTAAAGAAACCCAAGACCGACAACATTTCTAAGATACATGTTCTGCATTTTAGCCCGAATAGTTTTGATTCCTTTTCTGATCTGTTTTCTTCAATCAGTTTTATATTCTACGCAAAAAGCATAATAAACTCGAACAGTTAGTTATAACGAAATTTTTCTTGATCTTGTCGATACTAGTTGTTACAAATAAAAAATAATGAAACTGTTGGTTTATGTATCTTCGTGTTGTTGGCAGCAACCAAGAAAAATCGTCGTTGTTAATTAATTTTGGGTTCATTAATTTTCACTAACTCCTACTCGTATCTCTATATCTTCCTGTTTGAGTATTCGTCTGATATTTTGTTTCTTACAATTTCTTAACACTCATTTGGTATCCACTATATTTGTCGTTTCCGTTTTACTTATTTTGTTTAAAATCAAAATGTTAAATGTCAGCCAAGGCAGCCTTCTGTATCTTTATACAATGTTGGCAATTACCATCAAAATTTCAACTGTCCTCCTTCAGAGTATAATTATTATGTCACTCCGAGAAAGTAAGGGGTAAGTATTAATATTATCTTCAAATTCAAAGTCTTAATTAAAGATGATCTTCGCTTTCTGCTATCTACATCAGCATTTTATCCTGTAAACTGTCAGTTTCACCATTGTACGTTCTCAGAAGCAGCCAAGAAGGAGTTTATTTAGTCTAGTGATAGTTTGGTAAGTAGTAAATTTTTAAAAGTGTTGACTACATTATTCTGACTATATGATTATTTGCAGGAGAAGACAATATCACAAGTACAACAGTTTCTATTAATAATAAAAATGTTGTGATTTGAATGTTGGATTATGCTTAATTTTTTAGTTGACGTTGACATCATGCAATCAACTTCAGGTCTGCCACCCAAAAGCATTCAACATCTACAGTATTAAGAAAAGTAATAATAATTATCTATATTTATATAATCACCTTTATTCCTGTCACTTATTTCAAATGTATTAGATGCAAAAAAAACTCAAAAGAAGACAAACTAAAGGATTTTACTACACGTTGTTGGGGTTAGTGGGCAACAAAATCTTACACCCCTAAAAATGGAAATAATTTGTGTTTTTTTAATTTTTTCTTTACAAACCAAACATTTTAATTTACTTTGCAATTGCATATTATGTCATTTTTATTCATTCATAATCTAAACTTCTCGTGGTGTAAGACATTACTTTTGAAGAACTTAAAGTAATTAAAGTGTTTTTTTACCACCTTATTAATTTATCATATTTTTTAATAGATTTGGTGTAAGCAAGTTATCTTAATCTTTATTTTTTAGATCAAATCTTGACAAAGCGGTAGCCAATAGTACTGTAAATGTTTAGTGATGCGAACTTGCCTGAATGTTTGGCAACGCTACAGATCTCTGTAAAATTTCACTCCATTTACCCTTACATTGTTGGCAGTAAACTTTACATTGTGTCCGTCTGACAAAGTTACATCTGATTCTTTAGACAAAAATGTTGGAGATAAACAATGAATATTATAGATTTGTAATCTTTTATAATTTCAAAAGTTGTTTAAACCGTACAAAAATGTACAAAAATTTCAATGTGGTCGACTTTTTTTAAATTACAGTTTCATAATAATAATAATAATGAAGTTTATTTTTCAACATAAAGATAGTGTAAATGAACAAAAGATAAATATTCCTAATATAAGTTGAAAATCATAAGGCAGCCAATTCAAATTAGTGGTTTCCCACCCTTGATCTTCCATTGGCTCCTTAGATATTTACAATTACTTGCATCAAAATATTACCTATTCTAGTGTACACATAAATAACTAAAGTTCCAAAGATATACAGTATTAAGATTAATAACAATAATCAAGTTTAGGCGATTTTTTTTTCTTTTATGTCTGAAGTCTATATAGGTGCTTATACATGTTTGTCTTAAAGGTGGCTAGGGGAATGTTATTATACGCTTTATAAATTTGAAATTGAAAAGAGCGTTCAAACAGTTGATGTGTGTTGAGGTGGCGAAATAATTCCTTTATATCTCAAATTCAGCGTGTGTGTGTTTTTGACCTTCTAAGTCAAAAACGGCAGTTACGAAAAAAAGCTTGTCATATTCGTAAGCCAATTTAACAAAAACTTACCAATTTAGAATGATATTGAGAACCTTCCAGCTAAAAAACTTAAATCCTGTATGGTTGCAAGACTACTTAAGTATGGCTTTTTGTGAAGTTAAAGAGAGGAAAAAATTATGGTCTGGAGTTGATCTTTTCAATAAACATCTCATTGATGATCCAACAGTAGAAGTCCCGGACTTTGATCAAAAAAGAAAAATGTTATCAAAAGTAAATTGCATAAGAACAGGCCATTCAAAATACAACTCTATGTTGATTTCTAATCCAAATAAAGACTGTGGAAACAAACCAAAAACCGTTGCACATATTGTGGAGGATTTGTAAACATTCATAATTCAATGTATTATGGCCTGGGTACAAATCTGAATGACATCTAAAGTTAAGCAATTAAGCAATTAAGCAGTTAAGAGTATGTACAAACTTACATACATTTTTACAAAGCACGATTGCAATACTTTTTTTCAATATTTGCGAAATAATGTCGAAACAAACAGGTAATCGCCGTTTTTTTGAAAATTACTGGACATGCAGTGTGCAATTTTTCTCGGACAGGTCAATTTTTATTTTTAAATTCCTATCTTTTGGTATAAATCAATCCTTTCTATCTCCACCAGTGGCGGCGCAACAAGGGGCAACATGAAAATTTTAAATGACAATGGGGGTCAAAAGTTACATTTTCGGAAATACCATTTTATCCTCTATGCAGCAATGTAAGCATTTTTAACAACGGTTGATTAGAACAGAAAAATTAAAAAAATTACTTTGAATATTTTTCAGCATTAATATTAATGTCTGCTTGTATTTTCTATTAATAATAATCGAAACAAGCACTAGTTTCCTGAAAGTATCATCCAAATCTTTTTTTAGGTTATTTCTGTAGGTATAAATTATACATTTGTATCCCAACCAGTGGCGGCGTACTGTGCGGCAATTTGAAAAATTTGAAAGACAATAAGGTTAAAAGGTTGTTCTAGTCGCCCAATTTTAGAAACAATTACATTGCTAAATGAAGATGAAAAGATCTTTTCGAAAATGTAACTTTTGACTAAAAAAGGTTACTTTTTCCTGTTCTAATCGACCGATGTTGAAGATGCTTACATTGCTGCATAGAGGATGAAATGTAACTTTTGACCCCCATCGCCATTTAAAATTATCATGTTTCCCCCTGTTGCGCCGCTACTGGTGGAGATAGAAAGAGTTGATTTATACCAAAAGATGGAATTTTAAAAATAAAAATTGATCTGTTCTAGGAAAATTACATAAAAATAAAGATAAAAGTTTAATTATCCACTGTAGTACTGCAAGGTAGACGTACTTTTAATTCAGAATATTTGTTTTCTTCAGGTTTTTCAAAATATTTGCAAAAAAACACTCAATAAGAAGGATTAGCATGTTTTTTGTAAATAAATTGTATTTTACTTTACCAGGTTCAGCGTAGGGAAAATCGCCCTCATATATTGTTTGTAATTGAGCTCTATAAAATTAATGAAAATGAAGGAAAAACAAATAAATGTTGTTTTCATCGTTAAAGTAGTAGTATAAATTGTAGCTGGTTTAAGTATAGATAGAAGGTAATGCTTTACAATACCTCTCTAAAGAGTCTAGGTAAAAAGCTTTGTTAAATTGAAACTCATAAAATTTATTTGTTTGGGCTGTTTATATAGTGGTATTTAAGAAGTTGATAAATGCAAAACTGCAATTTTTAAAGTAAGCAGCTACATATTAAATTAAAGCTTGTTTGAAACCATTTCGCACGGGACAAATTGCTTTTACATTAAATTAAAAAAATTTCGCATAAAGAACATTTGTGTACGCGTGCAGGAGTGTTGTTTAAATATTTTAATTTAAAAGAAAACTAAATATATGAGGGAACAGTAAAAATAAATTCTAATCTAACTTCGGTTACAATTCGGTTAGCTTCACAAACGGTAAAGGTAAGCAATTTATAATTGACGTTCGTGACATACACAAAGATTACTGATAATACAACTATTATTAACAGTTTTAACGCAAACTTGGTTTTAATCCAACTAACAATTAAAAAATAGTAGATTACTTCAAAGTTCTAAATCTTAACTTAAAGCCCATTTAGTTTTATTTATTACGTAGTAAGTAAATTTAACAACAGCAACAGAACAATTTTCTTTCTGATAAAATTAATAAAGGAAATAACCCTATGTAATTTAACAAACTTTGTTAGCGGAAATAACCTACTTCTGGTATAGGAGCGGTGCTACGGTAAACATAACGATATTTTGCAGAATACATACACTAAATTTAATTTTGGAAAACGTCGTTATGCAAGCAAATGAGCTTACAAAAATCTAAGTGGATTCACTCAAAATTTTAGGTTACATTTTAACCTATTTACATTATGAAATGTACTTTGAAAGAATGTTTTAAAAGAAAATTCTTTTAAAGCGAGCTACATATTGTAACTTTGTTCACATAAATGTATGCTACAACTTAATTGATGATAATTAATTTGTTTAGTTACTAAATTTATTTGTATCAAATCTGATTTCAAATTATTATTTCAATTTTCCTTCATAACTCAATAACATCTAATCTGACTGTTTCAAAAGTTTTACTGAGTATTGTAACACTTTTTCAAGAAAAAAAAACAATAATCGTATCTTTTTGAGTTAAAAGCAGTAAAAACTTAAATTTTCAGTTAATGAAATAGCTTTTAAAAATAGCCTTTCAATTAACGAGGGAGTTGATAACTACAGAAAATGCATACAAAGAATGGCTAAAGGAGGCATCAGAAAGCTCAAGCTGATCTAATTCTTTCCATGAATCCATCTTAATTAAAAAAATTCGAAGATGTGCTACTTCAAAAGAAATTTAACGTAAGTTGGAATCAATCTATGCACCAAAAGACGACGTTGCTTAAACGTCTTACACAACATACACAACTCGGTCGACAAGCTGCAAGTTGTGGGTGTAGAAATAAACGGTGATTTGCTTACAACCATGTTGCTGTATAATCTTCCTAGCACAATTTCAGGTGCGCCATTGAATCTCGTGACAATTTACCCGATGTCGAACCCATGAAAGTGAAAATTTTTGGAAGGGACCCAAGCTCGAAAACAAACGAACATCGAAAATATAAGTGGTGCATTATTTGCAAATCTGACAAACGTGTCACAAACAATTCAAATAGTGAAAACACGGGAAATTCCAATTCAAAAAATAAACAAACTAAAGCAATGTACACTAATGAAATTTAAAACTTGGACACCACAATTTCTGTAAACAAAAGTTTGCACATTGTGAAGCGGGCTTAAAGATATCATTTACAATTCTAACAGCAGGTATAGTCTATTCCAAGCTATTTGTCCGGTAAAGGATTAACCCCTCTAAATGTTTCTATCCTTTCTTAATCCATCTAATACTACAATATAACGAATCTTGTCTCCCCTAAAGCTAATGAATTTAAAGCTTGTACATTTCACAATAGTTTCAACCACAGTTTGCACCCAAAAGTAAAGAAGGGGTTAATCCTTTACCGGACAAATATCTTGGAATATACTAGGTAGTCTCAGCAGGGGTTATCTTATAGAATGAATCATTACACTAAGCACGTTTTAGAAAATAGGTAATTTACGTTGCTTACTTAATTTTTTCTTTAAAGAATATATTTGAAGGTATCGCTAATTAAACACCATAGCTCGATTAATTATCGAATCAAAATTTTGTTTAGGAAATGTTTACAAAATAAAATTAGAAATAATTTTGATTTAAAAAACGTCTACAAGCAATAACTTTTAAATTAAATCAAAAAACTAAACATGGTTATTTGGGTTGACTGATTATTACTTATTTTTAAATAAATCTAACCTACTAATTATTGTAAGTTATTAAAAAAAATCATTAAACTCTCTATTCATAATATTTAGTCCTTACAAAATGTATATTTTATGACGTTTCATTTTTTCTGTAGTTAATATAAAAGTGAAAATAAAAACTAAGGCAATTCTTATTGTCAACGTATATATTTAGTTTTTTGACAAGAATTTATTACATAATTATAATTAAGATACCAAGTTATAGTTTAAAATTAAATGAAAACTTTTTTTTTAAATAAAGGTATTACTATATAAATAAATATAAGAAATCAATAATGGGTGTGACCTCCATTATTATTGATACATTCTTGGAGGCGTCTGCTCATTGACGCTATCAAGGTATCAATATAATTAATATTAATCGTTTCCCATGCGGTATCAATGGCTGCAATTAGTGCATTACGGTTTACTGGTATAAAATTTGGCCCTTGTTGTCTTCGGATAACAGCAAGTATTCGAGCCCAAACATTTTCGATAATGTTAAAATCTGGGCTTTTTGCTGGCCAGGGTAACAGCTCCAAGTTATTTGTTTGTATCCAGTTGCGCACAACCTGCGAAGTATAGGGTCATCATATCCCGATAGATAATTATCGAATGTTCCAAGAAAATATGTGTAAATAGTAAATGGAATCTACTAACGTAACGTTAAGTCGTTAATTATAGTTACATAAATCTCCTTTCATAAGATATAGTTCATATTAATATGCTTACTGTAAAGCTTCGTACACACCTGAACAACAAACCGAGGAACAAACAGAACAACGAACCGAACGGCAATCGGAACATTACAGTCCTCGGAACATTTCCTAAACAAAATGTTGATTTGATAATTAATTGAGCTATGGTGTTTAATTAGCGATACCTTCAAATATATTCTTTAAAGAAAAAAATTAAGTAAGCAACCTAAATTACCTATTTTCTAAAATGTGCTTAGTGTAATGATTAATTCTACAGTCCTTCTATAAGATAATCCCTGCCGAGACTACCTGCTGTTAGAATTGTAAATGATACCCTTAAGCCCGCTTCACAATGTGCAAACTTTTGTTTACAGAAATTGTGGTGTCCAAGTTTTAAATTTCATGAGTGTACAAGTGCGGTTTTTGTAGAAAAAGGGGACATAAAGAATCCGATAGGTATTTTAAAAAGAAATTAAGCCAACAATCAGTTAATACTGTTGACGAACCTAACTGTTTATTTGTAGAAGATCAAGTTTTTATGTCTAGTGACATGAGTGCTAACAATCTTTGGTGTTTGGACAGAGGATGCACTTCTCACTTGTGCAACAAGAATAAGAGTGCATTTACACGAACCGAAGAAATAAATAGAAACTTGAAACTTACAGACAACAACGAAACTTAAGTTTTAGCCAAATGTGATGTAAAAATTGAATCATTATTAAATTCTATGACACCATTACACTAAAGAACACTTTATTCGTTCTAAACCTTCGTACCAATCTTATTTCTGTAGTGAAAATTGTCGATCACGACCATGAAGTCACTTTTAATAAAGTCTAAGCGATAGTAAAGGATAAAAATAGACAAACTAAATGAATAGCTGATAGAGTCGGTGATTTATTTTACTTACGTCAAAACAGTGATCAAACTTCTTTAATTTCGGAAATAAAAACTAAAACCGACGCAGAACTATGGCATGCTCGACTAGGTCACGTCAATTTTAAAGCTATGGCGCAAATCTTTCAAAACGAAGATGTCATTGAACTGAAATTTAACATTTCAACCCATTTAAGCCCATGTTCAACGTGTCTTGCCGCAGAAATCGGAAGTATACCATTTCCCGAAAGAAAATACTATTCCAAAATAATTTTAGAAATAATACACACTGACATTTGCGGTCCAATGAGGACAACATCTCAAGGAGGAGCTCGTTATTTCATGACCTTAATTGATGATTATTCACGTTTATTTCTTACGAAGTAAAGACGAAAGCACTGAAAAATTCATCGAATACAAGAATTTAGTTAAAAATCAGACAGGACAGAAAATAAAACTCCTCCAGTCAGACAATAGAAAGAGTATTGTAACGAAAAAATAAAATCCATTCTAAAAATTGCTGGAATACATCATCGCCTAACGGAGTTGCAGAACGTAAGAATCGAACCCTAGTTGAAATTGCTCGATGTTTATTAATCGACCCCGAAAATCTTTTTGGGGTGAAAGCGTAGCTACCGTAAATTATATTAGAAACCGATGTACAACGAAAGGATTACCAAAAGGGACGTCATACGAAAATTGGACAGAAAGCAAACCAAATATTTCGCATTTACGTATATTCGGATCCAAAGTGTATATCCCCCGAACAAAGCCAAATTTGAAGCACAAGGAACGTTTGTAGGCTATTCGGAAAACTCAAAAGCTTACCAAATATGGATACCAAGTAAGAGAAAAATTCTTATTTCGAGAGATGTAAAATTCATTGACGAAATAGTGTCGCAAATTCCTAACAAAGAATTCTTTCCATTGGAAAATACAAAAAATTCACCTTTTGTGAAGAAACCAACATCGAGAGCAGTCGATATCAATTTAAATATAATAAATTTAAGAAGCCAAGACGAACCTAAGGAATTAAGAAATTCTAGAATCCAAAAAAAATTTAATAAAAATAACACAATTCCGCAAAGAATTAGAATCGGAAATTGTCATAAGTGAAAAACAAAATAAACTATAAGTAATGCACAAATTAAACACGGACCAGGAAGACCTAGGAAATTGAAAACGGGAAATGTATGTCGTCCTGCTAAAGTCTTCAATCAAAGACCTAACATAAATGAAGGGATTAGTAACAGAATTCAACAAAGCAATGATATTCAGAGTGAAGATGAATCAGCCAATGTACTTCATGATCCGCATTTAGTTATGATTGCTACGGAAATCGAAGTCAGTGGTGCTATTAATGGACCTGATGGCAAAGAATCGTTTGAAGCTATATATTCTGAGTGTTTAATAATTAACGATACTTGGGAATTAGTGGATAGACCAATCAATACTAAAATGTTCGGGTGTAGAACGATTCTTCGAAACAAATACAATTCTGGCGGAACATTATACAGAAGGAAAGCCCGAGTCGTTGCACAAGGTTTTGCTCAAAGACCAGGAATTAATTTTATTGAAACGTTTGCTCCCGTTGCCAGAATTGTATCTTTTTGTTTACTAATAGCCGTTTCTGTCAAGTATAAATTACGAATATCCCAACTTGATATAACTACGGCGTACTTAAACGGCGATATAGACATACTCACCTTTATGGAACAACCAAATTTATTGCAGAAAGTTTTAAAAGAAATGGTCGAAAATGAAGATACAGAAGTAATAAATAAAGCCAAAGACATACTTCAAAAACTACAATCGGGTGAAAAGGTGTGCAAATTAAATAAGGCCATTTACGCACTACGCTAAGCCGGTAGACAATGGCACATCAACTTAAGCACAACTCTGAAGTGTCAATTGGATTAGAACCTGCAAACTTATATCCATGTATTTATACTAATAGAAAACAAGGAAGCTCAACTTTCGTATTAATTTACGTAGACGACATTTTTATTGCTTTGAGTAATTCAGAAACAACAAGAATCATCAAAATAAACTATCGTCACAGCTTCAAGTCAAAGATCTACGAAATATCAACTGCTGCCTTGGCATAGAAGTCAAACAGACGGAAGATAAAATAACATGACAAAGCGGTTACATAAAGAACATTCTCAGCAAATTTAAAATGGAAGATTGCAAAACGGTAACAACGCCTATCGTCGTAGGAACAAAACCTAAAATTTAACGAGAGTACCCAAGACGATATTGTTAAATAGGTTCACTTATGTATGTAGCTATTGGAACGCGTCCTAATATAACTTTCGCAGTAAATATGTTAAGTCAATTTAACGAAAACCATGATCAAAGTCACTGGAAAGCTGCAAAACAAATTCTACGTTACCTAAAATTGATTTATGTTCGTAACGACTAAGGTATCTCTGGATTCGCCGATGCCGATTGGGGAAACTGTGAGATTGACAGAAGATCGTTCTCAGGTTGCAACTTCAATCTTTCTAGAGCTGCTATCTCTTGGAATTCAAAAACAGAACGTACCATCGCACTATTTAGTACAGAGGCGGAATACATGTGTCTGACCGAAGCAGCAAAAGAAGCCATTTATTTAATTACTTTTGTTAAAGAACTTGGTTTTATGGACTTATCAAATATTGTTTTATTCAATGACAACCAATCTCCAGTAAAAATTGCACAAAACTCAGTTTTTCATTCTTCGTTAAAACATATAAGTATCAGATACCATTTTATTCGACAAGCATTAAAGGACTATTCGCTGAAGATTAATTATTTGCCCACTGAAGAAATGGTTGCTGACGTTTTTACAAAACCTCTTTTAAGAATATAATTTGAAAATTGTATTAACAAATTAGGTCTTCATACATCAGTTATAACTTAAAATTGAAAGAGGGTGTTGAAATTACCAATTATTATCGTTTAATTGATATTTAGTCCTAGATTGTGTAATATTTTAATTACCATAACGATTAGTTGTTGTTATAATGTCAATATTTTTTGTATGTCGTTTTTGAAATGTGTTTACCAAATAAATTAAATTTGCAAAAAAATTTTTCAATGAAGAAGAAGTTGAATGTTAGATGTTTATTTCAAGGCAAATAAAAACAGTGAAATTGTTTTCGTAATTAACTTCACAAGGCGATTTTTAGTAAAATTGTGACGGTATTATTTCGCAAATAATTGATTAATAGGCCAATTTCTCCCTACAGTTTAGACAGCCGTGTTTACACTCATGCGTTTGAATATGAATGTTTGTGTTGAAAAATCTTCTGGGGATTTTAGTTATTTAAACTTGCCAGTTCTGACAATTTATCTTTACTTGTTCGCAAAAAATATACCTTACCTCCTATTTCTTGACCATTGTAAAAATGTGTACATGGAAAATGTTGTCTAAAAATTGAACAATTAGACATGTGCTTTGTAGTATCAATTGAAGTAAAATCATCCCATTTAAATTAGAGAATAAGTCTTCCACTACTGTTCCTGTGTAAGTACCTTTTTTACATTCCTTTGTTTTAATAAAATATTTGCTATCACGGGTTCTATCAATTGCAGACACTTTTTTTTTGTTTTCCTCTTTGGCTTCTTCTGCTGGTCACTTCAGACGTACTCCGTTTTCTACTAAGGATTAATTAATCAATGGATCCTTAATTATGGTTATGCTGGAAAGGATAATAATCCGAAAATTATAAAATACCAAAGTGGGTCTGGTATTTTCACCAACTTTGGAATTTCAACCTACCTTGGAACCTCCTTCTGGTCAAGAACACCACCCAAGATAAGCCTGTTATCTGGTTCTTTGTGAGCAGCGCAGCAACTGTTATCAACGGAGTCCATTTTTGTTTTTTCTTTTCTTCATTGGATAATAAAATACTAGATTTGGATACGAAAGCTGTCACATCTGCCGATTAACTGTCGAACACCGAAGACTTCCTATTTATACAAGCTAAGTTAATTCTTTATGCATGTCATTCATAAATTTTGTCGCGTTCTATGTATACGTATGCGGCATGAGTTTAGCAACGTACCTTTTTGGCTCTGTATAGACAATTTTGTAAACTAGAAAGATCCAAACAATATTTGCCACGTGAACTCGGTGAATCGCTTGCATGGAATAATCGGTGCTACGACTGTCAAAAGTTCATAATACGCTAACCTATTTGGGGCGTTTGTGCCTCAAATTATTACTCGTATCTTTACTCGCTGTCGTGAGTCATTATTATTTTATAACTATATTTTGCTATTAATTCTAAATGATATTATCTATTGGTGTGTCTATGTGTTTAAATGTGTGTTGATTGAACTCTAGTCGCTATAATATTATACATATTTCTGTCAACGTACGGTTTGTTTCTGTGTCTACGAGTTCCTAGTGGCTCTTATACGCAATCCTAGGTGGCGCCTTATAAATTCTTTGTGCAGTGTAGAAGCCTTCATTCTAACGTTTCTCCATAAGCCCACGACCACTCCCGACTAACATGAGCTGCCGGCAAGGTCTTCGAGCACTGCTATACTTTTGAGTTTGTTTACAAATAAACCGTAACAAAATAATTACTAATTTACTAAACCTTATAAATTCTGAAAAGAAAAAGATCAACTATGATGTAAGTACGACAAATTAATGTTTTCTAAATACTACGATCGATCCATTAAACACATCAACTCACGGAGTTCCATGAGAAACTGAAATATCAAAATCCACTGTTTACAAGAACTTGAAGAAGAACAAATATTATCCTTACAAACCTACAATTGTACAAACTTTGAACGTAAATGACAATTTCAGAAGATTTAACAATGGGATTTTCAAACCTGTGAATCAAGATTTTTAGATTCTGTAGTGTTTAATCGAGATAACTATTATCATTGATCTATTGATAATCCACATTTGGTCAATCAATTCATTTTGTTTTAAAGTCTGGTGTATTTAGTATAAATTTTAATTGAGTTTTCTCTTTGGTTTTAATGCATTTGTCATTTTAGATAATTTCCTAAGAGGTCATTTAATATTTGATAAGAAACAAGATAATGCCTGCTTTGAGATAAATTATTAATTTTGACAATAACTAAACCTTCTGGATCGAACAGGGTGGTTATCCTGCAAATAACACTCTTAAAGTTCAACAATTCTTGAGAAAAAACTTTAATAAGAAAGTGATTTCAAATGAACCAGTGCCATGGCCTGTAAGATGACCTCATATTTCGCTCTTTGAGTTTTATTTATGAGGTAGCAATAAAAAAGAATTTTATTTTTGAACCCCAGTAGAATCAATAAATGTTATAACGAAGAGTTCTTGATGTGCCGAGATTATGAAATATCAGCACAATTCGTGTGTAACCCTGTAAGCTGTCAAAAATCTGTGGGGCAAGATGGTCATCATATTGAACAGTTCCTTTAACTAATTTTGCAAATTATTGATGTTTAATTTCATAGCTGTCTAAATTTATTTCGTATTCTTTATTTTTGTTAATATCTAACAAACTCTCGTTTTTTTCCAAAATTTCTTAAAAATGAAAAAGTAAAGATAAATTCAAAATCAGATTCATTGTGAAGATTTAACTCTTCAAAAATTAAAAATTTCGTAAGGATAGGGCTAAGACCAGTCTTTTCAAGACACCTTACCAAATTTAATGTCCATGGTATATTAGTGCTGCATTTTATTAAATTATATTCTTTTATTATTAATTTAGTCAAACTTTCTATTTGTCTTATTATGTAAATACATATCAAATGTATCGCAATTTCCAGCTTAACTGCTGGCTAAAAATTTTCATTTTGGCAAAATAACTACTCAACCAACAGGGATAAAGTTAAATTATTTAATTTGTATATAAATCTTTTTTTGCGTATAAAAAGTTTCTATTATTTTTAAGTTTCCCTCACAATATTTTTTACAATTTCTTTTATTATTTTAATTATTATAATTTTGCAAACCAACCAAATAATTTGCATCGTTTGAAAGTAGATAAATATAATTGTTAATTTGTATAATTTTATTCAAATATACCTGTTACTATGATGTTATTTGATGGGTTAATGCTTAAATTGTCATTTTAAGTCGATTACTTGACACGGTTATAATTATTTTATACAATTATAAAAAAAATGTTTAACGGAACAAAACGATTTTAAAATGCAATAATATTAAATTCTAACCTTGTTGCCGGGAGATAATGTTCCAGGTAAGTTATTAATCCCTTTGTTCCTTATCGATACTGCTTATTACTCCACATATTATGAAGCAGTTATGCGACGGTTTCCAAACCGAAAATTTGAACACCCCTTTTTTCACTTTTTTCCGACAAATTAGAGTTGGTACGTTATAATGAAGCAAAAAATGCCTTATGTCCGATGGCCGGACGGCCGTCCATCCGTATGTAAACAAGATATCAAGGAAACCACCCGGCCGATTTTTATGAAACTTTGTACATAGACCTTATTTATAATTCCACAGATCTGATTAGATTTTGGGCATATTCTATGTAGCTAAAAGGGTCGTTAACCTACACAGATTTTTGAATTTTTAAAATATTTAGAAAAATATTCATTTTATACATTTTTGTTTCAAATTATTATAATATAATTATTCACAACTTTTGTTCAAACTATTTTTGATCCGATAAGTAATTACTGAGATATAACAATCACGTGATAATAATTGTTGTAACAATATTAAAAAAATTAAAAACAGCTATCCACACTATCAGTTTCTACAAAGCAAGTTCTTTTTGTTTTTTTACAAATTTATGTGAAGCGACGTAGACTCTATCAAAAATTTTAAAAAAACTCTTTATTTTTTTTTTAAAAAAAAATTTTTTAAAATTTTTAAAAAAAAAAATTTGGAAAATTTTTAAAAAAAAAAAAAAAATTAAAAAAAAAAAAATTTTTAAATATTTAAAAAATTTTAAAAAAAATTTTTTTATAAATTTTTTTTTAAAATTTTTAATAAAATTATTTTAAAAATTTTTAAAAAATTTTTTTTTAAAAAAAAAAAAAAAAAAAAAAAAAAAAAAAAAAAAAAAAAATTAAAAAAAAAAAATAAAAAAAAAAAGGAGAAAAGTTGTTGGAAATTCTATTGCCTATGGAACTATTTGTTTCTAAAACGCAATTCAATTTTTGCTTATCGGGGCAATATGGAGTTCTGCGGTAAACTCTTATTTACGGTACAAAGGTGTTTCCGAATGCTTTCGACGGAAGAAATTTTATTGTGCAAGCGACGTAGACTCTATCAAACGTTATAAAACCAACTCTACCTACTGTTTTTAAACACCACTATTTATAATGTTTGCCAAAGGGCACTCTGATAACTGAAAAATTTGAAATTCATTAAGCAATTTTCCACGCCATCTTTTGGATAAAATTGAACTATAATTTCAAAATTCTATTTAAATGACTTAAAATTGATAAAATTGGATTCTACATAATTATTAGATACATTTTTATATACGAGTATGATACTTGCAGTCAAAAATTCCACGTTTCTTTATAATTTGCAAATAAATATATTTTAATAGAGGTATCCGCCACTTTGTACATCGTTTAAATTAAATCAAATTTTCTCAAATTTCATCACGACGCAACTTTTGATTATTATTTTAAATTCCGCAATCGATTCTTCATGTTCACAAATCCTTTATACATTGTTATCTCTTGAATTTTGAATTAATTTTTGTTGAAATTCAGATTGATGGTTTTGCCATAAAAAAAATAATTTCACCAAAATCACGCACAAAAACGTTTATAAAGAACGATATTACGGCTACACTAAGTTAGTTCTATAGAAGTGTTTTCCACGGCCACAAACATAATTCTACATATTCTTTCAAAACATTCTGTACCGTAGAGACAATTTACGATGTGGTAAGTACATTGCTTATATGACTTAATTATACATAAAAATTGTTTTTAGATTACTAAAAGACTATATTGGATTATTTTACACATTAGAACAAATAAATTGAAAAAATTAAACATAGCCAAGATGCTGCCTTAAATTAAATTGCAATATATCGGTTTACAGCTTGGATTGTTGTCCGTTATGTATGTTGTAATCTCACTTCACTGTGTAGGTTTTTAATTCACAGCTTTAGAAAAATTAAATTTGACTTTTGTTTAATGTTACAAAAATTTTTGACTTCCAAAACCAACTTGATTTTTTTATTATTTTTTTTAACAAAATTTTCTTTTTTTTGCCTTTTAACGAAATAAAGATAGTCATGTAATACATCGTTGAATTCAGAATAAATTCTATTTTTAAAAATGTAACTTTTAACCTCTGATGCTATTTAAAAAATCATTGTATTGTATCTTGTATCTCTCAAACAAATTCAGCGAAAAAAATTGAAAAAAATCTTTAGAAATAGAATTTAATTGCTCCTAACAGCATACCAAATTTCGAAGATCTCTGATGAATAGTTCTCAAAGTGCACCCATACATAATAGCGACCCTGTATAATTTTTTAAAATTTTTTTTTTTTTTTTTTTTTTAATTTTTTTTTTTTTTTTTTTTTTATTTTTTTTTTTTTTTTTTTTTTTTTTTTTTTTTTTTTTTTTTTTTTTTTTTTTTTTTTTTTTTTTTTTTTTACATTAGGGAAAAAAAAAAAAAAAAAAAAAAAAAAAAAAAAAAAAAAAAAAAAAAAAAAAAAAAAAAAAAAAAAAAAAAAAAAAAAAAAAAGGGAAAAAAAAAAAGGCAAAGATTAGGAATTCCCCGAATTTTTTTCATGTGGGAAATTATTCGTTAGAAATGTCTAACTTTTAGATAGGTACACAGTGAAATAACTGATAAAGGACCTTTTTGCCGATAAGCGATTGGACCAGCAAGCCACCTGTTAAAAAAGTGGTTTTAGGAGATAAGACAATTTAACTTAAACAGCTTCCTGCACTTATTGGATGGTGCGATAAGAACGCTTCTAGCAGAAGTTGTTTATTTTTGATTAGTTTTTTTAGTTTATGTTAGGAAGTTATCGCCTGACAAATAAGGGAGTAGTATAAATAAACAAGTGCTACAAGTGATAAGCATATGGACATCTAACGATTTATCTGATAAGGGATTAAAAAATTGCAGGCTATAGTATCAATTAGCGCGATAAATTTGATACTAAGTGAGTAATTATAGGATAAAAATTAACAGGGTTACAAAATATTACAATATCCCTTGTTAACGAATTTAAACACCATATACAGGGAGGATAAAGTGTAATTACGCTGTAACTTGGCTAATACAAGTCGGATTTCAAAAATTTGTTGTTTTCTGACTTAATCAGAGTGTAACTAACAAACTTGGAGCAAAATATACAGAGTGGTCAAATAAAATAAGTGCAATTACGCTGTAACTCGGCTAATATAAGTCGGATCTCGAAAATTTATTTGTTTTCTGACTTATCCAGGGCGTGACTAACGAAAATATACAGGGTGGTCAAATAAATGAAGTTGATACATTTAAGACACAACTAATTTAATAAGATGGATACTGATGAGAGTGAGCAAATCTCAACCCCCTAAGGGAACTAAAAGAAGAAGGGCCGAAGAATCGGAAGAAATGTGGTATTCGCCAATGGCTGTACAACCACCAGCTACTAAAGAGGTACTAGTCTAACCAAGAGGCACCTTAAAGACTTTGTAAGCATTGAGGGCACTCCATACGGAAAGCGGAATACAAGCATCGGAGGTGAATGGATTACTACAGGAATTAATTAAGTTTACGACGATCCAAACAAAAGTCCATTGGACATTAAAAGAAGGATTAAGCAGGTTGCAAAGGCGGTTCTACAAACTAAAAAATACCAGAGAGGCGATGTATTGCAAACAGAGCAAATACATCAGTAACTTAACGGTCGCGCAGATGGAAACACGACAGGAACAAGAGAGACCCATAGAGAAGGCACGTGGCGCACGGTAAAAGGTCGTAAAAAAAATAAAGGCAAAACAATTAGCTCGGATGATGAAGGCAACACTACGGACTTTACAAAGGAAAGGCAAAAAAAAGCGAGAGCTAAACAGGTAAGACCAGAGGCAGTACTAATAAAGGTCAAGGAGAACAATAAATATGAAGACGTTTAGGGAGCAGTTAAAATGACAGATATTGAAGGTATAGGTGTTAAAATACAAGGAATTAGTAAAACTCGGGACGGGGACATCTTGTTCAAGATGGAGAGAGAAATGGGCAAAGCAAAACCACTCCATAACAAATTAGCTGCCGCAAATACTACGATGGATATGAGGATATTGGGGGCTGGAGAGGGATCAGGGATCTAGACTCGCTAACAATGGAGAGAGAGGTGCTGCAAGCTATCATCAAAAAATATCCTGACTCTAGAGCTAGGACCAAAAGGATGTTTACTGTCAGTAGAGGACAACAGGTGGCTCTTGGTACATAGTAGATAGAGATGATAAACATCTAAAGATAGGATGGACATCATTTAGATTAAAAATCAAGAAAGATCAGGAAAGATGCTACATATGCTGGGAGAAGGGGCACACAGCAACTAGATGCACAGGTGTAGATAGAAACAAAAGTGCTTCAAATGTAGAAGCCAGCAACATGCTGTCAAAGATTGTAGGGGAGAAGAAAATTGCCCATTACGTGTGGAAATCAGACCTGGAACAGGGAAAGGCCATAGAGCGAATATAAGAAGGTGTAAATATGAAGAGCTCAAACAGAAATAAAAGTAGTGATGGCAAAGCCATTATAAATTAACTTAAACAACAGTGGGGTGGCGTACGACCTGGCTGTTAAAGAGGCTGCGAATCGGAAGTACGGGTTATTATTACTATCGGAGATAGGGAAAAGTAGACGTAAAGGGGTGATAAGGGATGTCACTAGGAAGGTAGGTATACAGTGCGTGGGTAAGAATTTACGTGTTAAAAGATCTGGGATAGGGCTGGATTTGTGTGGGTACACAGGAGACGTAACTGTATATAGCTGTTATTTCTCTCCTAACGAGGACATAAATATGTTTATAGCGGATCTTAACGGATTGTCGGGGAAGCATACAGCAAAAGGGGACCAAAAGAATAATTATTGAGGGAAATTTTAATGCAGCGTCGCCGATTTGGGGGATCCATACGACAAGCCCCAGAGGAGAAGTGGTTGAGGAATGGTTAGCTAGACTGAACTTAGTCGTAGCAAACCACGGGAGCGCAGTTACTTTTGAAAGAGGAGACCAAAAAAGTCATATTGACATCACAGCGATGACAGTGGACATGACGAGAGACTGGGGAAAGTAGGAGATACTAAATGAAGAAACACTTAGCGACCACAGTTATATACTGTGGGAGTGGGTGGAAAAGCCACACCTAATAAAGACGAATTAAAAGAAAAAAACTGGAACACGAACACGATAGAAGTAGATAAGCTTAGAAACCTTAAACGGGAAAAAGACCTAGCTGAATTAAGGACAGCCAAAGATGTACAGGAGTTTTTGTGCAAATTGTGCAAACAAACAATGAGGAAAAGAAGGAATCAAAACGAGCAGCATACTGGTGGACTGATGAAATTGCTAAAAGCAGGACATTGTGCAATGCTGCACAGAGGAAATTCCAGCACAAAATGAGAAGTAAAGGCGATGCTGAAACGGAAAAGAGGCAGTATCAGGAAGCCAGGAGGAGCCGAAAGGAGGAAATCAAAAAAGCAAAAGAGAGTGTTAAGTAGACTATGCAAAGAATTGAATAAAGATATCTGAGGGAAAGGTTATCAAATTGTGGCAAAGAAAGTTAAGCGCAATGCACACACGGGGTGCTGTGATAAGGAGGATGTTGTGCAGAAAATTAGCAAATTTTTTCCAATACAACAAAGGCTACAGAAAAACTGGGATTAAAAATACAAAGTATGAGTTTACTGAGGTAACAACAGAAAAAGATTATAGAAATGGCAAAACAGCAAAACATATGCAGTGCCTATAGAACGGTGGCAACGGAGGATGTGCTGGTCATAGCAGGGCTACCCTCACTTCAGCTGCTAGTTAAAGTACATGCAAAAAACTTGAAAAGAATAAGGTAATTGAGGAATGGCAAAAGCAGTGGAATAGAAGAAAATCTTAGACAAATCAGCTGATTCCAGATATACAAAGTTGGGTAAATAGAAAGCATGGAGAAATAAATTATTTCATTACGCAGTTTTTGAGTGAATCCAGATGTATCGCAACCTGAAAAACAGAGCAAAATAGCTACTTCGTTTTTTTGAGCAACATTTTTGAGAAGATATGTATTAATTTGTCCTTATTTTATCATTTGATAAAAATTGTGGTTGCGTAAATTTTCGTATGATTTTTTAAGTTGAATTCTGGAATTTTTTCCGATGATTTTCTGCGAACACGCTCCGAATTTTTTGTGAAGTTAGTTGGTGTAAATTTGTTTGTTGTATCAGGATACCTTCAAGAACTATATAACTGCTTAATTGTTGCGTGTATACTGTACATATTTCTGCATAATTTTTTCTACAAAAATTGAGTATTATCAAAGGTTTTGTAACTCTCCATTTCTCAATAATTCGTAATAATGGTTTTAATTAATGAAACAATTAATTTTAAATTGTGCATGATTTTGACTTTAAATTTTATCGATTAATAGCTTTAAGTAATTATTGAAAAAAACGACGTTTTAAAAACACGTTTTTTTAGTTTTTTGCAATTTGCGGCAAATTTTTACAAGGCACTGTAAATTTTTCTGTATACCATCTAAAAGTAGACATTTCAACAAATAGTTTTCCAACCTGAAAAATTGAAAAATCTGAAATATTGACTTCAGATTTTTTAGTTGAAATTGGGGGTGATTTTTCGGTTTTTAATTAATATAAATCTAAAAAAATAATATTTTTATTCGAAAAAAGTAGATTGTTTAGGCCATAAAAGGTACAATCCATAAAATATGGCAAAAACAATTTTTTGTACAAGGAAAAAAATAAAAACAAAAAAAACCGTTTTTTTTAATTTATCTCAAAAATTTTGAAATTTGTCGACAGGTATAAAGCAGTTACATAGTCGATTCTTCAATAATTATAGCCAACAATAACAGTTGGCAAGTATAAACATTTCAAATCGCTTGCAGTAAAGTACGCAGTGGTTGTCAGATAGCAAACAAACACTGAGAATCCCCGAAGCTGTTTCGTCCTTTGGGATCATCGGAGTAGAAACTCGAGTGTGTTCACTATTGTCAAACGTGCGCTGTCGACTATATGCCCTACTGGAGGGATCATAATATTTAAACGATAACTTTTTCGACATCCAGTGTCGACTCGTAAAAGCGTTCACGTACGTAAATGTAAGCAACTTTTGCCGACAGGTATGTAAAGCAGTTACAGAGTCGATTCTTCAATAATTATAGCCAACATAACTAGATGTCGAAAAAGTTATCGTTTAAATATTATGATCCCTCTAGTAGGGCATATAGTCGACAGCGCGCGTTTGTACAATAGTGAACTTACACTCGAGTTCTTTCACTCTCGATGAGTCCCAAAAGGACGAAACAGCTTGTCGGGTGATTCTCAGTGTTTGTTTGCTATTGTACAACCTCTTGCGTACTTTACTGAAGGCGATTCAAAATTTTTTATACTTGCCAACTGTTAGGTTGGCTATAATTATTAAAGAATCGACTATGTAACTGCTTTACATACCTGTCGGCAAAAGTTGCTTATTTACGTAGTGAACGCTTTCACGAGTCGACACTAGATGTCGAAAAAGTTATCGTTTAAATATATATATATATATATAAATGATAAGTTTTTCGACATCTAGTGTCGACTCGTGAAAGCGTTCACGATACGAAATGTAGTAACTTTGTGCAGCAGTTACATAGTCGATTCTTTACATTATAGCCAACCCAACAGTTGGCAAGTTAGGTTGGCTATAATTATTAAAGAATCGACTATGTAACTGCTTTACATACCTGTCGGCAAAGTTGCTAATATATATATATACATATGTATATAAAAGTAGTAGATCTTTTTAATATCTATTACATTGCCATACAACATATTCCGATTCGAGAGATACTTTCGCAAGAAATAGTTATAAAACACTCTTACCACCTAAAAAAAAACTTTACAACCTCTTTCCACACCTAGAAAAGATTTAAATCTTGGATATATCATTTGTCTTATTCTTTTTCAGCGATTCCACCTAGTGCCGATCAGTTATTAATTTTCCACCATTTTGATGTCTTTTCGAGCTTACTGCACTGATCTAATAGCCTTGCAAAATCGAATATTGAATAAAACGTTCAACAATAATTGTTGTTTTAGTTAGAATTAGTAAATTCGATATTATTTTTAAATGATTTAGTAAAATATGTCAGTTAAACAGTACTAAATTAATTTTGTTAATTGAATGTTGTCCTTTGGGGGTTGCTAATTTATAATTAATACTATTGTAGGCATTAATGATAAATTGCATAACACTAATCAGCGGTTTAATTACATTTTAATAGTTAAATCAACAATCACTCTACGAGTGCTGTAAAATTGTATAATACTTTATACAAATTATCTGAAATCAAGCATTTAAACTCGACGCAGCAATTAAGAGAATTGTATAAGAAGTGTATAAATCTATATTTATCATAAACTACCACAAAAACGTAATTTTTTGTAAGAATTTTGAAATAATTTAAAAATAAGATTTGCAAATGTATCGCACAATGTCAAGATAGATATTAAGTATGTATGCGTGTGTATATATATGAAAAGCACTTTACTGAATTTACTTACTTTGATGATAATTTGTATCCTTTATCAAAGTTAAGTGAGTGTAATGAATAGACCATATGTATAATGTATAGGTTTCTATATACTATATAAAATGTTATACTAAACTTTCTAAACGACATCCAATCTATCTAATATACAATTCTTCAATTAAATAACTACTACTTAAATTTGAAACTTGAATATACATAGTAACCTACCACATACGCCACGGACATTGTGCGGAAACTGTTGAAATTTTCAGTTTTTTTCTTTTGTAAGCATTATAAAAATATTTTCGTTTGTAGATGGTGATCCACAAAAAGTAAGCATATCATAGTTGTATTTTTTGTATTAGGACACCCCGTATTTTATTTCAGTTTTAGAAACTGCCGAACAGTTTAATAGATTTTATAGGGTACCCTATACCTAACGTGTATTGTTTAGAATATCCCAGGATTTCTGAAATTACAGGACAAAAATTCAAAATTTATTTTCAGTGCCCAGAACTACATTGCACTTACGCATTTACGGTCGATTCTTAGTGAAAGGTTGATGTTATAGAAAAATTACAATGTTGCCAAAGTTTTTACAGAATAGCCAAAATGAAATTTTGAACCTTAAGTGCTTTTGTAATCAAATAACTTTTTTATTTAAATAAAACACCCTGTATCTTATAAGCCTATCTGAGGTAAATTTTAATTACCTTTCAAACTATAATAGGGTTTCCTATGGCTAACAGTAGCCGTTTTTCCATAATTATGAATTTTCATATTCTGTACATTGGATGTCAATATTAATAGGGTTGCTATAGATATGTGACAAATTTCACATGGTTAAAATTGTCAACTGTCAAATAAAATCGTGTCGTTTAGTTTAATATTTTCGTTTTTGATTTCAACAGTTTTTAAAGACATATCCTATTAGAATGTCGATATAATATTAACTCTCGCCGAATGTCATGAAAATTATTTATTGGCGTCACGAGTTTACGCTCAGAAATATCCAGCACAAAATCATCCGCCCCATAAACGTTTTCAAGAACCCGATATACCAAGTCCGGTTATCGGAAATAAAATAATACATAAAAAATTCCCCATAGAAAATTCCCACAGAAGCCAGCGCCAAATCAATCAAAAAACGGCGTTGAGTAGGCAATTCGTTTGCAGAATAATAATAAATAAAAAACAAGGATTTCAACCCTTTCATATTCAGTTACATAGAGAACTTTAGGGCCTGATTTTAATTAACGACTTGATATCTGTTTATGGGCATTAGATATGTTAGGTGAAAACAAACATTTTTTTGATTATGTGCTGTTTACAGACTAATCGACTTTCCACAACAGTTTAGTAAATAGACATAATTTCCACTACTACAGGGATCCATATTTTTTGGTAAAAAATTAAATGGACATAGGTTTCATAGATTTTTTCGTCGAAGTTTGCATGAACTTTTGAACATGTGCCATTGCATATCAGAAGGCGAATGTGGCTACAACTGGATAGCGCTCCGGCACATTTCGAACAAAATGTAGTTCTAGGCAGCAAAACAAATTTTGAAATTTGTCCTACAATATCAGAAATCCTAGGATAGTTTCTAAACAATTTACGTTAGGTATAGAGTACCCTACGTAAAGTTATATGGTTTGTAGTTCTAAAAATGAAATAAAATACAGAGTGTCACATTAAAATAATACGAATAAAAAATATGTATATGCTTAAAAGAAGAAAAAAACTAAAAATCTCAACAGTTTCCAGCACAATGTCCGTGGCGTGTGTGGTGGCACCCATAGTTGTTATAACGAGAGATAAATAAAAAAAAACAATTTTTAAAAATTCCCATGTCCTGGTAAATTAAAACTAAACTTTTTCAAATTTTGTAGTATTTGGTGGAAACGTTTAATACCTACTCAATAAAAAAGAGAAATATGTTAAATGTTTCTTTCAAACCTGTAAAGAATAGAGACCTTCAATTTTTAACTTTGTTTATAAGAAAAATTTCAAATTCAAAGCGTTTTATATACATCACTCTCTGGATGTGGTTAAAGTTCCAGTTCATTACCATTCACTGCCGTTTTTACTGTACATCTTATAAATAAAGTTGAGAGTTATACGACCATTTCTAAACTGAAATATTTAAAACCCCATTTCTTTACTTTTTCCGATGAATTACGAGGATATATTGAAAAATTATTAGCCTACTATAGAACCAAACAAAATTTCAATGTCAAAATATTTTATTACTCAACATATTCTCCTCTTAATTGGATACATTTATTACAGCGAACCTGCAACGTCTCTAGACCTTTCAAAAAAATGTTTCTTCTTGCTCTGCAAACCAGACCTCCACAGCTTCTATTACCTCCTTGTTGGAAGAAAATGTACGACCTTTTAAACTTTTTTTCAGTTGAGGAAAGAGGTGATAGTCGGACGGAGCCAAATCGGGTGAATAAGGGGGGTGTTCTAGTAATTCAAACCCTAAATCACGAATTTTTTGCATGGCAACATGAGATTTGTGTGCAGGGGCGTTGTCCTGCAAAAACAAAACACCTTTGGATAACTTTCCGCGTCTTTTCTCTTTAATATTTTCCCGTAGAGTGGTCAGTAATGTCAAATAGTAATTGTTCTACCCTTATCCAAAAATCAATCATGATTACTCCATGGCAATCCCAAAAACTTAAGCAAGAACTTTTCCAGCAGATTTTGGACACGAAACTTAGGTCTTGGAGAACCAGAGTGTCGCCATTCCATCGATTGTTGCTTTGTTTCTGGATCGTAGAAATGTACCCAAATCTCATCCATAGTAACAATTCGGTTTAAGAAGTCTACATCGTTTTCAAATCGAGCACAGATCGAACGCGATGCTTCTACCCTTGCACGCTTTTGGTCAACATTCAAACATTTGGGGATCCATTTTGCAGCAATTTTTCTCATGTCCAAATTGACGTGAACCATATGATGAACGCGTTCGTATGAAATATTCAGTGCTTCAGATATCCGTTTTAGCCCAATTCGACGGTCTGATAAAATCATGTCATGAACTGCATCGATATTTTCGGGGACTGACACAGAAACTGGCCTTCCCGATCGGTCATCATCTTCAATGGAAAATTTACCTCTTTTGAAGCTTGCATTCCAATTTTGACGGTCGCATACGAAGGACATTGATCACCAAGGGTATTAAGCATATCTTCGTAAATCTGCTTACCTCTTAACCCTTTTAAATACAGGTATTTGATGATGGCTCGATACTCTAATTTTTCGATTTTCACAATTTCGGTGGACATCTTTTTTCATTTAATTTATTGCGTGACTCTGGTTTACTTTTTTGACGTCAAACTTTACACTGACACTTCTAATAAGTTATTGTTCGTTGCTATGGTAACGCAATATTTTGTTTATGCAAGGAACTGGTCTAGGCTAACTAGATATCAATACATCCTCGTAGAGTTAGAAGTTGTAATAAAGCAAAAAAAAATTGTCTGTATGCCGACCGGATGTCTGTCCGTATGTAAAACCGATATCAAAAAAACTACCGGTCCGATTTTTATGTGAGTATGATTTAATAGCGCAGATCTAATTAGATTTAGCCATAATCTGTTGATCCCAAAGAGCCGTTATCTACATAAAGTTTCGAACTCTTAGCATATTTACAAAAATATTGATTTTTTTTTAAATAATAGTTGTTTGTAATTTAATTATACACAATATTTGTTCAAACTATTTTTTATCCGATTTTGTTAAAAGGTTCCACAACACCTCCAAATGATAAAAAATGTTACATAGTTTTACATTAACAGATATTGGTAAAACATTAACTTGTTTTGAGTTTTATTGCATATGTATGTTTAGTTGTCTATACTAAAATCGTTCATTAATAAAGGTTAATAACGATGAATCTTATTTATATTAATGCAAGTCATAAATGCACGATAGACGAAAAAAGTATATAAAGGTAGATTGGAGTCTTTTTTTGTTAATAAACGTTAATTACTCGAAAATAATTACATTTTTTAATTTTGAGTATCCGTTTCTTGAACTACATAATTTTTAGAAATCACTGACTCTATAAAGAGACTTTGTAAGGGGTATTTATTTATTTATTGGTATGGTAACCAAAAATTAAAAATGGGAAACACAGAAATGCGCTTTTTCGGCAATTTTGTTTCATGTGTATGTACAGTCTTACGCGTTTATAATGGCGCGGTGTACAGCATGTACATAAAATAGTCGTTCACCTTTAATTGCGTATAAACCTACATAAACAAAATAAAATGGGATAGATTTTGGTAATTGTATAAGTAGGGACTCAAATGTTAGTGCACGAAGCTCTAACTTGAAACTGTAAATTATTGCAAAGGGTGAATCATAAAATTTTGGACATTTAAAACAGGTAAACGTTTAGGTTTACTATTTCATGAAAAAAACAAAATAATCAGGTGTTTGCAATTTAAAATGTTAATATAATTCATAGGACAATATATTAGAAATTTTGAAGTAAGATGCAAGGAACTTTTGATCGCTTTTAGAAATAAACAAAGAATTAAATGAAGTTTTGCAAAACATATTTTGGAATCACACCATTAATTAATTAATTATAAAAAACTAAAATTTTGGAAGCATTAGAATTTAAACGTCACTTAAATAAACAAGACCTTATTTTAAATGTGCAAATACCAGATTAACCTATTGTAAATGTTGATAAGTAAGAAACAATTGTTGTTTATCGCAGTAATTTTGATCAACGACATTAACGTGTCTTTTATACCTTTCTGATTTAAAAGCAAATATTTTCCATAACAATACATTGATTTTCGGACAATGACCATAATTAACCTCTTAAACTATTGTGATGACAAAAATGGTTATTTTAGAAGAGAACTTTTAATTTCTGAATCATAAAACAAGGCAACATTCACTTTTAAAAGTGAATTTATTATATTTTACGTAAAACTACAATATCTAACTGCAGATGAACGTTGAACTTTTATGAAGTCATCATATGCTTAGTAGTTTAAACTTTTAAATTATAGTTTCAAAGCCTCAGTTTTGTTAATTCTGTACCAAACCTACCTATACAATAGCAAAATCTATCCCATTTTATTTTGTTTATATGTGTGCAATTAAAGGAGAAAAATTAGTACATGTACCTGCTCTTAACCGCGCTACTATAAACGCGAAACACTGTGCAAGCAATTAATTTCCAAAGAGACAGAGGTAATAGAAAATATATTGATCAATTAAGATGATATTTTATGATATGTATGGATCTCTGTAGTACACCTTCATTTATAGATAGCTTAATAGATAAAATCTTATTAAAAAGTACACATTGTAACCTATTTTCCAAATAAGATTCAATTAATGTCAAACTTAAACTGTCAAAAATAATACAACAATTTTTCTTCGTTAATAAGATGCTATGCACCACATAGTCAAATGATTTGAAAAGGTCTAAAAATCTTACAACATAATAGTGACTTTTCTTAAACCACTCCCTTTTTGTTCTTCATACTGAACCTCCGAAAAAATCTTATTTTTTTCAAAATACTCCATGATTTGCTCAAAAAGAATTTTTTCTATAATTTTTGAAAACATTGGAACTATAGAAATTGTTTTATAATTACATAACTAATTTACTTCTCTTTTTTTAAATAAGGGTAGAACCAAAGAAGAGATTACTCCACTATTTATTATTGCATTAACAACAATAGTTTGACTAAAATACTACTATTATATTTAATAATTTTTACAGTTATTCCATAATATATCTCGCATCAGTGCAATCAGTGCATCAGTAACCGAAATTTTACAAAATTTTAAAGGATCAACATTTTTATTTTACTTTATCTTGTTCAGTAAATCAACTTACCGTGTACTCATTTGCGGCCGATAACGGAACATTACGGTATCAGATGTGTTCCCTAGCAACCATATTATGACTTCAGAATAATAAAATTTTACTTTCGATTTCAGTTGTTTTTTTTTCTAATTTTGCTCAACTAAAATTACGAATTTTTATTTTATTTAAATCAATATCTATTGATACTAATCTATACTGTTTAACAAGAAAAACATGTTGTTTCTGAGAATCACCACTTTGGTTTCCGGAATTAAACGTCAAAACGTACGTCAATTTTTTTAAGAGTTTTTTTTTCGTGTGTGTTTTTAGGGGTTTTTGGTGCAAATATAAAATATGGAAGGTGATCAGTACCTTACAGTACTCCATAGTCAACAAGAAAACATGTTGTTCCTAAGAATCACCACTTTGGTTTTCGGACCTGGTCATCAAGACCCTCCCGGATAATTAGGAAAAAATGTACAACACAATTTCACAAAACACAAACACATTACACACTCACTTAACTAATATCATTACATGTGAATACTAGGGTGGGTAAGGATTGGCATGTTTAGGTTTTAGTGGTTTTCCTAAACCTTGAAGTAAATGCTATGCCAAGACGAATCAATCCACAATTGCACACACGGTTTCGTCATCACACTGTACAGGTTTATACTGATCTTCTGGGGCACCATAAATAACACTTACATCACAATAAAATGTACCATACGATTAAATAAATATTGTTTAGATGTTGCTTTTTGAAAAATATATCTCTACCAACTTCAGTAGAAGAAAACCTTATATCATTATTAAATAAGCTCTCTTTTACATTTATTTAAATATTTTAGTTAACTAAAATTAGTACTTTTAATTTGTTTGGACCCACATTTGATGGTACCTATTTATAAATATAAAATATGTTTTTCTACCAATTTTATTAAATAAAAAATATTGACTAACTAAGAATAGTTTCTAGTTGCAATTTCTTTAATATTTTCTTAACTAAAATTAATAACCGCCGTGTCAGGAATTGAACTCTAGACCTCCGCACGCTACTCGTGTCCTTATTCCATTCCGACACGGCGGTCATCGAGGAAGACAAGATGAAGTAAAATACCATACGGCCGTTAAGTGTTATTGCAGTACTTGTTTGTATTTCAGACTCGGCTCCTACGTCGCCTCGTGTGTAAAACAACAGTCTCCTACCGGACTTGCAAGGTAAAATTCTTTTGTAGGTTTCGTAATATTTCATTTCATTTGTTATGTTAGTAAAATGAACATTAAAATCGTCAGCTGATAAATTTCATTGTGTTTCTATTTTACACTTTTAGTGCGAATTGATAAGCGTCCACATTGCCTTTATGGAATTATTGGACCTGTTAATATAAGCATCATTGGCATTTATCTTAGCTAAACGAATATGTTTTTTGTAAATACTTGATATAATTTTTTTGGTTTATTGTAGCCCGAAGTACCAAATTTTAAATATAAGTCACTGACAAATTGTAATTTATCTCTTAAATTTTTCAATTTGCTATTAAACCCAACGTTTATAATTCCTTATAAGAACTTTTCTAATGGGGAATGTTTCTAAATAAGAATCGTGAAATTTTTTTAAGAAAATAGCAAACAGAGAATCACATTGTTTATCTTTTAATAGATTCTAGTCATAGTTAGATAAGGCAGGAAGAAAGTATTGCGTCCTTTATAAGAAAAAAGACGACAGGTCTTATAACTAGGTAACTTTGCAATGAACAAATTTAGCTCTTGACCAAGATGATCAGATAAACCAGTCGTTAAAATTGTCTTGGTAAATTTATTAATCGAGAAATTAATAATTAAATTTTATACACAATAATTAGCACGAGTTGGCAAAAAATCCTTGTACCCTATGTAACATTTTATTTAACGTTTCACAAAAATTTTCAAGTTGCCAATAGTTGATCTGTAAATAGTAATTCTAATAATTTTGTTATTTAATTAAATACAACAAATTTCACAATGACTTTCAATCAAGAATAATATAATAATAATAATTGTCTTTATTTCCACCCAAAAGTAACAGCACAATTAACTGAAGAATAACTTACAGTAACAAACAAAAGAATACATAAGATACAAATAAAAAATAAACACAAATAAAATTAAAATTAAATAAAACTAAAAATAAAAAAACTACTGTGTTCATATAGTGAAAACCTTATAGCGCAGTTCAAGTTAAGCTTGTTCTTCCACTAAAATAATGGTTTTAAGTCTGTTGAATATCTTACCAAATCAGGCGTGCCGCAAGGGTCCAATTTAGGACTTCTATTATTTAACATATTTATAAACAATATTGGTGACAATGTCGATGTCGAGTATTTGTTGTATGCAGACGATTTATAGTAAAATATTGAATGTTAAGGATTGTGAACGTCTCTCATCAAACCTAGGTAAGATCCAGCAATGGTGTTTTAATAATAAACTGGCCTTAAATTTTGCTAAATGTCAAGCCAACAGTTACGCAACGATGACCTGTTCGAAAACCTGATTGAAAAGTGACCAGAGCATGTTTCCAACATGAGGGGAAAAAGTTGGTCAAAACACAGACGTTGATTATGTGCGTGATATACACCAAAATAAAAGAGCAAGATAATTTGATCACATTAATATTAATACCATCTGAACCTCTAGATTTGCCTTTTAGATTGTTAATAATTGAATTAATTTATTCTACACCTGCTAATGAAAATTCAAATACATTTTTATTGCCAATTTTATTATTGTTGTAAAAGTTAATGCAAGTAGCAGTATCATTATTTACAGAGGTAATTGAATCAATAAAGTACTTATTTAATTTATTCGGATCACTTAATCAATGCGGCAGTGAATATTTAAATTTATTTGCAATATTTAAAGATTTCAATTCATTCCAGATTTCCTTATGACTTTTATTAGAAAATATGTGATTAAACTAAGCTTTTTCTCATTTATAATTGCAGTATTAGTAAAATTTCTGAGAAATTTGTAATACTCAAAGTAAGCTTTATTTTTAATTCTGTAATATTTGGATTTAGCTTTATTTGTTAGGACAAATACGTTATCGGTAAGTCAAGGTATTTAGGTTTATGTTTAGAATATGTTTACATATTCTAAAGGTTTTACTATCATATTTTGCTTGGTTAAAATTAAATCACCACCGTTTTTCAGATTCGATCTACAAAAATACGACACTACTTTCCATGGCTCTAGTTGCAATGAATCCAACGCATAAGTGTCTGTAAACCAATGTTCACTCATGCACATTACATCAAACTTTTTGTTACGGATGTATGTTTCAAACTCATCAAGCTTATTTTTTTAACAGTGAATGTTTACATGAAAAATTATTCTTAAATTTCGTATTAGTGACATTTGTAGACGATAAGGTAACTTCCCATCTACGTATTTATTGATCTCGGGCGCCATATTTGATGACGAAGTTTACTCTCCGCTTGTTAATCGGGTAGCTGCAATGGAGGTTAAAAATTCCAGTGTTCTAATCGTGTAATGGAAAGCAGTTCGGAAAAATAAAGAGAATACACTAAAACTCAAAACTTTTTTATTTAGCATGAAACAAGTTGCTATTAGTTTCACAAAAAAAACAGCATTTATTAAAGTAAAGCACCGGCCATGCAACTCAGAAGCAGTCAGCGGATTTGACAGTTATAGGGGTGAGGGTTTCGGTAATATAAGCAAAGCGGCGGTTAATTTAGGGATGCGGTAGGTAGTGGGAGTGACCGAGTCGACATACGAAAACGGTTTGAGTGGTGTATTCAAAACGCGAAAATGCGTCACCCCAAACACAACACACGGATACGAAAATGGAAAAGGAATGGCTAAGTTGACACACGAAAATGCGCTATGCCAACTTGGACAACGATTTGAGTGGTGTACTTAAGGCGCGAAAATGCGGCACCCTAAACACAACACACGGAGGAAAGAAATGGAAAGTTAAGGGAACATAAAGCGGTATCTCTACATCCTGGGGAATCGAGAAGGAACAAACAAAGCGGTATCTTTAGCGGTTGAATTAGAAAAGCAAACTTACTCAGTATTAACTGCAGGACCAGGTAGAACAGGTATTCGGACCAAACTGTCTGTTTAACCAAAGAGCTCATGCTTATATAAGGTATAACTTAAGTGAGGCAACTAGCTTACGAGAGAGGACTGCGTGCGCACGAAAGTTTAAGCGGGGCGTTATCGGATTTTGTACAACGGGCCACCCGCTATCTTCCGTTTTGGATTTACAATTAATAATATACAAAATTAATAAACAGTTCAAAACATAACGAATTCGGTCTTATCCTAGCAATTAATTATTCCAATTAATTTAGTGACGGTGCGATACTTAGAAATAAAACGCATCGTTACAACACAAACTCCAATAGGCCAAATTGCAGATTCCCCCAATTCTTGTAATAAAAGGAATATTCTAAAAAATATCTAGATATCAACTTCTTATATCGAGTTTCATAAAACTGAACAATGTCATCTGTTGTTATACTTGGATTCAATCTGTAAACGTGCAACTGGCCGTATTTTTTTACTTCCTTAAGCTTTATACCAGTAGCAGCCGCACTGCCATGAACAGTATTGTTTACTTGCCTTCTCGTAACTTTAATAAATCGTAATTTTTAGTTGCAGTACGTACCACTGCAGTATTTGCCGGAATTTTCTTAATTACACTCGGATGTTTCTTGATAGCGCTAACTTTATGATCAATGCTACTAGATAAAGAATTATTAGTGCAAATTTTCGATTTATTGAAAAATGCTTGAAATTGTTTGAATTTTCGCGTTTGCCTTGAATTCTATTTAGTACACTTTTTACAGAAATATTACTGTTAGACTTTTTTAACGTATCGATTATAAGATTAACTTTATCTCCCAGTATTTAATTAAACGCATTTAAAAATAATTTTTGCGTTGCCACTATTTAAATTGTCGGTATTGTATTTTGCTACTTTGGATAATCTTCAATATACTTGTCACAAACAAATTTCAAATTCTTTGATTCTGTATTAATTGAATCAGATCGTTTTAGAGCATATGATGCACGACATATAAAGCAACATAACATTTCTTTAACACTATGTCAAAATCACACACTTTACACGCATAGTGTAATTTTATGTCCTTACTAGAAGCCATCTTCAACAAAATTTTAGTGAACAAGTTCTAACTTAAGGCTTAGTTTTTTTACACCTCCAACATTAAAAATTCCTTAAAAATCAAAACTAAATTTGGAAGAAATTACTCACCTCAACCTTAGAAAAACAAAAACTCTAGTATGAGCATCGGACAAGACAAAAACAGCTGATATAAGAATGAACCGAATAACAATATAAGAAGTAGAATAATTACCACATTTGGATTGTACAATACCAAAAAGGGTAAAATAAAAAAGAACATTTCATCAGAAGAAGAACTTTCTCTATCTAATGTAAAATCAAGAAAAACTTTCCTTTAAACATTGATCTGGAGTACTTTGGTATATAAAACAGAGACATGAACAGTGGGAATAGTAAACAAAAGAAGGCTGGATTTGAATTGGATACTACTATAAATAAGCTAGACTTAAAGGATTGGCAATGACAGAGTTTTGAACGTGATAGAAGAAGAGGAATGTTGATGGAAACAAGTACAAAAACAGCTACATAGAATGTACTGTAAGGAAAGAAGCCCAAGTAACACTGCTGCACAAGATCGTCAAAGAACTCGTCACGATCGTGATGTATCTTTACATTTTAGTAGTTTAGAATCTTCGCAGAATTTGTAACTGACATGGTAACCAAATCGTACTTTTTTAATGTTAAAAATCGCCACAAGTTGTCGTCAAGAATTTAAGTGTAGTAGGCGTCACGAATATAAGTGACAAAATCTTCACTATTTTACGTTACTTAATCTTGACGGATCTACGTTACAAAATCGCCACAATGTCTTGACGTCACTTAAATCAAACTGGATTCTAGTTAGAAATGAGTAATATAACTTGACCCTTGCATTGTAAAATAATAAGGCTGGTTCTTATTACCTTATGATATGAGGGTTGTTTAGACTACTCACTTCGATTTTTGAGTGTACGCCCCCTTTTACTATTAACCATTTTGGAAAGATCTCTATTTATATCTTCAAACTATTGTAGAAGGTCTACACTACAATCACTTTCATCAGCATTAATTATAAGTACTGTACATTTTCTCCAATTCTGAATCTTGTAAGGGAAATGTATTGATTTTGGTCGTCTAACTTGTAAACGATTAAAAATTATTAGCAAACATGTATTTTAATATATTCTACAATAATATACTTATGTTAATATATGATATAAAAGTAAACTATAATATAATAGATATTTCTGTATCTCAGAGCCAAACTAGCTCAAATCCAATAATATAATTTAGGATGTTTAAAGGTTTAGACACACTTGTGGACCACACTTTATTATGCAGAAATTTGACACAAAATAACAACTACTTCAATTTTGACAAAGCTTAAAATATAATAGTGCCGGTCAAGTCACTATTTCATTGCACCGATACCAAAAAAGTGGTTCGTCAGTAATGCTTCACGCATAAGCATCTCACGATTTTTCACGAATATATCGTTATTCAGTAGTAACAATTTCCAGGACCGTTTTTTTTCATTTTCCCGTACTTAAACGGGACCAAAAAGTAGCATTCGATGCAGAATGAAGTAAAACACATTGAGCAGGTTAGCAACGGCCGTTAAAACCAAAAACTGACGGTTGTTTTAATATCTGGTATTATAAAAAAGGTTGCACATGAAGCGTCCTCTAACAGGCTTTAAGAGCTTGGTCGGTTAAATGCTCGTGTTCAACTTGCATTGAAAATTTTTAAATACCTATGTAGAAGAAGACTTAATACATAAATAACGATTAAACTATTTTACAGAATTAATGTTGAAATTTTAATGTTAAATGTAACTTTCACTCCCTAATTTTAAAAAGCCTTGATAAAGCATAGACTCGGGCAAAACGTCAGCTCATTAAAACCATGGTAGTGGTTTTTGATTTCATCGCCCCCTCTCAAGGAATCCTTATGAGGATATTTATCTGTAACTGTAATTTGGAAGATTTATTAAATTGAATTCAATTCATAACATGACTGCAGCATACCTTGATTACTTGATGAATTCTCAAGCGCACTATATTATATTCTGATTATATGTAACACTACATTACCCCTAGGCTCCTAGGAGCCTTACGAACAAGTAACACCGTTCCCTCAAGTGGGCCAGATTTTTTGGGTGAAATTGAACCTTTTACAGCTAAACCATTCGAAAATTTGCAAAATTACAAATCTTATGTTTTTTTATTCATGTTTCTACGTAATACGGTTCCGGAGTTATAAAAATGTAAAAATTACAGTATTTCGTATTGACAACGTAAAATTGCTTAAAAAAAATTTTTAAAAAAGAAAAATTTTATTATACATTATGCGACAGGAGCACAAAACGAACGTTTTTCTTAAATAAACTTTTTTTTTATCGATTATAATTTAGAAATTATAGCCGTTTAGTTTTTGATTGAAGTTTTTCGCTTATAACTGTTGAAAACATGCAAAGTCAAAAAAACTAAAACGGCCATAAATGTGTATTTCTTTATCCGCGTAAGATTTTTTTTGAATTTCAAAAATCGGTCCAAAAATAAGCAAGTTGTGGTTAAAATTACGGCTCAATTAGTTTGAAATTTTGATTATTTTTGACATTTTTTTTAACCTTAAAGTTGTTCTCGTACAATAAAAATCTAGATCGAAAAATAAAGACACATCTTTCGTAGACTCGAAACTTTTTTCGAAACGAAAATATCTCAAGCCGTTTTAATGCGACACGAATTTTAAAAAGATTGATTTTGCATCAAATCTATTCCTAACAACGTGAACAGATAGGTAATAAGAAAAATACGAGGGAAGTTTTTTTTTTAACCTCCGATCGCTCCGTGCAGACGCTACGCTGGCAGCAGAAAGCGGGCATGCGCTGTAGGCGACTGCGCAGCTCTTGCACTAAACACTTCGCTATTGCTGACATTCAGGCATCAGCCGGTATTGTGCTACAGCCAGGTTAACATGTCAGCCATTATTGATGCTCCCGCCAAATGTGAATTGCGAAGTGTGATTTGTTTTCTACAGGCTGAAGGCCATAGTGCTGCAGAAATCCATCGGGATAATGAGTCGTGTGTATAGGGAAAACTTCATGAGTGATGGTGTTGTGCGTGAATGGTGTCAAAAGTTTAAGGATGGCCGTAATGATGTGCATGATAAAGGGGGCCAAGGACGCAAATCTGTCGTTTCAGATGACCTGGTTCAACGAATTGACATAATGGTTAAAAACAACGGCAGATTCACCGTTACTCCTTTGTCTACAAAATTTCCAGAAGTTCCAAGATCTGTTTTGTACTCTATTGTTACTGAACGGTTAGGCTACAAAAACCTTTGTGCACTTTGGGCCCGAAAAATGTTGACGGACGGCCACAAAACTCGACAAATGGCGTCAGCTTTGGAGTTCCTTGAGCGTTACTATAATGAAAAAGACAACAATCACAACAATAGATGCATTCAAATTCACCAAACAAACCAAAGAAATTCAAGCAAACCTTTAACAACAGAAAGACCATGGCTACTGGGTTTGGGACCAACAAGGTGTGTTGTTTGTGAAGTTTATGGAGCCCGGAACCACAATCACTGCAGCTGTTTATTGTGAAACTTTACGACCGACGTTTGGGTAGAGCCATTCAAAACAAACGAAGAGAAAAGCTGACCGCTGGAGTTGTTCTGACCCAGACAATGCCCGTCCACACACTGCTGGAGCAACTCAACGGCTTCTGGAACACCCAGTGACTTTAATCTTTTTCCTGAACTGAAGACGTGGTTTGGTGGGAAGCGCTTTCATACCAATGAGGACCTTCAAACCAACGTCAAGGACTACTTGAATTCATTGGCGGCAACTTTCTTTGAAGAGGGCATTGAAAAGCTTGTTCACAGATATGACAAATGTCTCAATCTCTTCTGTGATTATGTCGAAAATTGACCGTAAGTGTACCAATCTTTCAGTAATAAAATTATTGTTTTATATGAACTTGTCTTTTATTTATAGCTTATCGGAGGTTGAAAAAAAACGGCCCTCGTATATTTACTTACATTTATAGAAATAGAGCAGATTTGGCATTTGAATTTTGACAAACCAATCTACCATTGTACATAATTTAGTTAATACACCAAACTTTATTTATTTATGTGTAACCGTAACCATAAGTAAATAAATAAATTTGCATTCAAGCATCTTTGTCCATAGATGTGTAAGCAGTTACATAAGTTAATTCTTCGATTATTTTAGCCAAGTAAGTGTTGGCATAAAATATCTCAAATCGCCTGCTATAAATTCGGAAGAGATTGTACTACAGCAAACAAACACTGAGAATCAATCACTCAACTGCTGTTTCGTCCTTTGGGACTCTTTCACTATCGTACAAATGCGCGCTATTGACAGGAGGAGATTCGAGATTGTGATTTTTTGCCAACACTAAGTTGTCTATTATAATCGTAGAATCGACTTATGTAACTGCTTACACATCTGTCGGTAAAGTTGCTTCAATACAATTTAATCGTTCGAATGTGCTACGATAGCACGAATCGACGCTAGATGTCAAAACACTTATTTGTCGTAAATAAATAAATAACTTGAACTTGTTTGAAGGTTATTAATATTTTCTTAGGTTCATTAGTAATTAAGTTTTACCACCCTTGGTAAGAAAGGAATTTAATTTCGGATTATTAATTTTCAATTTACAGTAAAAATCCAGTTTGCAAAATGAAAAAAAAAACAAACGATAACATTTGCTCATAAAACACATTGAAAAAAGCAATCGTAGACATCATTTTGTAATTATTTCTATCGGAAAATAAATTACAATCGATCAATAACACACGACCTTTGTTCTTTAACAAGTAGACCGGTAACACAAATTTATTGTTTGATTTTGTAGTATATATAGCCCTCCGGGTACCCTGCTTTTATTCTGTATTGTGAATTAATGTTTCATTAAAAAACTGCGATGTATGTGATAATTAACAAACCTTACCAAACATATGCTGTTATTAAATCAAAATTTACTGTGTAGGAAGTAAAACTATCCCATTTAATTATGTCACGTAAAGCAGATAATTTACCACTAATACCTTAGCATTAGCTGATTATTATTACTCTGACACAATGATAGCATGAATAAATAACGCAAAGCTGTATAGTTTCAGGAACTATATTATTAAATATTCAATATTAACCCAAACTAAAAACAGTTTTATTACCTTCAAATAAAATTGTTAGAAGTATTTTTACAGTATATTTGTTAATATCGTAGGCTTATATATAAAGCCGAGATGTAGAGAACGAAATGTCGGATTGAGTTAAAAACATACCAAATGATACGCAAATCGATTTAGAAGGTTAAAAATATGGTTTCGCCACTTAAAATACACTCTAATTAGCTGATTAATTAATTTACAAAACATTGGTAATGTAATGGATTCAAACCATTCAAAGTAACAAATTTTGCCCAAAAATATTTTGGGATTTATTCTAGTATTATATATTTTATGGTTGATATCAACACTTGGTATAATTGAGGATAATAACGAACTGCTTAAACAAACATTATTTTGTAATTTAATAGTCACTCGTCCAAAGTATTTACTACCTTAATTATCTCTCCAATTTCAGTTTTTTCAAGCTATTCTACGTTTTTCAGCACAATTTACAGTTTTGTGGTTTTTAATTTTTATTTAAAATGCGGGCAAAGCATTTCGATATTTTGGCAACAAATATACGCTGCCACTTACAAAATCTTCATAGCGCAATTAAATAAGTAATTGTTTGCATCAGAATTTTTGAGTTTTATTCGCATCGCAGGCACTTCCATAACAATTGTTTTAAGTTGCTACAAAACATCGTCAGTTTATCAGTCAATAATAAATTTGTGTAAAACCGGTTCAAAAGTTGGTATAATGTCACATTTTGGAACCCCCTCCAGTGCAGAAATTGATTAAGACATTCTTACACTAGCGCACACAAAGAAGTCATAAACATCTGTATGGAGATAATTGAAGGAGGTGCCGCCAAAAATTATGTGCTACAAGCTAGAACAATCGAGTTCTGTGGACGCGATTGCTTTCATTCTTAAGGATTGTGCAATTATTTGCAAAAAAAAGGATGGATCCTTTTACAAAGAAACTGTCGTAAAGGCAATGTACAATGTCACCGCAAAACTTGTAGGAGAAAAATATCATGAAGACTTCGGTATTTTAATAAATCCATTGAATGATATAAAATTTAAGTCTGCTAAAGGAACCTAGACGCTTCTCGCAAAATGTTCAGCTGGTCACAGTTATTTAAATTTCTTTCTTTAAAAAATTTAAAAAATTCATGTGATCGGTGGTGAACTTTTCCTAAAAAAATCTCCCAATACAAAAGTTTAGAATTAAATTCTATTTCGAAATATATATACGACCCCCCTCCCCAAATTGTGTTCCTAAAACCAACTGTTACAAGTGAAGCCAAAAAAGAAAAAGAAAGTTCATCGGCTTTTACTTACTAAAAAATATCTTCAAATGTTGAAGCTTCATGAGTAAAACACACCAGATGGTCTACATAAGAAAATATTTTATCTCATATCTTATCAACTGGAAAATTAGCTTATAGCAAATGGTTAGTCACAAATACCCATAACGTTTGGCAGGTTACACAAAAAACTTTCGGACAAGTGAGGAGCTAACATCAAGACCAACCGTTTGCTTCTTACACCCAATCCAGATTGGCGCATAAGCGGTATATAGTGTTGGGCGAAACAAAATGACAAAGTAGACCACGAAATCTGCACAAAAAGTGTCACTTGATACTAAAAAATTTAAATTTATAAACTATTCGCACCGAGTGACTATTATGAGCCAATTAGCAAAGGTTGGAATGAATGAAAAGCAGTTGTTGAAATTAACAGAAAACAGGTTCAATAAAATCTTCTTTGCAATTAGATAAGGAGTTTTACGAGGAAACACTTGAACTTGAAATTTTGACTTCTTCTTCTTCAAATAAAGTGAATTTAAGTGGTTGTATAAATTTCAATAATTGGTTGTTCAATTGTAAAATCTTTAACAAATAGATTGAATTCCCTACATATTTATTTTGTTACATACAGTTAATTTGGAAATTTAAAGAACATGCTTACATTTAAAATTTGCATTTTATTTTAAACGCGATATTTCCACTAGGGTAGTTATCGATAATTCACTTGTGCAAAAATTATCGCTTAATTGTGTGCTCATTGGCCAATTCGGCAATCAGAAAAACGTCATGTCAAATGCTTAATTTGACAGATGAAAAAATTTTTTTAATAATGTTAGTACCACCCAAAGTAGAAGACATACAATTTACAAAAAACTTCACGTAAAGTTATAGAAAGTATAGTTCATTCGTTTTATTTGTCCCGATTAATCGATGAATCAAGCAAACACTTGTGCATGGCTATCTTGTTTTATATATTGAATACAACGTACATAACACTACATATACTTATTATTATAAGAGTGTTTTTGTATGTCTCGTATTAACTCCATTAACTAACAAGGACAACATGTGCAACAAATATTGTTTTTTGTACGCACAGTTTTGATACCAACTTAAGTAAATGCCAAATGACGGACTGTCAATGTAATTTGTTAACAAAAGACCAAAATAGTAAATAACGAATGGTTAGCCCTTATTTATGCAAAAAAACGCTCGGACGGGTCAATTTTTGTTTACAGGGGGACATCTCCTGAAAACAAAGTTGACCCCGAAATATCAACAGGGTAGCCCCGGCAGCCTACATGTCAAAAATCTTAAATAGCATGATGGATCGACATGCACCTCATATGGAAGCACTTTCAATTTTTTATACAGCCAGATGCATCTTATATCGGTCAGAGGGTCCTTTATTTTATTTAATCGTATGGTACATTTTAAATATTGTATTGTGATGTAAGTGTTATGTATGGTGCCGCAGAAGATCAGTATAAACCTGTACAGTGTGGTGACGAAACCGTGTGCAATTGTGGATTGGTTCATCTTGGCAAAGCATTTCCTTCAAGGTTTAGGAAAACCACTAAAACCTAAACATGCCAACCCTTACCCACCCTAGTATTCACATGTAATAATATTAATTAGTGTGTAATAAGATTGTGTTTTGTGAAATTGTGTTGTACATTTTTCCCTTGATGACCAGGTCCTGAAATACGAGGGTCGTCCTAGAAGTACCTAGCCTAACGGATAGATGGCACTACTAGGTTGAAAACACAGAGCGCGTTTGACAACACGCATCTTAGCAAGAATACATGACAAGTTTGAGCACGTTCGGTCGTTTAGTATTTGAACATTAGCGATTCTCAGTGAACATGTTTAGCGTATTCATAAAAATGGAAAAAATTGGCCATCGTTACGTGATACAATATTTTCATTTGAAAGGGTTAAATCCAACCAATATCAAAACCGAGCTAGATGGTACTTTCGGAGAGTCTGCTCCATCATATGCGACTATAAAATATTGGGTGGCTGAATTTAAACGAGGTCGAAAGAGTTGCGAAGATGAACATCGCAGTGGTCGCCCAAGTGAGATCGCAACGCCGGGAATGATCCAAAAAGTCCACAAAATAGTACTCGATGACCGCCGATTAAAAGTACGTGTGATAGCAGACATGGTAAACATTTCAAAAAATGCGGTACATCGCATTTTGGCCGAAAATTTGGAAATGAAAAGCTATGCGCGAGATGGGTGCCGCGTTTGCTAACGGCAGAGCAAAAACAGCGTCGTGAGGATGTTTCAAATCAGTGTTTATCGATGTTTCGCAGAAATAAAACCGAATTTTGCGCCGATTCGTCACAATGGATGAAACTTGGGTCCACCACTATACGCCTGAGACCAAGGAACAATCAAGACAGTGGACTGGGAAAGGAGAATCAGCTCCAAAGAAGGCGAAGACTGTTCCATCTGCAGGCAAAGTCATGGCGTCAATTTTTTGGGATGCAAAGGGCATTATCTTCATTGATTATCTTCCACCTGGATAAACATTAAATAATCTCTTATACGCATTTTCCATTTAATAACGCATTCTCTATTTGCTTCTTAAATGAAGTTGGTGTCAATGATAATTTCCAACGAGCAACTTTATTATACAATAGTCACCTACTAGGTATTGAATAGTTATTTACGTAACATGTGCGGAAACAGATTCTTTCGGGAATGAGTGCCCGTTTGCATTTGCACCAAATTCCCGAATACTGTTTACGCACAAGTTGCGCATGCTATTTTTTGCACAATTCTTTTCTATAATTGCATTTTTAAATCTCTATTATTGTGATATGTAAATCACAAAATTTAATTAGTAAGCTGTGGCTATACGCATATGCACATAATGAATACATTTGTCATCTAGCATCTGGTTAACCTATTTAATTGTCAAACATTTGTTTGAAGATTTGCATTGTTTAACAACATTTACAACAAATAAAATGTCCGTTAACTGCATTCTAGATAACGAATAATGTAAGTAAATCAACAAATTGTTCGTGGAAAGCTTCTAATGTAGAGTATTTTTTTGTAGTTTTTGAAACACACACATGTTCGGTGCCTGCTTTACGTGCGCTCTTGATTGTTTCATAGGTAAGGAGTGCAAAATGACTGTTTAAGGAGTGAAGTTTTAAAGGGTTTTACAGAAATTAATCATTTGCCTTAGATTTAGGTAATGGTAAAGTTCTAGAAAAGACTGTGGAGGTGTCGTCTGTGTTCCATATTTAACAAAAGTATCTCAGCTAATTTATGAGATATTCTATTATACGTCCTAATTCCAAATATTCGTCTTAAGCAAGCATTTTGAACTCTTTGTATCCGCAGTGAGTTAGTTTTAGTTATAAGTTTGTCATAAATAACATCGCAATATCGAAATGAGAAAGTACTATACTTTCACATAATATAATTTTAAATTTATAGCTATAGATATTTATTTAATCGTATGGAACATTTTAAATATTATATTGTAATGTAAGTGTTATGTATGGTGCCCCAGAAGATAAGTATAAACCTGTACAGTGTGGTGACGAAACCGTGTGCAATTGTGGATTGGTTCGCCTTGGCAAAGCATTAGTTCAAGGTATAGGAAAAGTACTAAAACCTAAACATGCCAACCCTTACCCACCCTAGTATTCACATGTAATAATATTAATTAAGTGTGTAATGTGATTGTGTTTTGTGAAATTGTGTTGTACATTTTTTCCTAATTATCCGGGAGGGCCTTGATGACCAGCTCGGGAGACCAAAGTGGTGATTCTCAGGAACAACATGTTTTTCTTGTTGTCCATGGAGTACTGTAAGGTACTGATTACCTTCCATGTTTTATATTTGCACCAAAAACCCCTAAAAAAACACACACGAGAAAAAAACTCTAAAGAAAATTGATATAATATGGTGGTACACAAAAAATGTCAACCAATAGCTTCTTAGCCGTGGAATTAGATATTGTGTAAAGAGATTGGTGCCCCCACAAATGTATTTCATTTTAATTATTACAAATTGTTTATTGCTCTCCTTTTGAAAACTTACTGTAGTAACTTTAATTCACGTATCTGCTTTTACATTTATATAACAAGCTTTAATCAATATGTGTCTTATTTATGTTCTTTTCTATTTAAACTTTGTATTTGATAACAAGTACAATGAACCTACTTAATACTAAATCTAGTATTATGTTACAACCAGTAACCAAGCTCATTTGAAAAATGGGCCTAGTTTAGACAAACCTTAAATTAAAGACTTTAGGTCACTACTCCAGGTCTGAAATCAAAGGTCATATCAACTTTGGACCTGTCTTAAAACGTTTCCCTTGACATCCTGAACACTTTGATATATAACATGCCTATGTTTTTCTGGATTTAATATGAGGTCACGGCTCCAGGTCAGAGGTCAAAGGTCAAGTCAACTTGGGACCTATCTTAAAACATTCCCCTTGACATCTTGAACACTTTGGTATATAACATGCCTATGTTTTTCTGGATTTAATATGCAGTTACCGCTCCAGGTCAGAGGTCAAAGGTCAAGTCAACTTGTTCCACTTAAGATCCGGAACACTTTGATATATAACATGCCTATGTTTCCCTGGATTTAATATGAGGTCACTGCTCCAGGTCAGAGGTTAAAGGTCAAGTCAACTTAAAACATTTCCTTTGACATCCTGAACACTTTGATATATAACATGCCTATGTTTCCTTGGATTTAATATGAGAACTTGTCACCCCGCCTAAAATCGGCGCCTGGACCTCCTGAACAATTTGACGTATTGATCTCCGAAATCGGTTCAGCCGTTTCGGAGGAGAAGACGAACAGACAGTCAGACAGACAGACAAACCGGGCGACAATTTTATGTGTATAGATTCTTATCAAATAAATTTTGTGCTTATTTCTTTTTGGCATGATAATAATAATATAGCACGTCATTATTACGCCATATACGAATATAGTTCTAATTTTGGGCGTTTCTTTTTTGTTTAAACTAGCGGAATACTTAAACTGTGCAGAATCTAAACTTTTTGTTCTTTGTACTTATAACAAAACTTTTTTTCTCTATTTTTTCTCTTTTATATACTATTTTTTATTCATGTTGTTCTGTTTTCATATAAATGCAAGATTGCTTCTTACAGATTTTATTACATTTAAGAATCATGTTGTGGAGGTTACAGAATCTTGGCTTCATAACGGCGTTGACAATACCGTTATTGAAATTGAAAACTATCGTATTAGACAGTATAGAGCTTTACAAGCAGGCGGCGTTACCGTTTATATAAAAAACAACATAGAATTTAGTACTATTCTTAAAGAGTCACAAGATTCCATCAAACACATCTAGATAAAAATAACATTTTTAGACAATGTACTAATGTTTGGAAATATCTATAGATCCCCAAACACAAATTCAGAATCTTTCTTTTGTTATTTGGAGGACATTCTTACAGATTTGTGTACTACTGGCAATAACTTTCTACTCATGGGTGATTTAAATATCAACATTTATAATATAAGTAACAAGCTAACCAAGACCCTTATAGGTATTACTGCAACTTTCAATATGGAACAGTTGGTGGCTGAGCCAACGCGAGTTACAACAATTGGAAGTACTTTATTAGATTTAATCTTTTATAATGGAAATAATGTTGTTGAAGCGGGTACCAGAGATATCAATACATCAGATCACTTTTTTAATATATTGTAACCTTTTATCGACCATTGGATAAAATAAATATGCGTCTCTTTCAATTCGATCACGAAAATATTCCGTGGAACATTATGTATGGTATGGATGGTGTTGAAAAAGCACTGTTTCTAACAACTAATATACTATCACTTTTCAACATTCATGCTCCTCTTAGAAAAGCTTCTTGTAAAAAAAAACCTTATACGCCTTGGATTAGATATATGATAAAACTTCGCAATCGAGCATTGAATAGGTACCGTGAAACAAAAAACAACCATCACTGGGATTATTATAAACAATTGCGTAACTACACTACTACAGCCATTCGCGCAGAAAAAAGGGCATACTTCAATTACAAATTTCAAAATTTTACTCAAAAACAAAAATGAAAAGAACTAAAAAATTTTAAGATTGTAGATAACAAAAATAAATTCAAAAAATTACCTGACCATTTAAATAATGTCAATAATATCAATAAATACTTTGTGGATATTGGTAAATTAAATCTTCCTACACATCAAGAAACACTTAATTTTTACCTAAATAATAAATTAATTTTAAGTAAATTTAATTTTCATTGGTATCGAAATCTCAAATTGTGCGTATTGTGCAGAATATAAAAAGTAATGCTACTGGTTTTGATGGTTTAAATATATCTCTGATTTAAAAGTGAAAAAAGTTGTGGAACTTCAGATTCAAATATTTTTAGAGTCTAATCAGATCCTTCCAAACAAGCAGTCTAGATTTAGAAATGGGTATAGCTGTTCAACATCTTTGACAAAAGCAACAGATTATATATTTTATGGTCTGGACAAGAATAAAGCCGTTATCCTTGTTATGATCGATTACTATAAAGCTTTTGATATGATAAATCACCCTATTCTTCTTGCAAGTTTTAATTACATCGAATTTGATAATTCAGCAATAAACTTCATAAAGTCTTTTTTAACAAACAGAGTTCAAAGAGTTGTTCTTCAAAATCATGTCTCCGAAGCCGAAAATCTTACTGTGGGAATTCCACAAGGTAGCATACTGGGTCCCATATTGTATTCAATATACACCTCAAACGTTTTTCGGTGTTTTGCTACTGTGACTATCACATGTACGCAGACGATACCCAACTATTGTATGTATTTAGTCCCCATCAAGTACACCTTATTAATATAGAATTAAATAAAGATCTATTAAGCCTGTCTGAAGTATTAAGAAACCATTCACTAAAAGTAAACTCAAAGAAATATGTTGCTATTTTGTTTGGAGAAGACAATAAAACAAATTTGTTAGAAAAAATAAATATTGAAATAGAAAATGAGGCTATTCAATCTAAAAATAGTGCTAAAAACTTAGGTCTTATTGTAGATACTAAGTTAAGATTTAAAGAGCATGTTACAGCAAAGCTTAAGCTAGGATACTCAGTACTACAAAAATTGTACTCAAACCGTCATTTCTTAAACCAACAAACTAAGAAAATGTTGTGTGATAGTCTAGTACTATCGCATCTGAATTTCTGTGACACCATATATAATTCATGTCTAGATAGCGTTGATGTGAGACGAATCCAAAAACTTCGACATTGCTGTATAAGACTTATTTTTGGTATTAGACGGAAGAAACACATAAGTTATAAATTAAAAGAACTATGTTGGCTTAACATCTTGTAAATAAAATCCGATATAGAACAGATGTTCATAACCTCAATATTCGTCAAAAAATTTTTATAAGTATTCCTTCTCACAAAAAGAACTTTCTAAGCGTTCATTTACATATAATATTGCTTATATTAATAGTTACAAAATAAATGACTTCTCTCTGTCTATATTCTCATTTAAAAATAAATACCGGCAAATATTATTAGAAAAATTGTAATTATTTAAAATATTTAAAAAACATTTTAAATAAAATAATTTTTTACACCCCTTACTACCCATATTTATTGGTTATAATTATAAAATTTTGGAAGTTACTTGTCTTGTAATCTTTAATTTCTTACATCTCCTATTTTTTCTGTCCTAGTATTCTTTTATCTACTCTCTACTTTTATTTCTTAAGTACACGAATGTATTCGACAAAATGTACAGTAATAAATAGTTATAAAATATTATTATTTAGTTTAGTTTTTTTCAGGCCATAAAGCCTTTTAATGTTGCACATTGAAATGGCTACAATACATGGCCTTTTAATTCATTAAAATTAGTTTAATTTTATTTGTCTCGAAATATGTTCATTTGTGAGTTTTTAAACGTATTATTATTATTATTATTATTATTATTACTATTATTATTATATTTAAAATCACGATTAGCAAACAAAAGTTTTAATTTGATATTAAATATGTAATTCAATTATTAAATTTTAAATTGGTATCGATATTAAAGCCGAGCTCTTTTATGTTTTGGCTAAAACACCATTTTTTTTAAATAAAATTTTATAAACACGGAAAATCAAAAGACATGAAAATTTTGCTAATGTCAAAGTCATGTCATGATCTTTCGGTACTAATACATATAAGATACTAATTGATTATAAAAGAAATATCTATTCAATTAACAAAATTACACCTTATTACAACAATCTATCAATATTGATAATATTTGACTCATTTTATTAATTCCAATGAGTTTCTAGGTGCATTTTCCCTTTTGGCAATTTCAAAAAATCATTGATGGATTCTATTATCAAATTGATCCAATTTGAGTTTGTATAGCAAATCTTTAAAGGTATTGGTTTTGGTTTATGCCACGCTGACCAGAGTCGAATCAGTTGTCGCGACAACAAGCTAAACAGTAACCTATAATTAACGCAACCTAAGAAGCAAATAATATTTAGAAAAGTGAATATAGTCATTACAAAACGAATGGGATTGGAGCTTCTAAAATATATTACTTTATTAATTCATGATTCAATATTGTTGATTTTTTGGCTCGTATGTCTTTGTATGCGGTTCAAATTTTTGGACATGTCCATGGGTAGAATGTTGATATCTCTATTTTTAATATTCACAACTTTAGTATTATTTCTATTTTACTATTAGAAAAAATGTAAATGACACGTAATTGGTACGACATCTAGTTCCACTACCTCATGCTATTCTACGGTTTTTTGATCATCACTGCCAAGTAAAGGTAGACTAAAGAAACGATATCGAATCACTAGCTGTATATTTGTAAGAAAGTGTCCCTACAATTTTAAACAAATACCGGAAATCAGTTGAATAATTTTTTGACCTTTTGGAACCCATGCTACGCGCCTCATGTTTCAAACCTGAACGTCTTATGATACTAGTTTTTTAATGTAGTGTTATTAACCCTTCAGTACACGCGCTTAAATATATATCTTCAGTACACGCGCTACGGACGAAACCTCCGCATTCAGCGACACATTATTTATTTACCAAATAAAACATGTTTATCAATGTATTAGGTATATAAATATTTAATACATATTATAGAAATGTTAATGCCAAATACAAGTACATTTTGTAAACACTAATTTTAAAAATAAACGAAATATATTGGTAATTTTGCTATATAATAGGTATTATAAAATAAAAAGTTACATAAAAAAAGTAATCTTAGGAAGTTTTTCACTCATCTATGTCCATGTCATCATCCTTTTCATGGTTACAATTAGGACACACTTTCGTTGTATGCTCTGTACAAATGAATGCACTACAATTAGAACACTGCGATTTCGTGGGTTTGTTTTTTTTCGATCACAGAAATTACACCTTCCTGATGTTGTATTTCTGGTAGGTTTTTGCTGTTCCTCAATGTTCAATATTTCACAAATTCTGGATTTAACCGTGTTTGGTAAATTCATCGAAAGTCTATTGTTTTAAGATGATCCCCTATTAATTGTTTTACCAAGGCCAACAAAAAGTCTTTTCGGTAAAGATTTGGTTGAGCATGGTTATGTTTATAAATAATTAGGCTATTTATACCCGAAATATTTAAGCAGGTATAAAAATGGTAAGTGGCCATCTACAACTTACGCGAGCAACGGAATATGTTGCTTTCATTTGATCAGCCACGTCCACACCGCACTTTGTTTGATTATAAAACTTACCATCTCTGGTAATCGCTTGGGGGATTCATTGTCGACAGTATCTTCAAAATGCATACTGGATGCAAGAAGAACAACTTTGTTCTTTTTGGTTTATATGATAATATAGACATATTGTCAGAAAACCGAACATGGATGAAAATTGTGCTCTAACCCTTGTTGCAACAAATAATGGCGGTAACTCTTTTTATTCTTTCTTAGAGTTCCTACTGCAGATAATTGTTTCTCTAATAATGTCTTGACAAGAGGTATGGAGGTAAACCAATTATCGAAGGTTAAGTTTCTTCCCGAACCCCATATTGGTTTGGATAATCGTAACACGACGTCATACGGCTTATTGCTAAGATCGTATTCACCGGGGTGTTGTTTTCCTGGATATATTTCCATATTGAAACTATAAAACGATTTAGCATCCACAAGTGCCATAATTTTTAATCCATATTTTGCAGGCTTTGACGGTATATATTGCCTGAAGGAACATCTTCCTCTAAACGGCTCTAACATTTCATCTATGGTTGCAAATTCTGAAATTGTGTAGTTTTTCTGACAATTACTAACAAAGTCTTGAAAAAAATTACGAATGGGTGCTAATTTATCGGTCTGCTTTCTGACGTTTCTTGTGTTTACATCATCAAATCTCAGGGCCTTCAACAAGAATAAAACCTGTTCATTCCCATTGTAAGACGAAATAGCTCTGTACCCGTACCATCATTTGCCCAAATCTGTTTTACATTTGTATGATGCAAACGCAAAAGTCCTGCCATGTATAGTAATCCTATAAGAGCTTTTAGCTCTGATAAGTTCGTATTCATTGCGTCTCTTTCTCTAGAATAATTGATACGAATTCTTTGTATATATATGTTAGTGTTGTTGACAACTTCTTGTAAAATGTTATCGGGAAAAATGATTGCCAAATTTTCGTTCTGTTTTCAATTCTTTTGTGTAATTCGTCGGTCCAGGAGATTCTCTGAATATATTTTGTTTTGGAGTTTTTCGAGTTTTATTTTTATCCGAAATCATACACCAAACTGTCGACCCGTCTTTGCCCACATAATATGGTACATTTTTTTGCAATTACTTTTTGTTCACTGTCAGATTCACTTTCTGATATATCATCTAAACATTCGTCTGGTTCACTGTAGTTTAGAATGTCAGAGTCAGAATTTTTGTCACTTATATTTTCACTACAACAGTCCGATACTTCATCATATGGTTTTGCTAGTGCCATTTGCAAAATTTTACGACCCCGAGATAACGCCATATTTAAATTATATAAACGACTAAAATTATAATCACACTAGTAAAACGTTATAATTTTATAAAACTTAAATCACCAGCACACGCATACGCGGAGGAATCGTCCACGACTAACTTTTACACTCTTTACAACAAGTTTTCAAGTGAATTACTAGAAACCAATATACCTACGTACCCCTAAAATGTCTAAAAATAGATAGCTAAAACGACAAAGAAATAGAATAAACGAATTTGAACGAAAATCAGTTTTTACAAATAGTGCGGAGCTTTCCTCCGCGTAGGCGTGTTCTGAAGGGTTAAAGAAGAAATGTACTGATTAGGGTACACATCCATTCTAGTTAGTGTTACGGGAACAAAAACAAAACTGCCTAAAAGAAATCAAAGTAACAATTCGTATGAAAGCGCCATGCGCGATTATTCTGTATGAAGTTAAACATTTCCGCAAGGGAGACTAACGTTTGTAATTGCAAGTGCTGCAGTTCAGCCCTAACAAAGTTTTACAAAAGAATTATTAGATTGGGACATACGAGAGGTTTTTTAAACGATCTGTCCGGATCGGAACGCAATCCGGATGTGTGAATCTAATCCCGCCGATCTGGTTTGCCATGGGACAGGTTGGTTAGATAGTTGCAAATTCTTCCATATTTTGAAGTGATTGCACCGCGGGTTGGATATTTTATAGTGTCATCATAATCCCAGATATTTTCGGCATCTGTTTCGGCATGGAGAAGAAAAAGAAAGCGGCATTATTGGAAAATTGTAAAAAAAATCACAAGCAAATACGCTGTTTAAAGTGGATTCAAGAATGGAATCAACAAAGACAAAATAATGACCACCTGTCACAAGCTCTTTATAAGCTTGTACCTTCAAATTTTTGTTTAAGTAACTGTTATCTCACATTTTTCATAGACAAGGTCTTTGTCGATACATTTCGATTATATGTAATGAATTAACCGGTCCTCCACAATTTCGTACTAAATCTGATTTTCTAAAATTTTTTCTCGCGGTTCAATTAGTTTAACATTGAAAGACACGAATGGGTGAAGGTGTTATGTTACAAATTTTAAGTTGGGGTTAGTTAAAAAGTAAAACTGATTCATGCAACGACTGATTCTTGTGATCAGATCATGGATTGGATCAGATACACTGCCTAATCTTTAATCTGTTTAAGATTTTCCAATCGAAATTTTTCTTTCCAAAATCTCTCTGTTGAAATTAAAGGTTATAGGATTGCTAAACTTAAAAATGTTACGTATTAAATTAAAAAAGATAGAATACGTTAAATGAAACTTAAAAATAATTATATTATCATTCTTAAGATTTTGTGTCACTCACAGCGAAAATTGCAAATCATATGTTGCAAAATAAGCCTAAATACTGTACCTATATAACATCTGTTTTGTTTTATATTGTGTTGCTAGAGCTGTAATCGTACTTTACTGACACAAACAATTTATTAATGTTCAATTATATTTGACATAAAGTTAGTTTATTTAACAAATAGTAAGATTTAAATGGAATGCTTCAGTGAGGAGAATGTAATCAACGATCAAAAATCCCACTTCATTTTTAGAATTTAGGCGACACTAAAATTCAATTTGAAAATAAATTAAATATTTAAAGAGAAAGCATTGTTATACATATATTCGAGCTTTATACATTTATCCCTTGTGTCTGATACGCAATGCATATATTCTGTATATCTCAAAATATGTATTTAAATTTAATTAATTATTTTTTGTAAACACGTTAACTTAATTTCTAATATTGATCAAGTAAAATGTAAATGTATTATTTTGTAAACGACGTAATTCTATGTTAAAAGTTAAAATTCGTTCTCAGAAATGTCACGGTCTGATATAGGTTTAGACAAAGTTTTCCTATTTGATTCTGAAAACGGCTTTGCCGTGTTTTGCCCATATTAAGCGCCATCTAAAAAATTATATATTTTTATTAAATTTAGTCTGTACAATCATTTTGAGGTACTCAATTTTAAAGGTTAATGAATAAACTCATTCTAGTTGATAAAAACTTTTGTTGAAGTACAAAACTGTTAGTAAACAACCAATACTTATTTATTTACAAAAATAGTTTGTAGAAATATGTAGTTAGTCAGATGTTGGTTGTGAATTTATCAACATAACAAAAAGTCTGTGCGCATTTTTTAACGCAACATATTGTCATCCAGAATTACCAATAACCAGTGATAATTGTAGAATAACGAATAACACTAACAGACGCGTGTTTCGCCTTATTGAAGTTCATCAGTGCAAGGTAGCTTGAACCCTTTAAAATTTTCACTGGCTGATGCTGCTTTAAAAATATGCAAACCTTTTTCGCAATGTTCATACAACAAATTATTTTCTATTTGTAGAATGTAACACATGGAAACTTTTCATAAGGCGGCTACACCGCTAACACTTCATTTTTTGTTTCTTTTGCTGTTTTAAATCTTTTACCAGCATTTTGTGTACAAAAAACTTTAATTTGGGCTTTAAATATTTTTTGATTTGCAAATTTTTAGTTTCTTCTAATTTTGTTTGAACTCCGTCAAAAAAACCGTTTAAAATTCCTTCTTGTTTTTTATAATTTGTGTGCCAGCGACCAAAATTTTGAATTTCCCAGTGGGACCAAATGTAGTCAGTCTGGTACTAATTAACAAGGTAGAGAAAACATTTTTCTCGAGTGAATAGTAGAGAAACTGAAAAAAATTCTCTTCACTATGGTTTACATACTGTTTTTACTACTAACACCTTTTTCTTACGGTTACCATCTCCGGCAATCGAAGGTTGGTAACAATATTAGCAAACGTTTTATGATGAATGAGCCAGTCTAATCTTAAATGTTCTTTAGCCGGGAATACTTTTTCCAGTCAACAGCCGTTGTCCGTTGTTTGATAATTTGCAAAAGTTCTCTTTCTCGGTTTGCTCTTCTCAACACTTCACTTTTGAATAGTCTGCGTTATATCCACATTTTAGATGATTCAAGTTTATTCATCGTGTTGACGTTCAGTGTCCACGTTTCACTCTCATCTAATAATACTGAGGAAGTATACATAACACTTCAGAAATCGATGTCATAGGTTCAGACTGATAGTAGGTTTGCAACGAAATTGTTCCATGCTATTGAATGTGGCTCTTGCTTGTTCTATTCTGGCTCTTATTTTACGTTCTGGCTCTAATTCTGAATACGTGAATCGGTCCTGACGCCGACCCTGTATTTTTGTCGCATTTAGTAACAAATACAAGGTCGAATGCGTTCAACGTTTGTTCTAACGTCCACATGTATTAAATGAAAATACAAATAAGGATGAAATGAGATTGTGCTTAGTTTTGCAATTATCGCAGTTTTTTTGTTCTTCCGTGCTTCTTTCTTTTGATCTTTACTGTTTCTCTCTTTGTGGCTAATCTGAGATGGTTAACTGTTCTACCTATACGCCAAACGAATAAAAAAATCTGCAACCGAACTTATTGCAGGGAAATGGTATTATAATAATAAAAATATTTTTTTTTCATGTAAATAAGATTTTATTTAATTGCAATGAAAAAGTTTGTAGACGCATAAATTAAGATAAGAGTATGGTTTATAAATTCATTTCCGTTTGGAAATAAAATAAATGTACAGAAGTAAATCGTGGACGTGGAAAATGCACAAAATAGTGTCTAGTCTTTGTGGCGCGAAAATGATATATGAATTATCAACACTTGTGCGTGAAAAACATTAATAATCAAAAGTGATGTGGAAAGTGAACTCTATAAACGATAACAGATTGTAATGAAAAATTTTATTCAAGTGCAGATGTACTGGCAAATTAAAGATGGGGAACAAAAACTAAAAATCGGGGAGTAGTTGTTTAAACTGGGGAGAAGAAATATGTAATATTCAGAATTGTTCGATATAATCAAAAAATTCAATTACCAAAAATTAAATGACAAAAACATACTTGTGTGGCTCTATAAAGACAGAAAAACTAAGTGAGAAAGTGTGAAACGAAAGGTTAATGTGAACATTAAACTAACTAAAGTCTATAATCAATGAATCAACCTGTTATCAATCGAGAATTGCATCAACGGGATTTTCTACTACATTAAGAACAGCGAACTCCAATAAATATAAAATAGGGTCAGCCAAAAAAGTTAGGAATTGCATTTCGCTTGAGGTAAAATTAGTTTTAATTACGTTTTCACGACCTGTTTTTGCATTCAAACGCGATATTAAATTTAGATTTAAATTGTTAATGTAAAAATATTTTTTTGTTTTGTTTGTTTGATTAAATTCACATTCACATTCTGTTCATAATTAAATCTTTTATTTAAAACGGACTCAAAAAGCTCTGAATATATATACAGGGTGTTTCTGAAATGTGTGTACATGGCTTTACCAGAGGTTCTCTGGCTCAAAATAGATCATTTGACACCAATTTACCTATAACCAAAAGTGCACCAGAGGGCGTTAAACTTTCCAAAAAAATATTGTATATTGGGAATAACTCGAGAACGGTTTCACGGATTTGGTTCCGCTTTCGTATGCTGGTAGTCTGCTTCTGAAGACATTTTGTGTGTAATGTAGACAAACTTCTGATGGCAGGAAAAGTCGCTTTCATACAGACACTGTCAAATAAATGATAATATTTTAACAACCGTCAACAATACGAAGTCAAAATAATTCTGACAAATAAAATGAACAATTTGAAAACTTTTTTTCTCTTGTTAAATTGCGCTAATGTTAATAGTTCGATCAGAAAAAAATTATAATAATATCTATGCAAAGCGCATCCATACGCTTAGAAATCCAAGTAGAATGTTAGTAGGCTATGCGTGTCAATCCAATTTGGGAACCTTTCTGCATAAACCTTCACGCTCTCCCGACAATTGCCATTCCAAAAGCTCAACATTGGATTTATCTTGAAATACCATCTCTAGAACTCCCTTTTGCAGATCAGTTCAGTTCTTCAAGGCGACACTGTTCGCAAGTGTTATTTATTTTAGATACTTTTGCTCGTTCGCCTGATTTACCCGAATTGAAAGAACCAATTAAAACCCGTTTCTATAAATTGGAACTATTGATGTACGATCCAGAGGTGACACGAGTTGATTATAGAACTTCGTAGAATTATGTTACTTTAATTTTCAGTCTATGAAATTCTTATTTTTGCATTTAGTCGACTATAATAATAAAAAAATCGACTTATGTAACTGCTTACACACTTGTCGACAAAGTTCCTTTAATGCAAACCAATAAATTTACTTATATAACGGTAACAAGACAGTAAAAGAGTACAAACAAAGAGACAATACTAAATTTAACAGAAAGCATGTAAACGACCTTGCTTACGAAGCTTCAACCTAATTATCACGTATAAAACGAAGCGGTTACGATAAGCAAAAGGAGTTCAGTTGTGTTCAGTTTAGCTCGAAGTTTGGTACACGATATGTAACATGAGCGGCGCCTCATTTCTGCAACGCTGCATCTCGTACGCTACGAGTGTAGTAAATAAACGCATTTAAACACGGAACGACAACGCAGTTCTTTCTCCGGTTAAACCAGTGTCTCGTATTCACCCTAGATGCTACAGTGGTGACCCCAACGTGATGTAAAATTAGAGAAAGATCAATATTCAAGGAGGAGCAACACGGCAACAACAACAGGTATAGCTTAGACGCCCATTCGCCTGTCGCATACAGGACGTGCGGAACAACGATATCCCCCATAAAGCTGTCGAACACAGCACACATTACGCACAAATCCGTCTCTGAAGTAAACAAAACGAAAAGCAGTAACGAAAAGAAGCAGCAACGACAAACCCCGCAACTGCAGCTTCCGCAACTACATTCACTACGGATGCACCAACGCAACAGGACGTCGCCCCGATCCAAACGCCACATACGATCACACAATCCGGCAGGTAAGTCCACTTTCCAAAACATTTAAATTAAGCATAACGCTAGCAATAAAATGCACGCACAAAAACAAAAATTTGTGAGCATCACGAACCTCCTACACGCTTTACCGTGGATCAATCCACTAAAGAGGGACTCATATGGGGTTGCCGTCTCAACCCCATCGCAATCGACACGATCATTTTACATCCGCATGTCGCAACGATTGGAACGCGGAATTCAAAATGTAATTAACATAACAAACCCGATTAAGAACTGCTGACACCCGAGAAGCATGCTTACGAAGCATCTACCTAATTATCACGTAGAAAACGAAGCGGTTACGATAAGCAAAAGGAGTTCAGTTGACTTCAGTTTGTTACGATAAAAATTCACGTTTACTAGCTTTTATTTTTCTAACGTTAAAATTTTTTTGCATACGTGTTACTTTGCTTATTAGTTGATGTCTGCTGAGATTTGATTACGTCCAGAAATCGTGGATTGTCTTCTGGAACCGTTCCTGCCTTATGCTGTTTTTGGAGGGATTAACTTCTCGACCCTTACTTGTACTCGAGGAAGTGTTATTCGAAATAAACCTATGCTGTTAGGAAGTGCTGATTAAAATGCTGTCACGCAAGATAACGGAAACCGGCGGCTTTAGGGTGTCTCGACTTAACACCGAAAAGGACTTTCCTTCAATACTGTGCCGCCGATCTAAATCGCCATCAGTTCTTTGCTTTGCAGCGATTTCAATTTTAGCGTGTGTATCCAAACAATTCAATTACCAGTACCAAACCATTTTTTAACTATAACTGGGAACTATTAATGTCGAACGTTCCAAAAGGACGCCTTAATGAACAATACACGTATGTGATCCTAGTTAAGTAACTTATCTCCAGGGAACTATATGTTAATGTTGAAGAATTGTGTGTCGCTAGACCAATTACTTATACTCAACAGTTTCTTATCTTGTTTGTTCGTATTACTATCAAAGTAACCTTGACTGCTTTGATGAAGTACGTTTTAAGTCAAAGTGGCACTTATAATTTATTTACTGATTGTTACATTTGAATCCACACGCTCTGTGTGCGTAGCTATCGGAATAAGTTCGACGCTCAAGGAGGATAAAGAAAAGACCCATCTCACTCAATAGCAACGGCTATCGAGTTTTGTCTATTACTTGTTTACTGTGTCGCTAATTAATTTATATTTATATGTGTGAATATCACCGAGAGAGCACGATCTTCTGTATTGTTACTGATATATTTTTTTGTATGACGTATTATGTGTGTAAACGATTAAACAACGATTTTTTATAATTGCCCATTAACCAAAGTTAGTGTAACAAATTCAGTTCGAAGTATGGTACACAGTACAGTACATAACCCAGTGCATTTCGACAGCGAAGTCAAGACCACCTATCCGAATTAGACAGCCCGCAGCGCCGACCAGCGGGCAGTACAACGGTGCAAGGCCTTAATTGGTCATCAATTCATACGGCGGTATGTAACATGAGCGGCACCTCATTTCTGCAACCCTGCATCTCGTACGTTGCGAGTGTTTTCGATGACCTACACAACTTTCATTTATGCATGTAAATATCACATTACTTACTGTAAGTTGAATGTAAATAAACAAATTTAAACACGAAACGACAACGCAGTTTTTCTCTGGTTAAACCGGTGTCTAGTATTACGCCACAATGTACGGACCAGAAAACTAGACCTTAACGCAAACTCAATACAAAAAAATTAATGCTGCAAATTCCTCGAGTTGTACACTATCAAACTAAAATGTAGCCAATAAACACGGCAAAAATTAAACTTCTACAATATAAATGTAAAAATAGAACAATATCGTTTACAATGGAGAGACCATTTAAACAGAATAGAAGAGTGTGGAGCACACTAGAAAAATGTGGAGAAATCAGTTCTAACTACAACATGCATGAAAATCGGAGAAAACCAATAAGTTTAATGCTTGACATAGACAATGTTGATAATAATTTATTGCACAAGCATTTTCGATGGAATTTAATAAAACAAAACGTAAAACACTTGCACCTTACAATATACTGGGTGATTCACGGTCGACGGTACCTTAGGCGTTTACGAAAAACGAGACATATGATTATTCTGAAAATTTGGTTATTTAAGTAATTGTGTTTGATCTATAGACCTGAAAAATTTTTGGGATGCGACGTTGCCACTTTTTGTGGAAATACGTGGCGACTTCTTTATTTCAAAGGGCACGTCCTGATGTACTTTGACTCTTTTAGATTTGCACATTTTTGGTGTGGCTTATCAAGTTCCTGTACATTAGTCCTGTGTAGAGAAGTTTGCTTTGCGATATACAGGTATATACCGCTTGATACAAAAATGACAAAAAGGGTTTTCTTTTTCAATGGAGCACTCTGTATATTATCAAATATTCTAAAAAACAATTAAAATACTTCTCAAATGACCTATCAGCTTCCTTCTTAAATAGCAAGATTTTAGAAATTAATGCAAGTTTCAGCAAATTTGGAATATTTTGGCATTATTTATTATAGATAGTCGTGAAATGTCATTATGAAGAGTTAACAAATAGTATGCTAAATATTCTTAAAAAAGTGTCTTGGATATAATTAAAATGGAGGGAAATAACTATTTAAACAAGGATTTGTCTACTATTTATGGACAATGTGACAAAATTATTTTCCGTTGTTACTTTCGCAGTTCAATGATCCGGTGCACCATACAGTTGAAACCAACAAGTTCCATCCTCTTCTGAAGGTACATTGTCCAAAAAATCGTACACAACTGATCTTAGAATTTCAAGGTATTTTTCAGAACTTAGCGGTTCATCGTAAATAAAAAGTGATTTGATTATCTTTTAGAAGACAAAAAACTTTAAAACTAAACTTTTCTTAAAATTTCACTTTCTTGACCACATTTGTATTTTGGTCAGCCCAAAATTGCTCATTTTTTCTGTTAAAAATACCTACCCTGGAAAATTTTGCTTCGTCTGTCTAAATCATTTTCTTTAAAAGTTCTTCTTCTTGAGTGATAATTGTTTTACAAAATTGTACCCTACCTGAATAAACTTGTAGTTTCAAGGCTTAAACTTTTGTTAACTTGTTTAGTTGCATGTCATGGTTAACAAGTATGCTTTAGAGACAGAAGCATACGTTAAACCTAAATTATTGTTTGCACTTCTTATTGAAGTTTGGGGATAAGCGTGAATATAGCTGAAAACATTTATGACGTTGTCTTCATTAGAAGTTACAGGATTTGGTAAATGTAATGTCGCTTTCAGTTTCTACCCATAATTAATGCAATCATTTTGAAATAGTGAAAACTTTCTCCTGTTCATTGGTTGTAAGTCCAGGTACATTTAATTTGAATTTTCTGCATGTCTTTGTTATAATTTGGAATAATAGACAAGTTCATCAAAACTTTGTTTGAATAGTTATTTCCTCCATTTTAATTATTTGCAAGACACTTTGTTAAGAACATTTACGTACTGTTTATAATGATATTTCATGGCAACCAATGAAATACCAAAATATTCCGATTTTTGCAGAAACTTGTTTTTACTTTTGAAAGAATGATGTTAGGTCATTTGAAAGGTATTTTAATTGTCTTTCAGAGTATTTGATAATATGTTGGGTGTTCCATTCAAAGAGATGCACTTTTCGTCATTTTTGTACCTAGCGGTAAAATCACGAATTTTTAACTACCTTGTATATCGCAAAGCAAACTTCTTTACACAATGTACAAAAACTTGGTAAGCCACACCCAAAATTCCGCAGAAATTTGCGGAATGTTTTTAACAAAAAATTATGGAAAACAATTAATATCTCGAAAACCGCTACAGATAAGACAATTTTAAGTAAAAATGATCAGGTAGTAATAGCGAATCTAAAAGAGCCAAAATATACATCAGGATGTTAAATTAATTATCGGTGAAAGTCTGTTACTATCGAAATTGAAATTATTAATACACTTACATTCACAATTTAATGTCAAAACAGACCAATGTTTTAGGTATATATTGTGGATCAGTAATAAAAAAAAAATCAAATACTTTTAATTACCAGAATACTGACTGTATACCCAACTATGTGTTATTACTATAGCAAACAAACACTAAAAATCACTCGACAGCTGTTTTGCCTTTTGGAACTCTTTAGGAGTGAGAGAACTTAAGTGTTCGTTCATTATTGTATAAATGTGCGCTGTCGAGTATATATTTTTAAACATTTTTCTTCAAATAAAAGTTGTTGGTAATTTCATTATGCAGAACTTTTGTTTAAATTAATTTTTTATTCGGTACCTAATTACTGAGATATGACAATCATGTGAATATTGTTTCAACAAATCTCCAAGAATATAAATTATTTAAAAAAAAGTTATGAAAGGAATTTCAAATTTAGATTATGTATCACTTTTATTTGAATTATTTTTTCAACAACGCAGTTTCTATACGATTTTATACGTTTATTAATGCCAGGGCGAGTGAACTTCAGCACAAAACACTCCAATTTTCATATTTTAACCAATTAACCCACAAACGTGTGTAGAAATGAAGTACGTCATCGATGTTGGAGGGATACCCATTCATGTTCACGTTACATTGATTTTTGCCGAGTTTAATTAATTTAAAATTACTACTATACTTTCCATCAGTGTAGTAATTTTTATAAATACGTTAAATTTAATGAAATTTTGCCATTATTATGAAACTTGCGCTTTGGTTATTGTGAACAATAGTATATTGAAAAACAGTGTCACAACAACACTTTTGTCGCACGAAGACAAAGTTTGCAGACCGACCGAAGGAAGGTCTGCAATTGTCGGAGTGCGACAAAAAGTAGTTGTGACACGTGTTTTTCATACTATTTTTTCTATTTCGCAAAAATTTACTTCAAGAAATAAATTTTAATACATGATCTAGTGTTTTTTTTTGGTTTAAAGCTATGTTGGTAGAGTAGTTGATATCCTAATAAAGTTAGCAACAAATGCTGTTGAAAGTTTGCTATCTTCAAAATAATGTGTTGAGTTACAAAACTTTTCCGTCGACCGTACTTTGTAATTTTAATAAAATTATATACTCTAATAATTCTAGAGAATAAATGCTATTGTGAACGCACCACAACCACAAATTTATAACCTAACTTCATCGTTTCTATTTTTTTGTGAGAGCTTCGTCTTTTATTGCCAACAGTATTTTAATATAAGCTCACCAAGTTGATGGAGAATTAAATTACTCAATTTCAATTGTTTTGTCGAAATAAAATAGTTTTCAACACAGTAAAACAAGAAGACTAAATTTTTGTGTGGGAACGGATTGGTGCTTAATCAATATAATGGTCCACCTACAAAGACAACACCAAAAGCGTTTGACAATGTTTGATATATCATGGATGTAACTTAAGCACATCTCGAACAAGTTGAACTTTTTATAATGATTTGTCGCATCATACCGAAGAAAGATATTTATATCCTTACTGTGTGCAAGCAGTTTACCAACTTATTGAGACAATTATCCTGCACAAATTCAATACTGTCAATGGCTTTGCAACACTTTTATCAGAGACATATTTGCTTAAGACTCCTTATCGATAAAGTTTGGTTTTACATTTACCGTTCTATAATTTCACAAACAAGTGCATGTAGAGTTTACAAAAAACATTTTGTTAAAGTGGTTTTGCTTTTCCTCCAAAAGATCTTTTCAGAAGTCGGAATGTTTACTTTTTATAGTTTTGATTTTTTCTTACAGCCTTACTTAAAGAATCTAACTTTTGAACAATGAGTAAATAATATTGAAGAACTACGTGAGAGAATAGTTTGTAAAATAGATGACCTGAACACCCTTAACATGTTATTAAACGTTATCATTGGAATGTTGCATACAGTACAAAAATGTCTTAAAATCACTGTGAACAAATTCAAGATTTATTACAATTGTAGATTAATGTCGATTTGTTATTATTAAAATTTGCTTTGCTAAAAAAAACGACAGATTTTTTATTTATACTTTCATGTTATAGTTGATTGAAGATAAAACGCCAATATGTATATATAGTTGCCTGTACTAAAATCAATTTTGTTTACATTAATGTAAGTCATAAATGCGCGGTCGATGGAAGAATATTGTTTGTTAAGTTTTGTTTCATAATTTAACATTAAATTTTCTTTGAATATTAAAATCTACTTAATAAGAACTAACAAAACAAAACCTCACTTAATTTTCTTACGTCAAAATTAAAACTGTTAATTATTTAGTTATACACTAAAATTTATAAAATCCCTAAAACAGTACGGAAAGAGCTTCTATTTCCGTATCGTGTACAATACGGAAACAATGCTATAGAAATTGCGAAATAGAAAAACATTTTTCTAATTAAATATTCAGTTTTTTTCTAAACCGATTTTAAATAGTTATTATAATTAAATAATTAACGTAATTTCTGTTTACACTAAACTACCACATACATATTAAAAGCCCACAAAAGCTAGCAACGAATTTTTTGCAAAACAAATTCCCACGACGCACTTTAACTTTATTCCCTCATGTTTTTTGCATTAAGTTTAACTTCTTTAAAGGTGTTAACGTTAAATTTATATGTATGTAGTAAAACATCAACTTTCTTTCACTTCTAACTTTTTAACAAATTCACCCTACATAAACTACAAATATCCTTTCAACGTTCTTAAAAGTAAATTTATTTCACGCTCTGCAAACGTGTCTTTTGGGAGTTAGTTCGTAATTAATAATACTTGAATTAGACATAACCTTTCACCTTCTCGCAAATTTATTTGCACTCCAGGTGAACGTTGTTGTTTAGACTTTTATTCGTTTTGCGTTTTGTTTTTCTAATACTTTTTCCGAAGCGGGAAATGATACCGAAAAACTTTGTCTTTGAATAAACTATCGTTCTCTGAGGTATTTGTAACTAAAATTTAAAAAATTCATTACAATGAGGAATTTATTTATTTAATCGTACGGTACATTTTAAATAGTGTATTGTGATGTAAGTGTTATGTATGGTGCCTCAGAAGATCAGTTTAAGCCTGTACAGTGTGGTGACGAAACCGTGTGCAATTGTGGATTGGTTCGCCTTGGCAAAGCATTTACTTCAAGGTTTAGGAAAACCACTAAAACCTAAACATGCCAACCCTTACCCACCCTAGTATTCACATGTAATAATATTAATTAAGTGTGTAATGTGATTGTGTTTTTTGAAATTGTGTTGTACATTTTTTCCTAATTATCCGGGAGGGTCTTGATGACCAGGTCCGGAAACCAAAGTAGATATTCTCAGGAACAACATGTTTTTCTTGTTGTCTATAGAGTACTGTAAGGTATTGATTACCTTCCATATTTTATATTTCTACCAAAAACCCCTAAAAAGACACACACGAGAAGAAAAAACTCTAAAGAAAAATTGACGTACGTTTTGATTTTTTTTTTTGAAGAATGTTTATGTTCAACAGAAGAGAGGGAAATAATAAGGAAGGATAGGTTATTCCAAAAATGTGTTTTTTATTTTAAAGGATAATTAAGTGGGTTAATTAAGTATGTAAACACTATAGAAGGTAAATATAAACATAAAATAAAACAGCACAGCCATTGAATGACGACATATAATGGACCGGCTCAAGCACCAGTCACGACAATAACGAAAAAAAATCAGTAGGTTAAAGATGATTGGGACCGAGAATGCAAAATATTGCTAACTTCAGATGTGTTTCAGATTAGTAATCCATAATACAGCTTCGTCCGTTAAATTATGAATGTTTACAAATACTCCTTTAAACTTTGTTAATTGACAATCCTCCACAAATATGTGCAACGGTCCATGGTTTGTTCCCATAGTCACAATTTGGATTAGAAATTGCACCCTATTTAAATAACATAGAGTTGCATTTTGAGTGGCCTGTTCTTATGCGATTTACTTTTGAACAAATTTTTCTTTTTTGATGAAAGCCCGAGACTTCTGTTGTTGGATTATCAATAAGATGTTTATTGAAAACATCAACTCGAGATCATATTTTTTTCCACTCTCCAATTTTAGAAAAAGCCGTACTTAAGTAGTCTTGTAACCACACAGGACTTCGAGATTTAAGTCATGTAGCTGGAGGGTTCTCAATATCATTCCAAAATGGTAAGTTTTTGTCAAGTTGGCATTTATCCCATTCTCGTTTTAACGTAGCTTTTCGTCGAATTTTTGATGGAGTAATATTACAAAAAACGGGAAGCCAATCCAGAGTAGTAAATTTAATGGGCATCTATTTTTTTGTATGATAACTACTCAACTAGACAGGAGCACAATATTCTGCTGTAGAATAAACTAATGCCAATGCAGCTGTACAAAGTGTCTTTGTATTTGCTCCCCAGGTTGTGCCAGCTAATTTTTGAATGACCTTATTTCTTGTTTTAATTTTTTGTTTGACTTTTTCTAAACGATCTTTGTAAATTGAAAACGTATCTAAGATTATACCCAGATAAACTGGGTTAAAGGTTTAACTTTGTATTATTAAAGATAACATTAAGTTTTCTATTTTTTCTCTATTACTTAAATGAAAAGATTGGGGTATAATCGCCATTTTTTGTAATAATTTTTAATAATGCGCAAATCATCATAACTTTCTTTTAATTTAGAAAAACCCGAACGTTGAAATGAAATTGCCATATCATTGGCGTAGACAAATTTTCGACATTGTAAAGAAAGAAGATCAGAAATATACACCGTGTCCTACGTAAGGCGGCCATTAGATGTTTATGGAGATTAAATTAATTTGATTTTTTGGAAATTTGTGGATGTACATGAAAAAATATGCTCTTTCAAATAAAAATATAATGGTCGTTCTTCGTTATTTTTAATTGTAATACTTATATATTGTTTAAATTTTATATTCAGCATAAAATTTTGTAATGAATGATACCATATTTGCCTATTCCAAGTCAAACCGTTTTTGCGTTATTCAATTTTTTTGTCTTTTTCTATAGTTTATCCAATTCTTAGTTTACCTAAATATTCTTTAAACAGAATTTAAAGTCCAATTTGTAATAACGAAGGTCTTGTTGACTTTTTGGAAAATCGTTAAATACCATACGCTTTGATTGTAATGAAACCATGTCACGATCTATTGACACTAAACACAGGTCCCGGGTGTAATCGTTTTGCTATCGACTGGAGTAAAATGTTTTGATGTCAGTAAAATGTGTCTTACGACATCTCGTGTATGAATAGTATAAACTAAGAAAAATGCCAACAGTTAATTGTAACGACATGTGTGCGTTTAAAGTGCATAGCGCTATGTAAGCGACAGCTTTAATGCTTGAAACATACGTGTGTCGATAAAGCCACTTAAGTATACACCTCTGATGAGCTCATAATAAGAGCGAAATGCTGCATCAGGTGTTCTTTTGTTGCCTGTACAAGTTTGACTTGGCTTTATCGTCACACGTGTGTTTCAAGCATTAAAGCTGTCGCTTAGATAGCACTATGCACTTTAAACGCACACATGTCGTTACAATTAACTGTTGGCATTTTTCTTTGTTTTGATGTCTTTGGATCATATACTAAATAATTGTTCATTGAATTAAAGTCGACATATCAAATTAGGTTACCCATTTTTTTCCTTTTATTCCGTATACTTAATCTTTGAATTTTTTTCAAATTTACAAAAAAACGTCAAAACGTGATGTACGTCAATATTCGCTAGAGTTTTTTTTTGTGTGTGGGTGTTTTTAATACAAATATAAAATATGGAAGATGATCAGTACTTTACAGTACTCAATGGTCAACAAGCATGTTGTTTTCGAGAATCGCCGCTTTGGTTTCCGGATCTCGTCATCATGAGACCCTCCGGGACAATTAGAAAAAAATGTACAAGACAATTTCACAAACACAATCATACACTAATATAGGGCACACAAGAAATATTCTACAAATTAATGTTGAGGGGTTGAGAAAGGTAAATCAGATTTATTGTCTAACCTTTCTTAGAACAGGATCGATATTTTACTTTTACATGAAACACACTATGGAGTATACTCAATAAAGATATAATAAAAGGTTTTCAATCAGTAGACTGTATTGAGAGCCCCGTTCATGGAATAGCTACATATGTCAAAGAATTTTAATGTCGTTTTTTCCCATCTATGTTTGACTGTATTTGTCATAACACATTACAAAGACAACGATGCCAATGGAATAACGTTACAAAATAGTTTATATGACACTTTAGTTTTTATTTTTGATGTACTTTCCACTTTTTAAGTTTCCTACAATCAATTGGGACCACCCTGTATAATAAAACGTAATACTAAAATGTAAAATACTCTTTTACTAAAAGTAATTATACACATTATGTTTATCTTGTGCTCATCACAATTATATATTATTTATCTGTCACTTGTGTCTGTCACAATTTTTTTATAAAGTTAATACGCAGTAGCAACACCAAAATTGAAAAAATAATTGGTTTTAGCGCTATCTATAGTTTGGAATCGAAAACTAAATTTCAAGTACGTACAATATAATTTACGTTTAGGGTCTATAATGTAAAAGTGGTTTGTGTACAATAGTAAAATTACAACCTAGTTTTCTTACTTCTGAAGAGTCCCAAAAGGACAAAACAGCTGTCGAGTGATTCTCGGTGTTTGTTTGCTATAGTACAATTTCTCTTGCAAACTTACAGCAGGCGATTCGACATTTTTATTTTTGTCAACACTTGGTTGACTATAATTATCGAAGAATCGACTTATATAACTGCTTTTACACATCTGTCGACAAAATTTTTTATTTCTAATCATCGAAATTTTAATTCTTATGTACCAACAACAATTTCATTATTTTAATAAAGTATTTTACTTTAAACTTGAAAGTAGCTTTAACATGTGTTTGTGACAGAAAAACAACATCAAGTAGTTTTCACATATTAATGAACAATGTCCCTGTATGTACGATGTTCATTTTCATCAAAATAATATGTTCTCGTTAAGTATGCATCACTGTAAAGTATGTGACAAAAGCACATCTACACATACATAACCATGCAATGGTGCATTTATCTCATGTAGGAACAAATTATTTTCCAATTACGGTTTTAATAGTAATTAAACCTGCGCTCAAATAAACTAAACTTTTCAAATTTACATATAACTACAGCATTTCTAAACTTGAAATATATTAACTGTAAATAGTTTTCCAGTTGGATTCTCCTCCTTCTGATTCTAATTGAGGTTTAATGTAACGTTAAACGTGTCCACGAAAAAGACACCAAAATCGAGCATATGTTGTAGCTAATTTTACAAGATAGATCAAAGAAATTTTAGGCATAACGAAGGTAAACTTTATCTTAAGTGAAATTAGGTTCATAAAATTTCTCAAGAAAATTATAAACGAAACAATTTATTTGTGTTATATAAATATTATCTATCAGACATTTACAGAAAACTAATCGTATTTAAATTTTGAAAATTTGTGTTTATGTATTATTTATACTGATCGGCATGTCTGCAGTTATAAAATATTTTTGCTTATATTGCACTTATAGAGAAAGTCTACATCAACTTCTTTACGTTACGGTAAGTTTCCTTCCATGCGGTTCCAAACCAAACTGCTTCCACTTACGTTTTATTTACTCTTGTTATTGTTAGAAGAAAATGACGACGATAAAATATTACCGATAATGAACCTAGAAACAGGTAACGCAGATGACTAATTCTACAAACAATTAAGGTTTTTTTGCAGTAAAACCATCTTCGACATATTAAGGGCGGAATTTGAAAAAAATATCAATTCCTACAATTTTAATTGACCTTTTTACTGATTACGTAATCTAGTAATTTTAATTTGGGGGTCTACTGTAGTGTACTAAAATGTACTTACAGTAATGTTGGCATCAATTTTTGTGTGTAGTTGGTATGCGACTCAGCTACTGATCACATTACTGTGTTAACCTTACTTATGTATTTGATATACAGGGTGTTCCTGAATAGGCGTAACAAAATTCTAGGGTAGATAGGGGGGATCATTTGAGACACTTTTTATTTATAAACTCAAAGGCAACCATGTTCGCCCTAGAAGCTACACGTCAAAAACGGTTTTTTGTTTTTTTTATACAATATTCAAAATATTTCTCTTAAAAGTCGGAATCAAAAAAATTATGGGATATGTTAATTATAGGTAATTAAAATCTCCATCTTTTTTGAACAGCATATCTGAATCTATCTCTAACCGTACTCATGTCGAAGGCATTTTTAATTTTGGTTTTTGTTATTTTTTAAAAATCATTCTTAAAACTCAAAAATTTGAAAAAAAAATTAGAATTCGAAAGTAAATGCCATTCAATTGCGCTTCTTTCAACGTATGACATGTTTCAATTACAAGCGTCTAGCACGTCTACCATTACAATGTGCTTCGCCGCCGCCGTAAACTAACATCATATTAGCAAAATCTTTAAAAGTATGCTAATTCATGATTTAAGTAACAAGAAACACAAATTCAACAAACGTCAAAAACAATTATGCCATTTAAGACGTGAAACATAGCCAACTTAATCGCTCATAAAGTGTCATTAGTTTAAAAGTGTCTGCCTTTTAAGCATGATTTTTAACAAAAATAACAAAAAACAAAAACGGTTTTTGACGTGTAGCTTCTACGGTGAACATGGTTGCCTATGAGTTTATGAATAAAAAGTGTCTCAAATGACCCTCCCTACCAACCCTAGAATTTTGTTACCCCTATTCAGAAAGACCGTGTATATTTATATATATATACAGGGTGCCCATAATCTATCTCATAACATGGGTAACTTTCTTAATATGCAAAATAGGTAATCGGTTAAATTAGGAAAGTTGGGCAGAATTACAAGCAAAATGTTAAACTTTTTTCAAATTTGACATGTCTTCAACTTTTTGAAATTTTGTGAAAAAACTGAAAACAGTCGATTTTTTTAATGTTGTCCTGTTCCACTACTACTTACTTTAGAACTGAACTAAAAATGACATCTTATACATATTTTTACGTAGAATTCGATAAAATTACTCAAAATGTCATAACCCTCTTGATTTTCGAGATATAACACAAACTTACATTTTTTTAAATGACAATTATAGTTGGCTGTGATCTTATTAAATAGCTTTTGTTTTTGCGATTTCATTGATATAAGGTTCGATATACTTTACTCTTACATTTTTTTGTAAATGCTAAAAGTAGTTTATTGATACAATTAAGCTGCAAAATAATACACAGGCAGGCTATGGAAACAAATGCTTCAAACAAAAACCTGTTGAAACAAAAGCCTGTGTCGTCAACTAAATAATTTGATTTACATAAGTAAGTTGTATTATTCACGGTGATTTATTTTAAAAACATAAAATTCTCAAAATAAACAATGTATTCAAATGAAGAGAGAAACGACATGCTTTTTTGTTATTATGCTAGCAACAGAAATAGTAATGAAGCCAGTGAAATGTATTTGCAAAGATATATGGAAAGAAAACAACCAGATAAAAGACTTTTTTCCAAACTGGAAAATAATTTAAAACTATACGGATCATTTATGAAACCAAAAGCTAAGCAAAAGTTTAATCAAGAAGACGAAGAAAGAGTTTTGGCATATGTAAATTATAAACCAAAAACATCTACCCGTGAAATTGCATGTGAGTGTGTAAATACTTCTACAGAAAAAGCTCGTTTAATTTTAAAACAAAATCGATTCAAGCCGTATAAATTTCATATCGGCAACACCTTGTATCCAGCCGACTCAGAGAGAAGATTAAATTACGCTCGATGGTTTTAAGAGAAACTGACAACGATCCATATTTCTCGCGCAGAATTTTATTTACTGACGAGGCAAAATTTACCAATAACGGTGTATTTAATAGACATAATAATAACTATTGGTCTGAGAACAACCCTCATGTTACTGTTGAGAGACGAGATCAACATATTTTTTCAATAAATGTGTGGTGTGGCATCCTCGGTAGCAGAATAATTGGTCCGTTCTTTTACAATTACCATTTAAATGGAAGGCGATATTTAGAATTTCTTCAAAATGACTTGGAAGACATGTTAGATGAACTGCCATTAAATGTGGTACAAAATCTTACTCATTTCCAACATGATGGTGCTCCTGCTCATAATTTTAGAGCTGTTTCTGAATATCTTTCCGAACGTTTTCCGAGCTGGATCGGTAATTCAGGTCCTATTAATTGGCCGGCAAGAACACCTGATATCACACCTCTCGATTTTTTCTTACAAAGAAAAACCCAATAATGTAGAAGAATTAAAAGATAGAATTAGGTTGATTATTAGAAGAATTCGTCCTCGCAGTTTGGAAAAAGTGCATAGAGAGATGGTTAGAAGATGTCAAATGTGCATATTGGTTAACGGGGGCCATTTCGAACATTTAATATGAACTTTTATGTCTTTTGTACATTATTGAAATAGAACATAATTACAAACCATTAATAGTACCTACTTGTGGTATTATATTGTCAATATAAATTTTTGTTTCAAGTTTAACTAACTTGTAAATCATTTTGTTCCTTAATGGTATCAACAACACAATTTTGGGCATTTAAATAGAAATACAAGAGTAAAGTATATCGAACCTTATATCAATGAAATCGCAAAAACAAAAGCTATTTAATAAGATCACAGCCAACTATGATTGTCATTTAAAAAAATGTAAGTTTGTGTTATATCTCGAAAATCAAGAGGGTTATGACATTTTGAGTAATTTTATCGAATTCTACGTAAAAATATGTATAAGATGTCATTTTAGTTCAGTTCTAAAGTAAGTAGTAGTGGAACAGGACAACATTAAAAAAATCGACTGTTTTCAGTTTTTTCACAAAATTTCAAAAAGTTGAAGACATATGTCAAATTTGAAAAAGTTTAACATTTTGCTTGTAATTCTGCCCAACTTTCCTAATTTAACCTATTACCTATTTTGCATATTAAGAAAGTTACCCATGTAATGAGATAGATTATGGGCACCCTGTATATATATATACAGGGTAGCTTTTATGTATGGAACCAAGGCTCTGTAGCCAAAACGGTTGAAGGCATCATTCTGGAAATTTTAGGGATCAAATCTGAAGCTATTTCACATAATTTGACACAATCAAAAATTTTTTTGCTCGATAATTTTTACACGGCCGCCATCTTGAATTTTTTAAATAGCAAGATGGGTCATGTGATATATCATTTGAAAGCTTATTTAATTTACTTTGCAACTGACTAGAAACATTGAAGTTGTATTTGGAGAAATACCTAAAAATTTATTCTAATAATTATTTCTGCAATTATTTGTATTATCGCCTTTTTAATTTAGGTGGCGATGCTTTTGACACGTTACCTAGGTGACGTTACCTAGGTAACGTTATAACGTCAAAACATCAGTTATTCTCATTACTAGTTCATTATTATTCAATAATTAGAACCGTCTCGTAAAAATGAATCAGCTAACTGAATCAGAAAGATTACAAATTCTTATGATGGTTGGTTACGGCGATAGAAAACGCACGCATAAAGAAGTTTGCCAACTCTTCAATGCTGAAAACCCTGATAGGAATCCTATAGTGAGATCTACTGTGACCAAGACTTTACGACGGTATAATATCACTGGGAGTGTTAAGAACCGTCGCAGAAGTGGCCGACCAACAACAGTGGCTACAGAGAATAATTCACTGGCAGTATTAATGGATGTAGTTCATCAGCCCAAAACATCAGCATATCAGCTTGCACTAAACCATAATATTTTTTCTCGATAATTATTTCGTGACAGTAAATTAATTTGTATTTTTTCTGATCGTATTTTTACCATCCAACTCAAATATTCAAACTTAGTTACAACGTAAATAAAATAAGCTTTCAAATGATATATCACATGACCCATCTTGCTATTTAAAAAAATTCAAGATGGCGGCCATGTCAAAAAATTATCGAGCAAAGAAATTTTTTGATTGTGTCAAATTATGTGAAATAGCTTCAGATTTGATCCCTAAAATTTCCAGAATGATGCCTTCAACCGTTTTGGCTACAGAGCCTTGGTTCCATACATAAAAGCTACCCTGTATATATATTTATTTGATGAATCAACATGTGTTCTAAAAATTTAACAAAAATATATAAACATTAGGCATTTAAGTCAACTAAGTTTGTTACCTTGTGTTTTATTGTCAAAATATTTAGGATATTTATCAGACTTTGTTATTTTGTTTTGTTTGGATATAGTTTGTTAGGATTCCAACTACCAGGACTTAAATTCATTCACTGTGTTCTCATTTCACGTTGTATAGGAAATTTATGGAAAGTCAGACTTCGGTTATTTCTTGTATTGCTTACGTAATCATTCACACAATATTTTTTCCACTCACTACCCATTCTCAAAATATAAAAACTACAAATCTAAACCCAGTATGAATCACAACCAACACCAACTATTTAAACGATAGACTTTAAAATAATAACTACAAAACTACAAATTACCAAATAGAAAACACAGAAGTCAACACCACAATATAATTAATACTAAATAATAACTAACAACACTAATAAAGGAGCAAAAAGTAAAGAAAAAGCAATTGGTACGTGATATAAGTAAAATTAACTCAGTAATGTGATCAGTAGCTGACTCACATACGAACTACACACATGAATTGATGCCAACATTATGGTAAGTGCGTTTTAGTACACTACAGTAGACCCCCAAATTAAAATTCCTAAATTACGTTATCCGTGAAAAAGGTCAATTTAATATCAATTTATTGTTAAATAAATTGTGCGTATGTACCTTTAAATAAAATGCTATAGTTTTTATGCATTTTTGTATTTTGTTCTTAATTCAAACCAACTTTTATCAAGGTTTGTAATGTACAGTGTGTTCAAAGTGAAGTCTGCACTATTACTAACTTTGTTATTATTGCAGATACGAAGTTGGTTAAATTTTTCTCACAATTGGACTCACAAATTAGAAAAACAATTGCACATGAGGTTATCAAGATACTCAACAAATTAACATTTTCTTAAATGGAACACCCTGTATATTTTTACATATTTAAAAAAAAATAAGTTGAAAATGTTTAATACTTAACTACGATTAAATTGAAATTAAACCAAGTATATTGTCTTAAAGTTTTTAAATGTATTACAGAGTTCTTATATAATGTAACTTGGCTGACAGTTTAAATAAAAGAAGTAGGCGTACCTGTCATAATTTGTCTAATTTCTATCTAAAATTTAGTGCATTTTATTGTAAGATACGGTTACTAAATATTTTTAACGATGGTATTTTTCCTTTTGGAGCAAAAGAAGGAGATGTATTTGAACATTTGCTATAAATTACATTTATTTTATTATTTAGTAATTTATTTTGGAACAGTTCCTAATGTGTTTTGTTTTTAAATTTGATTAATCTTTAATTTAATTAATATTATTACTTGTAAATACAAGGGTGGGTAAGGGTTGGCATGTTTAGGTTTTAGTGGTTGTCCTAAACCTTGAAGTAAATGCTTTGCCAAGACGAACCAATCGACAATTGCACACGGATTTTTTACCACACTGTACAGGTTTATACTGATCTTATGGGGCGCTATACATAACACTTACATCACAATACAATATTTAAAATGTACCATACGATTAAATAAATAAATTAATCTTTAGAAACTATGGAAGTAATAAAGGAAAAATTGATTTTTGTATAATATAATTTTTAATATGTAACGGTTGTAGTTCACAAATAATAAAACAAAAAGAAGTGACGGATCTAGCAATACAACCTAGAAAAAAAACAATCCTTTTTGGCTCAAAATAGCGCACTAAATTCATGAAAGATCCCGTATTTGTAAGAGTTAGCACAGCAGTGTCCGGCTTAGTCGGTGAGTTGGAGAGGTCATAAAGGAAACTAAAAGAAATAAACGGCTGCGCAACGAGGCGCCACCTGCTGGTAATAGAAAAAATAAAAACAGACTAACAGGAATTCAATAGGTTTTACTTAAGGTCTAATAGACATGTAAATATAGCAACTACAACTTAAAATACTAGGGAATATGTGAGAAGTAAGAAATTCTGTCGCATAAAACTTACGGGCGTTAGCAACAACAAATTAATTAAAGCTCGCAATCAAATATGTCTAAATTCAGTTAAGCTTTTGTTTATTACACCCGAAATTAAAGTTAGCATACCAATCTAAGAATGGTAATTAAGGAAACTCGACGTACACACATCACTTACACACGGTGACTTCAAAACTAGGCCTTTTGTTTTAGCTTCACCCACTTTATCTCAAACGCCCAAGCTCTTATGGAGCTAGTGAAAACAAAACCGAACGTCGGTGGATGGAGTCTACCTCGAATAAAAATTTGCTTATATACTAGGGATTCAAACCGTTTAACGTCACATGTACGTGAGCTCCAAACGCATGCAAAATGAATAGGTTCCTTAAACAATAAACTTGGCTGTGTACTAAGGCATGTAGTTCCGATAAGGAAGGTTTTTGCTAACGACAGCAGTTGACAGCTATTAGATGATCGGTAGCCACAGAATTTTCCTTAGGACCACAAAGCTCGGAAAGCAGATGTGTTCCCTCCAAGTAGCAGGCACGCAGCGTAAGCGACCCTCAACTGGTGGAGTTTATCGGCCGTCGGCAGCTTCGATGTAGGCGACCCCGTGGTAGTCGTCACGTTTTTATAGCGAAGGATTCTTAATTAAATGTTCTAGCACCCCCAGGAATTATCCAGATGGTAGTATACGACAACCGTTACTCAGAAGGCTTGCGACCTACGTTCGGGTTCGAGCGATTTGAACCGTAACAAATAGTTTACTGCTTGTAGCTTTTCTAATATTCATTTTAGAGTACTTATGTGTAAAGGTGTTAGTTTTGACATTTTATTTTTTTTTTCAAAATATAAAGGGTGTTCCACTTAAAAAAATGTTAATTTGCTGAGTATCTTGTTAACTTAATGTGCAATTGTTTTTCTTATTTGATCAGTGCAATTGTGAGAAAATTGACTTATATTTGCTAATTTAACCAACTTTGTTTCTTTAATAATAACAAAGTTAGCAATAGTGCCGACTTCACTTTGAACACACTGTAGAATTTCCATAGTTTTTAAAATATCGTTAAACATTAAGAAAACAGTTAGGTACAGTTTGTAAGATAACATTTACAAATCCATCTACGGTGAAGCGACATTAGTGTTACCTCGTGGTATCTGCACTAAAGCAACTTCGTCTTTAGGTGTGTTTGCACGTACATAAATGGATTATTATTGCCATCTAAACATTGGCAAAAATAAAACCGCAATCACTTGCTGTGAATTTGCAAAAGATTGTACAATAGTAAATTCATTAATTCGACACCTGTTTCGTCGTTTTGGAGCTCTTCAGGAGTGAGAGAACACGAGTATATTCGAGTTCACTATTATACAACATGCCCAACTGTCGACTTTTTACCCAAGGAAGAACACATTATATACGACTAATAATAAGCAATTACATAAGTCGATTCTTCGGTATTATTGCCAACTGAGCGTTGGCAAAAATAACAATCTCGAATTGTATTTGGAGCTTGATAAATATAAAAGAGAAACTATAATATCGTTAAATATTAAAAAAAAAACAGATAGGTACAGTTTGTAAAATAACATTTACAAATCCATCTAAGGTGAAGCAACATCTAGTGTTGCCTCGTGGTATCTGCACTAAAACAACTTCGTCTTTAGGTGTGTACGCAGGTACATAAGTGGATTATTATTGCCAACTGAACATTGGCAAAAATAAAACCCGCGAATCACTTGTTGTGAATTCGCAAGAGATTGTACAATAGTGAATTCATTAATTTGACACCTGCTTCGTCGTTTTATAATTTATTTTTTAATAATAGATGCTTAGTAATATTATGATGAAATTACGTGTAATGTCTTCCATGTTTTTTTTTGTTTTTCATTGTTAAAGTAGGCAAACTTCAAATCCCAAAGAACAAATATATTTTTTAACAGAACATTTTACAATCTAATGTGGCTATTAAGTTATTATACATCTTTATAAAATTTATGTTTTAATTAGTTTGTATCTAAGTTACCATGGAAAAACTATATACATCACAGGATAAATAAGTTTATTAAATTAAAGGTTCGGAAGTGTAATATGAGTAAAAATATTTTATAATTGGGGATCAGTATGAATAATACACTACAAATTTTCTAAATAAAAAAATACGGTTAGATTCCAATAAATATCTATTTTTCTTTGGGGGGCTTTAATTAATTATTTAAAACCGTTTTACTCATACAAGTATTTCAATATCTAACTATGATAGTCGTTTTAATGGTTTTATTGATTTATAAATAATAAAACAAACGTGTTGTTTGTGTATACATTTCTTTGTTTTTGCAATTGCCGAAATTTAGCGCTAAATGGAGAGAAAAATACCACAGTAAAACGTATAAGAGGTTGAACGATTAAGATATAAAAACTGTTTTTTCCACAACTAAGCAGACATTTTTCTTAATATATAAGGGCTGTTTTGCTACTAAAAATAACTATAAAGGAACTTTTCGCGACAGTTACTTTGGGAAATAAGACGACTAATTTCATTTTGTTCAAAGCGTTGATCTTATTTTTTTAGATTAAGCAGTTTTCTTTTGTTTGTAAAAAACCTAAAAATTTTAAAATTATTGCTAAGATTTGTTTTACCTTTACCTGATTATTCATATATTTATATATTTTAATATATTTATTTGACAACTGTAATTATTTTTTAAATTATAATTTATCATTGTAATTACACAAAAAGTATATTGGAAAAGACAAATACATTTTAATAATATAATATATTTTTTAATAAGAACCATTGGGATTAAGAAACATACTAATTAAATCCATCTTTAGTATAATGTAGGTAGAAATTTCAATTAAAGTTATATTTAACAGTTTAATACTGGATTGTTATTTTACTATAATATTGTAATTTTAGTAATGAGTTGTCTAAATAAGTCAAATGAAATAGTCTTATCAAATTAATTTAATTTAATACTACACAATCAAATTATAATTTACATTACTTTTACAAAAAAAATAACTCAGAGTTACTGAAAATAACAGTTTCCGACGTTATCGTTATTTATGCGCATGCGTAGTAAGAAAAAATTATAAGATGTAACAATAACACCAAAGTTTATTTACTGCGAATGTTAATTACGTTTAGTCTGGTTATAGGGTGACCAATTCGCAACTTTGGATAGAGTTAAAAATTATTACCAAAAAGTGTAATAACTAACAATTCTGTTAAATATAGTCCACGGCCGGAGTCATTGTTAAAACAATAACGTCTTCCGGGACCTAGGTGGCGAAACGTTGGCAACTACGGTTACTTCTTTGATACGATCCAATTCCGTAAGACGTTTTTGTTTTAACATGAGTACGTTATTTTTGACGTTATTTTAAGTGACCCAAAATCTCTGAAATCTGTTTAAATTAATAATGACCCTAGATTATTACCCAATTTAACCGTTCTAGGTCTGTGGACCGTCATTGTAAAGCAAGTTAAGCTGACAAGTGAATAAAAGTGAACTGTAAGAGTTATTTTAAATAATAAACAAAAAATTGCGAATTAAGATATGGATTATTTAGATTTATAGAAAATGTTTTATTCAAATCGAACGTAGATTTAGTGTAGTTAAAGATTAATATTTCTAAAAAACCGACCTATAGTTATTTAAGAATGGATACTAAATTTATCTGTGTAAATAATTTTTCCATTTAGTTGCAATTAAGAGTTCAGAAGAACTAATATTTATTTTTAAATTACTCCATGCGGGGGTATAAAGTGTTTTCTTTAAGTATACTCGACAATAATTAATATTTAGTTTGGCGCGTCAACGATATCAGTGCAGGTGTTACGCGAAATTGAATCTAGGTTTAAGGATCAAGACATTGAATGGAAGTGGGGAAAGAGTAAACTGATTTAGGGAACTCACTTTTCTATTTGGCAGTTCAAGGTCAACATGAATTTAATAAATAAAAGTTGAAACGTTTTTGGAATGAATTAAAAACCGATCGACTGACCATATTAAAATGTGGTTGAATTAAAATTACAATCAAATTATGATAAATAAAGACGTATTATGGTAATTTTGTCTTCATCGAAAAAGTGAATCGGTGTGGTAAGTGAATCGCAAAACTCAAAATTTAAAGAAAACAAAAAGGGATTTCAAAATCCATCGTGTGAACCGGGTAGAAATTTCAGTTTTTCGATTAACTCAAGTGTGCAACATTTAAGACACTTGCAAAGTTTTACAATCATTTTTTTGTGTCAAATAGCTACTGATGCAGATACAATACAGAAACTGAAGTTAGGAAGATGTGATGTGTATATCATGTTTTTCCTATCCAGCTCTTAGTCATGTTACCCCAGCAAAAAAAGTTATCATTGTCTTCCATTTTTAAGACAGGAAAAATAAAATTTTGTATGGAAGGTAACTTAGAAAGTTTTAAGTGAGAGAAGTCAACTAATTCTCTCACAATAATAAGGTATGCAAACCGACAAAAAAGTTTGTGAAAATAACAAAATAACGTGGGCGGTCGTCTAATAAATAAGCTTCCAAATTCGTTACTCGTGAATCGCATTTGTAAAGCACGGTATGTGTTATTTTCCACACTTGTTAGGAAAATAATTCAATCGTAGTTGTTATTTCACAGTAATGTTACATGCATCAATAAACAAGCTAACATCCATCAAACCATGTTTTTACATAAAAAGCAGCCTCAATAGCCAAAGACCAGACTTCAACGTGATATACAGAAACACCAACATGATGCTCGTCGGTTCAACAGTTTTGTAATTTTGTTTTGTCTGCACAACCGCACTACGGGAGAAGAGAAATACGACCATAGTTTAAATACTCACGACGATATAATACGCATCAACATTTTGGACAAATACAAACGAAGAGTTAACGTCATTTAATCAACTCCATTGATGAAAAAAGCCAATTATCACTGATGCTCAAGTTTTGTATCTTCATTGGTATTATGCCAAATATGGGATCTATCTACCTACTCCCCAAACAACAAAAAGTGGGTGAAAAAATATCATTTTAATACCATTCAACGGGTATCAATAAGGCATCACTTTGGCCACTTTTTTTGTACAAAATGGGTGTCAAGAATTTCACATGAAATTGGTATTCGCAAAATGTCACTAGCAGTTTTAAAACATAAAAATGATACAATTTTTGAAGCATCAATAGGACATAATTTAGAACACTTTTTTTATAGAAAACTGGCGTCAAAAATTGCACATGCAATTGGTATCCATAAACGGTCACTATCAATTTTAAAGCATCAAAATGATACTACTTATGTATAAGAAAAGTCTGTCACTTTGATGCCAAAATGGTACCACACAACCTGATTATTTCATCATTTCGTTATCAAACTTGCAATAATTAAATTACATGCTCCCATGTTAATTAATAAAAAAAAGTATAAATAATAAGAATTTAATTTTTTAAATCTATTCTAAGAATTACATATTGGTATACAATATTTTACACATATCCATTGACTTGAATTTAAATAATATTTCTTTAGGTTAAAATACCTGTATGCAATAAGCCAGTTTCATTGGAGACCTTTTTTTTTCTTGAAGTTTTTGGAGCATCTGTGTCTGTAGTGTCAAGTTTTCCTGCTCTTACAAATCGTTTGGCTTCTTTGTTGGTCTTTGTAACTACAGTATATAAAACTTGTGAAAGAATCATTCAATCCCTATTACTTGCCATATAAATTTTGTGATTCTATATGTCAAAAAGGATTCACTTTTTGTAACGAATTACGAAAACACAAAGTTTAAAACTTTCAGAAGTCAGTATAAGCAAACAAGAACATAAGGGTTAGTTTTAAAAAACAAATCGCGGATAAAAACAAATTAAAAATGTTAACTGTTTTTCTGAAAAATTAGTTTTTAAACTTTAATACAAGTGGTATAAAACAATGGTTAAGAAACCACAATTTTTTGGAACGTCTTACGAGCACGGGCCTCGCTTAGTTTTATTAAATTTTTATACAAAAATCTTGAATAAAACTTAAATTAAATATAATAAGAAATTAATATAAGACGTTAACAAAACTCGTGATATTACACGACTCACGCTTTATTTATCTATATACGTATATCACATTCGTTACAAAAAATAATTCGTTCCAAGTGATTACGTAAAATAGCTATTTGTCTTACCGTATCTATGTTTTGATTATGTTTACTTCAAAAAGCGGCAAACTACTGTCTGGAATTGAATTCGCATCTTCTTGTAAGGTACGAAAACGCACTGGTAACTTATTTGGCCAGGCACATAGATTGTTTTCGTGAATCCACGCTGTCAAAACTGCCTCGATAGAATTGTCTTTTGTGAATTCGACGGCACTGAAGATTTTTCTTGTAATTGACATTGCAAATACTACAATGCATAGAAAATGTGTCCAGGAATCATGTGACTAATCTAATTCCCGCCATTTCTTTTCCACCCTCCCTAATTTTTTTTAAGTAAACATTGCTTAATGCACTAGAAAGTATTTTTTAACAAACTGTGGACATTCTGGTTTCCGTATTAGCGCTTTCATTTAGCAAATACAAAAGCCTTTTTTTTATCTATGTAGTTAAGTTGTATGAAATTTAAAACTTGAACACCACAATTTCTGTAAACAAAAGTTTGTACATTGTGAAGCGGGCTTAAGGGTATCATTTACAATTCTAACGGCAGGTAGTCTCAGCAGGGGTTATCTTATAGAAGGACTGTAGAATGAATCATTACACTAAGCACTTTTTAGAAAATAGGTAATTTACGTTGCTTACTTAATTTTTTTCTTTAAAGAATATATTTGAAGGTATCGCTAATTAAACACCATGGCTCGAATAATTATTGAATCAAAATTTTGTTTAGGAAATGTTTACAAAATAAAATTAGAAATAATTTTGATTTAAAAAACGTCTACAAGCAATAACTTTTAAATTAAATCAAAAAACTAAACATGGTTATTTGGGTTGACTGATTATTACTTATTTTTAAATAAATCTAAACTACTAATTATTGTAAGTTAGTAAAAAAATTATTAAACTCTCTATTCATAATATTTTTGGAGAAAGTATAGTGAAATAAGAATACTTACTTGTTGGAAAATATAATCTTCGTCTGGATAAAACACTTCATTGAATTCATGAATGATTCATTCGTTATTTGTCGTTTGTATCAAGTTGGGTTTGTTTGTGTGTCTTTTAATTAAATATCATTTTTAACCATAACTTATATATGACTGTTTTTATTGTTATTTTTAATCCATATGTGACGTTTCCATCAATTGATGGTAATTGAGACTACCAACTCTTATTTGTTATGAGCCTTGATAAAGCCCTACGCATAGGGGGCGAAACGTCGGCGTTGACAACATATTGAGTTTGTTGTTTCATTCACCTCCACCTAGAAGGGCTCGAGAAGAGCAAACTGTATACAAAAACTTATAATTTTGGAGGAATACTCACCTGATTCACTTTTTATATTAACTACAGAAAAAAATGAAACGTCATAAAATATACATTTTGTAAGGACTAAATATTATGAATAGAGAGTTTAATGATTTTTTTTAATAACTTACAATAATTAGTAGGTTAGATTTATTTAAAAATAAGTAATAATCAGTCAACCCAAATAACCATGTTTAGTTTTTGATTTAATTTAAAAGTTATTGCTTGTAGACGTTTTTAAATCAAAATTATTTCTAATTTTATTTTGTAAACATTTCCTAAACAAAATTTTGATTCGATAATTAATCGAGCTATGGTGTTTAATTAGCGATACCTTCAAATATATCCTTTAAAGAAAAAATTAAGTAAGCAACGTAAATTACCTATTTTCTAAAACGTGCTTAGAGTAATGATTCATTCCACAGTCCTTCTATAAGATAACCCCTGCTGAGACTACCTGCTGTTAGAATTGTAAATGATACCCTTAAGCCCCTTCACAATGTGCAAACTTTTGTTTACAGAAATTGTGGTGTCCAAGTTTTAAATTTCATGAGTGTACTTCAACAATAACATTAGGTATCAAACTTTATATTGGTAAAGAAATTGCTTTAATCACACAATGAGCGCTAAAATATTCTTCTAATAACCGTAATGTGGTAAAAAGAGATGACAATAGTTTACGTCGACTATTACGGGTGTCGAAATTCTAAGAATTGTACTAATCCCTAGTTGAAAAATACATAGGTATTTATTTATGGTTGCAACCACCATACAATGTTTGTAAGAATTTGACGTCAAAAGATTTTCGTGTCGTTGCAAGTTTAATAAATTAAAACAAAATAACCTTTAATATTTTTTTAATTACTTGTTGCAATATGCCTAAAGTCTGTATACTATTGGCGCGGAGTAATAAATCATAATTGCTTGAAATATTTCTATATTTTCTTGTGAAAGCGGTACTTCTACGGTTAAGTAAAAACCAATAAATTCTAACCAAAATACGATCATTGTGCCGCTCTTGCAGCATATCGACCCATCTAGGGTCTGAGAACAATAGTTTAATCTGTGTAAACACGTTGCCATCAGCCCAGGTACTGACGAAACGAGAATCATAGCCGTAGATGTGGGTATTATACCAAGATACAAAAATAATGGTATATAATACGAAAGAAGTAAAATTTGTAATGTGATCTACTATACAAATAAAATAAATAACATATAAATAATATATGATATAAATATAAAATAAAATAGTAATGCAGATATCGTGAGTACATTTATTACAATTACAATTAATTTGCGGGGACAAGTAAGAATTGAAACAATAAAAGAAACCACATAATAATTCATATCAAGGTAGATTTTACTATTATAATATATTCACCTACTAAAAATATGATTTTCCAAACGTATCAGGTACCTACGCCACTGCAATACGGGAGATTCGATAATTCTGACAGGTTTATTACTCCGCGCCAATAGTATACTGAGTATAATCATATAACGTAATTTTTTAAGGTATTTTCCTTTCCTATGTAAGATACACAATAGCCACATTTACTTATCTGTATTAAATTTTTATTCATGTAATACAAGACTGTCAAAACAGATTAGTTATCGCTAGGAAAACATGAATCGTGTGAAATGACCAATATGAAAAAACATGTACACTCATGAAATTTAAAACTTGGGCACCACAATTTCTGTAAACAAAAGTTTGCACATTGTGAAGCGGGCTTAAGGGTATCATTTACAATTCTAACAGCAGGTAGTCTCAGTAGGGGTTATCTTATAGAAGGACTGTAGAATGAATCATTACACTAAGCACGTTTTAGAAAATAGGTAATTTACGTTGCTTACTTAATTTTTTTCTTTAAAGAATATATTTGAAGGTATCGCTAATTAAACACCATAGCTCGATTAATTATCGAATCAAAATTTTGTTTAGGAAATGTTAACAAAATAAAATTAGAAATAATTTTGATTTAAAAAACGTCTACAAGCAATAACTTTTAAATTAAATCAAAAAAACTAAACATGGTTATTTGGGTTGACTGATCATTACTTATTTTTAAATAAATCTAACCTACTAATTATTGTAAGTTATTAAAAATAAAATCATTAAACTCTCTATTCATAATATTTAGTCCTTACAAAATGTATATTTTATGACGTTTCATTTTTTTCTGTAGTTAATATAAAAAGTGAAAATAAAAACTAAGGCAATTTGCAACTACAACGTCGTCTTACAAAAGAAAAATCCATAGAGACGACTTCGGTAACTACGTTCCTGAAGGCACAGCAAACCCTGCAGTAACAATAATTCATCGTATCAAGACCAACCACTCGACATTCAACCAATTTACCCTTAAACGTTATCAATCGCCTCTCAAGTGTTCGTTCGACGTTGATGCGAGAACAAAGTTTCTTATACCATTACTAATAAGCATTCCATTTTTCGAAAAATGAAGACACGATCCTAAACGTAATCTCAAACGACAGCAGCAGATCACAACCGATTTCTATCGTTTTATATAAAGTATTAACAGAATGTGGCACTATGATCGCAAACCGTGTCCTATATTTTGTTTTTTTATAAAATGTATCGAAGTAAAGTGTTTTCCGTATGACTTATCGCTACAAATCGTAGCCGTCGATCTAGGCGGTCGTATGTCGTAACTTACTTGTCAATTTGTGTGTACCTATTAATCTATTTCGATCAGTTGTTTGGAAATAATTAATAATCAAAAGTTTGTTACTTTAGTCACAGAGCACAACCACTTATACATTATAAACCCTAAACGTAAATGAAAATGCACATACTTGAAATTTAGTTTCCGATTCCAAACTATAGATAGCGCTAATGCCAATTATTCTAAATTTTGGTGTTTCTACTGTTTATTAATTTCACAAACTATTTAACTGTGACAGACACAAGTGACATATAAATAATATACAGGGTGTTTAAAAAATACGTTCCGATATTTGGCTCACTTATATATCTCATTAGTACAAACAAAAAAGTCAAGATAAACATAAGTCCAAAAATCAACCTTTCCAAGACACAGGCAGTTTTTGAAATTAAAATTACTAAGCCCAGTTGAAGTGATTTGTCGTATTTATCACGTCAGCTATGGAAATAACAAAACAAAATTTGTTCGTTTCTGTCAATCTAGTTGTCGCATTTGTTGTAATCATTTTGTCGCAGATCGGCAGATATGCATTTCATGTATGGTAAGGCCGATGGAAATGCTTATGTGGCATGTCGCCTTTATGCCGAAGCATTCTCAAACCGGGTACTTCCGTGTGCCAAACTATTTACAAATTTACATCAACGTTTATCCGAAGTTGGATCGTTTAAATCAAGGAACGGTGATAGTGATCGGCCTAAATCAGTTTCTACTCCCGAGGCAGAACTACTACATTTTTTATAAAATTTGTCAGAAAATTTGTAGAAACAACAATTGACATCATTTGTAACATAATTTGCATGTAAAATTATTTGTACACTAATTTTTTAACAAATTGTGTTTAAAAAATTTAGTGGGTATTGTAAAACGAGACCAAGTTTCAATTTAGTAATTTCTTATGTAATAATTGTAAAATAGTAAAGGGAAATTTTAATTGAGATTTCAAACACGAGAGGAAGTGCAGTCACAGCAACTTTTGAAATATATAGGGGATTATCATATAAAAGGTTTAGTGATTTGTGTCACAGATTATTACTATTATCCAGAGGAATAACTCTCGCGGAAGGGGAAGTACGCGCTTCTCATCTCGCGCATTGGTATTCACCATGTTCTCAGACTAGATCAGACGCACCGTATTTAAATTTGAAATCGTTTCTTGAACAAGAAATTGAACAATTTTTGGATCAATCTAAATTGTGAAGAATACTCAATTTTTCAAAATATTTCTATTTGGTACTGACACTATTTTTGGGACAACCATTGGTGTGAGATTATGCCCATTTATAAGTAAAATAATTGAAAGTAAATAATAAATATCACACAAATCTCTAACGATTAATTATTTAAGAATACAAAAACTTGCGTCTTATCTGTAAATTTTACAAAAATAAAGTTAAACGCAATGATTAAACATTGGTTAACCGAAGAACCAATATGTTCATTAGATTCTGTCATAAAACTTAAAACCTGCTCCATTTTTGAGACAATTTTTAACACAGTTTGCCTATGATGAGCTGTTTTCAGTTTAAAGTTCGGTTATGTTAGTACAGCTTAGGTAGGTATTTCTAATTTTTGTAATTAAAAATTACATCCTTGTTTTTTTAGGACGTTGCACAATGTATTCCAACAAACGCAAGAAGGTGTTAACCACACTGCATAACGGAACTGGTGAAGAAGAGGTAAACAAAACTTATTGTTTGTTATGTAAACAGATTGCTTTTCTTTTACAGGTTTACAAACCTTCATTACGGTAGTTTAAGCATATAAAATTTTTAAACGAGTTATTAGAAATTCGATCGCATAGTTAATCTTTTGCTACACATAGTACTGAAAAACAGTGGGAAATTTCACAACAAGATATATTGACCGTAGACGTGCCTTTGGTAACTAAAAATCTAAAATTAGTTGCAGGTAAACTTATATTTTTAATTTTATTAGAGTGAAGAGAATACGAAACCAGAATAATGGTTTCCTGTTAAAATCACCCGATTCTAAAACAGGTGGAAATGATTTGCCAACGTGATGTGGTACAACCAGAAGTAGGTCAACTAACAAACAATCTTCTTTATCTGTTGATGTTCCTGCTAAGCGGAAAAAAAAGAATACAAATGTTAATCTGGATATGGTAATTTGTGCCATAGTGAAACAAAAGGTGTTAATTTTATATCACTTATAGATAATGTTCAAAGGAATGGAACTCTAAACTGCAGCGTCTACTTTAACGAACGGGAAACAGTAATAACAGTAATAAATAATAAATAATAGTAAAATAGATAAGAAATATGTCAAATTACCAAATTATAGAGCAAACCAAGAGTCGTATTAAAACTCGTTTTAAAGAGCACTTAGCTCATGTCAAATATCATCGCTCAGATAGGTCCAGTGTTGCCATGCATGTGCTGTGGAAATTAAAACAATGTGCCTTATTTATCAAACTAGTAAACGTCGACGTGACACATTATACACGAAATGGAAATCCACCAAGAACATTCGAATGAAGACATACTAAATTTATTTTTTATTCATGGAGAATGTTACAAAATTATTGAAAGAACTTGCCGTTTGTTTAACGAGAGATATCTACACTTGCGACCTCTAAAAAAACTACGTTTAAGAGAATAGAAGCAAATTTTAAACAATTTTGAATTCAATGTACTAACACGCCTCAAGGTAGTCACCGGTGATGAAGACAACGAAATAAATGTATTGGCATATTTTAATGCAAATCCACATGAATCGATCAGAGCTACGTCTGAAGATTTGGGACTGTCCTACTCGTCGATACAGAGAATTTTGGCACAACGTAAAATGCATGCTTTTTCTATTATAAAACTACTAGCTTTCCGCCCAGGTGACGAAATACGTCGTGTAGCATTTTGTGAAAGCATTTTATTGAAAGCGCAGGAAGACCCAAATTTTTTGAAAAAAATTTTTTGGACCGATGAGTCAAAATTTAGTAAAGAAGGAATCATTAATAGGAAAAATTGGCATTATTTGGCAGAACAAAATCCTCGGATGGTGCGCGAAGGTAACTTTCAAGACACATTTAGTTTTAATGTTTTTTGTTTAATTATGGATAATCGTGTTTGTTTTGAAGTGTGTGACGAAAATTTAAATTTTCGCAAATATTTAGAAATGCTTAAGTGGTTTCAAATTTTTTGGAAAATTTACCCCTAAATCTTCTAAATTCATATTGGTACCAAATGGATGGTGCTCCAGCCCATTCAACCCATGAGATTTATCAAGAATTATCCAATATGTTCGAAGATCGTTGGTTTGGACGCAATGGTCCATTTCTATGGCCTCCCAGATCACCTGACCTAACACCTCTGGATTTTTTTTATGGCGGTATGTCAAGACTCAAGTCTATTCAAGGCCAGTCTATAACAGAGATAACTTATTACATCGGGTTCAAACTGCCTTCGCTTAAGTAGATGTGCAAATGGTTCAAAAATCACAATAGCTGAAGTTAACAGAAGAGTTTTATTGTGCTTAGAAAACCACAGACGGCATATCGAACAGTTGCTAAATTAATAATTAAATTAATTTGCTTCTATTTTTTGCAATGAAACTTTATTTAGAGGCCATAAATGTAGATGTCTCTCGTTCTTTCAATAATCTTGTAACATTCTCCATGAATAAAAAATAAATTTAGTATGTCTTCATTCGAATATTCTTGGTGGATTTCCATATCGTGTATAATGTGTCACGTCGACGTTTACAAGTTTGATAAATAAGGCACATTGTTTTAATTTCCACAGGCCACTAGTCAGAAATTATTTAATAAAATAGAGAAATATTGTGTGTCGAATGTAAATACATCGATAGCAGGAAAATGGTAACAGATAAGTATAGGGAACCCTTATGAAGATTGAAAGACCAGTTAATTCTCCATCACATAGAGCAACAAGATACAGGGTGTTTCATTTAAGGAAATTGACTTTTGGGCAGTTGAAGTCAGATTTAGCCAAACATTTTGAACTCCCTGTACATAATGAGATGTCAAATTACACATCATTTAAAAACTTAACAGTCCTCCTAAGTATAGCCCAAATTTTGTTACTATAACTTTCTTTTTCAATCATTGACAAGCGTTTGAAAACAATACTACAAAACCTATTGATTTTTCACATAGGTTGTGCTACATAAAAGTAACTCAGATTTTAGCGTAGAATCGAAATATACAAAAAAAATATATCATTCCATTTAAAATAAGAAAGTTGGTAGCCACTTCCGGTGTAGTGCTAGAAGAGCTGAAATATTTTAATTAAATAGAATTTTTCTAGCAATCCCCTATTCCAAATTTTTGAACAAATACTTCAACGAGAAGTCCATAAACTTCTAATGAACGGGTTAGCTGAATCACCCTGTATAAGCTTCTTATTGTTTTTATTTTTAGTATTGGTTCGCTGATGATGACAGTTTAGCTATTGAAACACGTGTCCGAGTTTGGTTTTTGATGCAGTTTTTGGTGTTTTCCCGTTCGTTAATATCCATAATGTTGAAGAAAGTTTTCACAAATTTAGGAAAAATTAGTAAAGCGGCACAAAAGAAGTCAAGAGAAGTCAGCCAAAGACTTGTTGCAACTCAGCTCAAAAAATTGAGGTGCAATATTCTATTCGTGGAATTCTCTGGAATGGTCTTCAAAAAAATAATTAATTTTAAGTTTTACAATACCTGATTCGATTTTTCACTTTTATACTTGTTGTTTATATTTATTAGATAATCATACATATAAAAAAGAACAATGGCAGAGCCTGTAATAATTATAAAATGCCAATTGCTCTATTTCATCACTACACTGCCATCAGGCAAATTAAAGTAATTACAAAAAATTGTTCTAATGTGAGTTGCATCATTAGTTCAGCAACTTCCACCTTCTTGAGCCATTTTTGTTAACGTGCAATTATGGGATTCAGTTCCAATAGAGCAATGCTGTGTGTTCCTTAATAATTGTAACATAATAAAACAACCCAGCACTAGAAGGAGGTTTAAAATGTTTGTCCTTACCATCCAAACTGCCAATGCACATTGGAAAATTCCATAATGTTTCAAATTCCGTTGCAATGTTCTTCAATTTATGAGTAGTTGCTGGCATCTTAATAAAAATTTAATTGTATACAGAGTTAAAGACGGCAGAACTTCCGGTTTTGCCCAAAGTATATGTATCAACTTGCTTGTTTTAAATAGAACACCTTATATATTAGTACATTTTTAGATTCTACGTCTAATTTTATGCATATTTCATGTAAATGTCGCATACCTCACCTTAATCGTTTCTGACTTATTTAATGTTTTATGTCAAAATTAGCGTTTGCAGACCAAAAAACTAATTTGAATTGTCAACTATTCCAAAACTTTTTTACTTGGTTTGTGTATTTTATTGTGTTAAGCTGGGCCCGTCTGAACAGTATTTGTGCAAAATTGTCAAAAAAAATTATAAAGAGTGTTTGAAAATTGGTATCAAAATAGTAGATTTGAAAATCGTCAAAGGTCAATTTTTTCAAATCTCCTTCGTGGTCAAAAATAAGGGTAAGTTTGTATAACATTGAAAGTTTTTTATAATCTTCCATACTGCGTTTCGTGGTGGTTTTCGTTTTTCTGGGTATCGGGCAGTAAACGTCTCAGATGTTCTTGACAAAACTTTGTTGTATTCCACATAAATAAAAAACGAATTCAAATGATTTTGTTTGTATAGTTTAGGTGGACCGGCATGTTTGAATTAAATTCTCAGCCACCAGCCAACTAATAATTAATTAGCGTAAAAAAAGCATCTAACGGGTATTTTCTTTGAAAACTGTTTATGTGCCAGTATGTCAACCTGCACCAATTTTTCGAATAATGCATGTTATACAAAGTTTTATCTGCTATTGTCTTTCTTTACGACTCCTTTTTAAATTCGCAGCGACATGTTGATCATTATTGTTAATTTTAATAATGATAAGTTTAGCAGGGCTGTGAACAAGATGTATGTTGTTGCATATCTATCTACAAAGAAATACAATCCTGAATTTCTAGTCTTTCAACGTGGCTGCCGTTGTCTTACAAAGATCAAACGCGACGTTGAGTTGTTCCTCTGATAGTATTATTACTCTATGCTTTAGTTCAGAAATTTTCTCATTTTTTTTTCATTTTTCTAAGTTAATAATAATAATAATAATAATCATTTATTCATTTACATAATACATGTATAAATACACAACAGAAAAATAAAGTACAGGAAAAAAAAACATGAATAAATGTGACATAGAAAAGAAATGGAAAACCGAATAATTGAAAATAAATTAATATATAAAAAAAAAGAAGAAATCATCAGAGTGAGCATAGTTCCAGCTAAGTTCCAATATATGAAATTTGACGCTGTGAACATATGCTTGATTATATTGAAAAATCTGAGCAAAGAAATTCAGAAAAGAACAAATTGTTTAATATTATTATTGATTATATACGATAGCACCAGTGATGATTATAAAAAACTTAACAATGTTGTATTTAAAAAGGATTAAAAAATGTTAAATTTATAATGAAGTTAACTATTTTATTTACTCAACAATAAAGAAATTTGTTGTCTTGAATTAAATAACAGAATTTTTTAATCAATTTATTGTAGCTGTACATAGATAAATTTGCTATAAAATCAAAATCATAATATTGCAATGTAAAATTATAAACAAGTGGAATGTAATATAAGAAATTAGATTGACCTACACTTTTTCTTGCTGATATTACGTACGACAGATTGTTATCTTTCAGTCTAGTATCATATGAGTGAGTGGGAACACAAATATCATTGTACCTAGATTTATGCAAAAACTTTGATATAGATATAAAATACAATTGTTTTACATCAAAAACATTTACTTCTCGAAACAAAGCGTCGCTAGAAAAAAACAATTTTTTATTGTAAATAATTTTCAATAGTAATTTCTGTGTTATTTCTAACTTTGATAGATGAGTTGTCAAAGCGCCACCTCAAATAAGTATTCCATAACTCAATGAAGACTGGATAAATGCAAAATATAGTATACACAGAATTTTAATTTCAAATGTATGTTTAAGAGTTCTAAATAAATATATGTATCTTCTTAGTTTAGTAACTAATTGCTTAATATGCACATCCCATTTCATGTTTGAATCAAAAAATATACCTAAATATTTTATAGATGTAACCCCAGCTATGTTTATATTACATGTACAACTATTTCTGTAACAATTAACATAATGAACAACAATATGCTCGTTCGTAAGTAAATTACAAGCATAAGAAGAAAACGGCAAATACTTAGTTTTACTATAATTTAAAGTTAAATAGTTGTTATCTAGCCAGTATTTTATTGCTGATAGCTTAGTTGAAGCAGATAACATCCCAAGTGGAACCACCGATATACAAAACTGTGTCATCAGCATACGTTAAAATGTCCACATCATTGAAAAGAATCAATAAATCATTGATATAAATATTAAAAAAACTGGCCCAAGAACGCTTCCTTGTGGAACTCCACATTTAATTTTAAGAGATGTACTTATTTTATTATCTAACACATTGATATCTGTCACTTAGATAACTCTGAAAAAAATGTAAGGATGTACCACGGATACCAATATGTTCAAGCTTATCAAAAAGTATAGAATAGTTGACACAGTCAATTGCCTTGGCTAAATCTAAAAATACAGCAATAGAGCATCTAGAACTATCCATATTTTTATAAATTTTTTTTGTTAGAAAAGCCAAAGCATCTGTCGTGTCTCTATCTTCTCTAAATCCGAATTGACGAGAAGATAGGATACTAAATTTTGTTAAGAAATTTACCAGTTGAGTTTTATTATTTTTTCAAAAACTTTTGAAATATTAGAGCACACAATGCTATAGGTCTGTAATTAGTAAGTAATTCGGTGGCTCCACCCTTGTGAAGAGGTATAATAATTGTATCTTTATAAGCTCTAGGAAAATAACCTGCCTCTAAACATCTATTAAAAATAATTGACAAAGGTTTAGAAATAATAGTAGCACATAGTTTTAAAATTTTGTTACTAATTCCATCAGAACCAGTTGAGGAAGTAGTTTTTAATTTTTGATAGTGAGTATAATATCATCTTCAATGATGCGTAAAAAAATAAATTTTGATTTAATCTTTCAAATTTAAGTTTATAGCTATCGCTAGTTTTTTGTAATTTGTTAAAAGATTCAGCAATATTAACAAAATAATTATTGAATTCATTAGCAATGTCAGTATCATTTTCAATAACAATATTATTTTCAGTTTTTATTTTAATGATATTAATTGTATTCTTTTTGTTTTTAAATTAGCTGCTTGTTTGGTATACATCCAGATATCTTTTGAATCAGTTTCTTTAGAAATTTTAGATTTAAAATATTTGTTTTTTCTCTCTTAATCATATTATTTATTGAATTCCTCAGTTTTTATATTGTATGAATTTAGTTTCATTGAGTTTATCTTTTAAAAATTCTTTGTGATATAAATCCCTTACCGCAATATGTTCTAAAATTATATTGGTAATTTTAGTAAACATACAGGATGATAATACCTTATTTAACGTATCTGAAAATTGAGAAACAGCTAAGTCAATAGATGTTTCAGATGCAAGAGATCCATTTTATACTTTTTAATTTTTGTAAAAATTTATCATTATTAATTATTTTTGGATTTCCAATACTTATCTTCATTACTGCCTGTATCGTTAGTAATTTTATTTTTGTTATCCCTAATGTTCACTATAACCGGGTAGTGATCTGTAATTTGACTTTTGCAAATAATGGGTAAGATGTTGTCATTTTTGATAAATGTTTTGATGTTAATGTGGTCAATACAGGATTCAGATGTTTTATCAACCCTAGTAACGTTTTTAATACAAGGATAAAGAGAAAACTCACCCATCAAATTTAAACATTCTTCCGCTAAACGATCGTGTTTTAAGATATCAATATTTGTATCTCCCGCTAATATTTCAAAATTACTTTGCATATGATCCCTCATATAATCTTTGAGAGAAATTAATAAATCTGTAGTACAATAAGAATGAGATCTATATATTGAGGTAATGGCAACTTTAAGGTGGTTTATTTTTATGGTGATTCTCAAAAATTTAAAATTCTTTACATCAATAACCTTATAATTTTGTAAAATATTTTTCCTACAATAAACAATCACTCCATCACTTTTATTTATATGACTATGATTGTGATAGAGATCATAGTTATCTAAATTAAAAAATTGAAGATCAAGACTATACCAAACTTCAGTCAAAATTATTACGTCAAATATATTATCAAAAATGTTATATATTCTTGCAGATAATTAAAATTTTGGATATGCTACGAATGTTGGTATGAAAATACAAATATTAGTATTATATTTAAATCGGAAATCAGAAATTGACTTATAACAAATATCTCTGTTATTTACACTGATGCTATCTATGTCAAGTATTTCATCAATAAAATCCAGCACCAACTGTTCTTCACTGTCGAACCCGTCTCATAAAATTTAAGTTTCTTTTTTTTTTTAGAAAAATTAAACTGTAAAAGAAAATTTTAACTCAGATAAAATTAAAAATTGTATTCTACCTAATTATTAAAAATGAAAACATTTTTATACTACATGAGAACTAAGATATTCTGACGTTTATACCGATAAACTTAAAAAATTCTAAATTATCTTATTGTTTTATCAACATTTTCTACATCATTACAATGTTAAGATAATTAAAAATTTGGATTGATAAATCATCAAATTAGACCATACAAAGCATAAAATAAAAATCTTACTATTCAATTCACAACAAAGAAAGTATATCATCTAAAAATTAAATTTTGTGTGTAATTATAATAAATATGATTTATTTATATATTTATACGGTTGCAAAGTTTATAATAATACATTGATGTATGAGAATAAGATCTCCCAGCAAACTAAATATGTCACGTATAAAACTTCTTAAAATAATTTTACTTTAATGTTAAAATCAATGCTTATCTTTGAAGCACTTAACAATATAATGTTATCGACTTGTCGTTATGATTTGTATTAAACTGTACGTGCAATTTTTCATACAATTTAAATAGTTAAGTATTTTAAATAAAGAGCATATAGTTTAAGTGTGTTCTAATCAAAAGGTTAAAAATGTAGAGGTACAAAATGTTAAACATTAATTATTTCAATTGTTTAATCAAATTGTTATAAATTTTGGAGAAAAAACATTTCAACATTAATTATGAGTATTTTATAACAAACGTAATAAAAATTAATTCGTATTCCTATCAAATAGCTCTGTGATTAACGATGAAATTAACGCACTCCCACAACACGCAATTAAACAGTTTGACGATTAGTTGCACAAGTGTTTAATTGAATAGGAATTGAGGTGTCCATTAAAGTTTAGTATCGCAAAATTTCAAATGTATGTGTGTGTACGTACGTACGTATTTACATATGTATGTCTCATAGCTCATCATAACGTAATTAAGCTATTACTCTACGTTGAACCGACGGCGTGCGGTGGCCCTTAATTAACCTTTATTTTACTTATTCATCAATATTTTTCTAGCGGGAAAAAAAGACGAACTTTAATATTTTTAATATTCTGTGATTAAATATAAAATTAATGAAATAAATGCACTTCCATGAATAATTCATAAATGATCATAAATTCTAAAAGCAGCACAACATGGCGTTTTAACTAGTTTCCTATTGATTGTGCTATACTACTAAGCGCCAGTAAACACTAAATCACAGATTGAAATCACCGAATCCGAATTGGCTACATTTACTAGTAAATTGCAAATAACAAATTGTACAGAGTAATCGTAACACCATAACAATAAAATTTTAAAATGGCACGTGATCGAAAGACCTACAAAAATATTGTATGTTGAAATGGAAGAGATCAGTATCCATACTTTATGTAAAGGATGTCATTTACTACTTTACAATAAGCAGAAACGCCGAAATTTTTTTATATTCCATACATATTTATAAGGCTTACATTTGTTTTTTCTTCTATTTTTCATAAAACACATTTGCATAATATATATTAGGTCTATACGTTTCAAAATCGATTTAATCACTCAGTTACAAAGGTTGGGCGTGTAATAAATTATGTGTTTGTGTAACATGCACAGAAGCTAATCAAAAACGCTAATGCAAAATGTACTTAAAGAAAGAGCAATGCCAATGTAACGACGTTAAAAACTTACCCATAAAAGCGGAGGAATTGATGTTAAAAAGAGTTTTTGACTCCGCACTGGTACTCCGTTCTCCGAGTCCTGCATCTCCCGCACCAGCCCCTCCATCTGTAACAAAAGATCACATTTCATATAACATTCACATTTTTTATTTTATGCATAAGCGTCTCATCTTTTTTAGAATTTAAGTAAAGAATTAAAAAAATAAAAGGCAACAAATTAAATCACATTTCTAGTTTGATTTCATCAATGAATGAGAATCAATTGTATTCGTTTCTTTGTTCTTTACCATTTTACATTTTCTGACAACTTTTAAGTATTTTCTTTATACATCAGGATCCGGCACATCGAGCGTCCATTAAAGGTATATGATAGAACTAATTCGATTCAGTTTCTGAAAGTAGTGCTGCGCCTGTTTTCGACATCATTGAACTCAGACAAAATATATTCGTTCATACAGCACTTCCGGTAGTACCGGAAGTAGCTGTCAACTTTCTTATTTCAAATGGATCATGCTATTTTTTTATTTTATTTCCAGATTCTACATAAAATTTAAGATGTATATATACAATATTTTAGTTTCTTATTTGTTGTGACAATTATCGATATGTTATAGTAACTCATATATGAATGGAAACTCGAATTGCATGTACCGGGTGATGAAAATTCTCGTGCCAATATAAACAACTTTTGACCTCAAAAACTTGTTTAATTTAAATGGGACACCCTGTGTTTTTAATCATCAATTTGAGCATAGGACATGTTAGTATGTATCAAAAAAGGACAACAAAAGACATCGATTGATGATTAAAAACTTTTTTGAGGTCGAAAGTTGTTCATATTAGCATAAGAATTTTCATCATTCTGTACACGCAATTCGTGTTTCTATTCATGTGAGTTACGGTAATATATCGACAATCGTCACAACAAATTAGGAACTAAAACATTGATATCATCTTGAGATATGAAGGATAACAATTCAACACGACTTTAATTTTTTTTTTCAAAAAAATCGATATAACTAAAAAACCAGTAATTTTTGAATCTGGTACATTAATTAAACTACACCTTAAATTTTACGTAGAATCTGAAAATGAAATAAAAATTCCATTTGAAATAAGAAACTGGACAGCTACTTTCGGTACAACCGGAAGTGTTGTATGAACAAAATTATTTAGTCTGAGTTCAGTAATGTCCAAAACAGGTGCAGCACTGTTTTTAGAAAATGAATGAAATTAGATCTCCATATACTTTTAATGCACGCTCGATGTGTCGGACCCTGTATGTAAAGAAAACTTTAAAAATAGATTTAACAAAATTACAGTATGTATTTGGTCAAATAAGTTTGACAATGGCTGTGTTTCACATTTGTCAAATTAATTTGATAAGTGTTGGTTCTTCCTGTTTTTTTATTTCGTCATGGCTTTTCAATTTTTAAATGATTGTCAAAAACAGTTTCACACTATCGAATTTATTTGACGGAAACAAGTCAAACCAAAAGTTAGAAGAATGTTTGATAAATGTGAAACGGCCTTAACACAATGTATTGTGTTTATGAGATTGAATGTTGTTCACCAGGTTTCGTCTTGCTACTTGTTATCAGAATTTTATGCTGCTTCTGTAACATAATGACAATTTTTTGAAGTACTGTAAGTTTTGAATTAACCATATTACAAACAGCGATTGTTGGCAGTAGACCCAATCAACCCTTTAGTTTCTGTGTAATAAATAGTTATTTACCGAAGAGATGGTAAATATTCATTTAAATTTGTTCTAAAACTTTAACCTTTAAAAATATAGTGACAGGAACATTTTCCTTATATAATAACAGTGCAAAAAGCAAACATGCGTGATTATCCTCTGCTTGAGAGGCGGGCTCCTCTAGCATTTGGTAGCTACTTCAGCCGGAAAGGGATACATGTGTATATATACATACCGTGTGTCCCAGGAAATCTGAAGCATTGGGTTTAACATGGGGAATTTGAAAAGTCCGATTTATATGTCCCCAAAGTGTTTTTAGGGTATTTCCAGTATCAGAACACATTACAATGTGTACCAGAAAACGTTTTTTGTAAAAATTTATTAAATTCAACAAAAAATATTAAAAATATTTCAAAAAATGTATTGCGTGATAAAAAGTTTTATTTAAATAAACAGGTAAGAGCTGCGTTGTTGATGTTCGGCGTAGCTCAGTTGTCTTAACGAATTACCACTAATTTATCACCGTTCTAACGAAGGTTCAAATCCCCAGTCCGATTGCAATTGAAACTTAAGCAATGTTTAAAAACTTTAGATACAAATGTTAAAACTGGTCCTTAGTAGAATATGATTCATTATTAAACATTTAGTGCCGTTTGCACCCACACAGCTTAAACTTAAGCGAGACTTAAAAACAATCGTTGCTGTGTTTAAGTTTTTAAGCATTGCTTGAATTTAAGCTGTGTTGGTGCATACGGCCTAGTTTAAGCGGTATTGGTGTAAACGGACACGCAATAGAATGATAACTAAGGGTCAGTTGTACAACTGGGCCTAACTAACGAAATGAAAATGATTTTGGTACGTTTTAATTGTAACAATATGTGAATTTTGTTGTTGACATACTAACAACAGCGACTAGTGCACAATCATCGTCGTGTTTAAATAAATACTTTAACTAAATATTCATGGTGGTTCTGAAAGAACCGATTATAATGGTTTGCTTAAAGCAAATGTTCAATGCAAAAAGTAACCCAGCCTATTATAAAACTCCCGACGCACATTTGATAACTGTCGAGCATTGATTTGCTGACATTCAAATCGTCTAACGAATTGGGTCGGTTTCGATAAATCCTGTTTTTAAGATGACCCCACAGGAAAAAATCACAAAGTGCCATATCAGGAGATCGTGGCGGCCACTGAATTTGTCCCCATAAACCAATAACACCATGGAAGTTATTTGGTAAATATTGTCGAACTATCACCGAGTTGTGTGCTGGACAGCCATCCTGTTGAAATCAAACTTCTTGTTGCAGATCTTCCACTGTTTCTCGTAATGCTGGTACTACTCTATTCTGGAGCAATTCTAAGTAGGACATTCCGTTAAGATTGCCTTCGATAAAAAAGGACCGAGAATTCTGTCGCGGAACAATCCAGCCCACACATTCACCTTTAAATGATACTGGGTTCGCACCGCCACCGCCATGTTAGGGTTTTCACGCGCCCAGATTCTGCAGTTTTGACTGTTAGGTTTATTGTGCAAAGTGAATGTGCTCTCATCAGTGAAAACAACGTTTCTCAAGAAATTCCTGTTGTTGTTGCAGGTCTCCTGCATTACTTCGGAAAACTCTACTCTGGAGTTATCATCGCCAGCTCGCAACTCCTGGCATCTTCGAAGTTTGTAGGGGTTGTATCGTTGTTTTCGAAAATGCGTTGTACCATTGATTTCAAACCCCTGTTTCTACCTGAATAGTACGCACTGATGTTTTATTTGTAACAGAAACTGCAGATAGGACAACTTTGGTGTTTCTCAATTCCAACTCCCGCGGTGGTTTGGGAATATCATCACTACGTATTCTAACAGACCCAGTTGTTATAAACTTATCTATAATTCTTTGAAACGTCAAATAACTCGGTAATTCTTCAAGCATTCCTAGAAAATTCTGTTGTATTTTACGGCAACTACTTCCACTAAAATGCAAACGAATAACGAATATTCGCTGCTCCAATGTTAAATTCTCCATTATTTATACAAATGTATAACAAACTAATCGCAAAACTCAAACAATTATTTAAGAAACGAACAAGGAAATTTTGACACAAAGTACAAAATGTATTCTGATGTACCATTGTTTTTCGACGCTTGTAGCAGCCGCCTTACGTTTTGTTTTATTGTTCAAATGCTTCATTAATCACGTAAACGTAATTTCTAATTTTTGTATCTACCTACAAAACAATTACAAGCAAACGTTCGTATGCAGTTTTACAATAATGCTATGCTACTGTCTAGTACAAAACGGACAGCATTTCGAACATTCATTTAAGGACACTATCCCAATCGGTTCTTTTCTGGATCACCATAAATATTTATTTATTATAAAAGATTGATTCAAACAAGATGATGATTGAACACTAGTAATTCTTGTTATTAATGTCAACAACTAAATTCATTTATTGTTACAAATTAAAACGTACTGAAATGGTTTTAATATCGTTAAGTAGGTTAAATTGGACCATGAAAAAATTTACGTACATCTATTCTAAATACATAAAACTGGATGTGTTGGACCTACCAAAGTACTATTGAACTATTGAAGTCATTTGAATTATTAATTAAAAAAATTGAAATTAAATCTGTCAGAATTGGCAAATGTACAAGCTAAGCTAAGATACACCTGTTATATCTTGCTTTGTCGTTCATGGCAACGTTTGATGAAAAATTTTTGAATCACGCGTTATGTTTAATAATTTGAATAATATTTTAGTAAAATTGCCAATTCAAGTAAAAAATTTAAACTTTTAATAACATCTCTTTATTTATAGAAATTAAACGCTGTTCATTTAAAATAATAATAAAACTAAAAAAAAAATCAGTCTGGGGGATTTGAACCTTCGTAAGAATTGGCGACAAATCAGTGGTAATGCGTTTAGACAACTGAGCCACGCCAAACATGAACGACACATCTCGTACTTGTTCATTTAAATAAAGCTTAAAAAAAACGTTTTCTGGTACACATTGTAATGTGTTCTGATACTGGAAATATTCTAAAAACACTTTGGGAACATATAAATCGGACTTTTTAAATTCCCCGTGTTAAACCCAATGCTTCAGATTTCCTGGGACACGGTATACACCGGGAGTGTTTGTAAAGGATGGAGAAATTTAAGGAGTGGATGAGGAACAGAGGAAGTTACTGGCCCAGCATTCACCTGCTTATAAGTGCTAACTTATAATTACCGCGAGATAATCTCTGAAAACCTCGCGGCTGACCAGCCGACTCTTGTGGGGATCGAACCCAAGTCTTCTCATTGGCAAGTGTTCGTAGTAGGCGACTTTATCACTAGGCCAAGAGCCTGGTAGAGGAAGAAAACGAAAGGTTGTGTGAACTAATTACAAAGGCATTGCCACTTCTTTTGTATTCCTTTTTTTGTTGTTTTTTTATGATATGTTTTATAACACCAATTTTGGTTTATGTTAAACCACGCCCGCTTTCCTTTGATAGAGTAAAAACTATTACTGTCATCTAACCGTAACAAATAAATTTGGCGCCCTTTCTTGGGCTTGCTTTTTCTCTATTCTACTTATTATTTTGACTATTCTGGACGATTTCCTTTTTAGTTTTTTATTGTTTGGCGCCCAACGTGGGAAAATTGCTGTGTTCCTCATTGCCGATTGCTTTACAAAAGTCTCTCTTTTCTTTACGTCGAAAGCAGGAGTTGCTAAGATTCTCAAAGAACAAATCTTTCAAGTATTTGGCGTGTTGCAAGTACATCATCTCGGATAACGGCGTACAATTTCATAGTCGTGAGTTCACCAAGTTGTGAGAGCATTATTACTGTACTGTCTTTTTTACCACCAAATTTAGGCAAATCCGGCCGAATGAATCAATAGTATTCTCAAGACTATGGTACCGTCGTATGTTAAAAAACATCAGCGGAAATGGGACGTTAATCTTTCTAAGATTGGTTACGCAATCCGAACTACGATGTACACACTTTTCCTTTTTTGGCAACATGTAAACCTTGGTAAACCCTTTAATTCACCTTCTCTCTTATTTAGGACTACATTCTCAAACGCCTTTTTTTCTTCTGATCGACTTTGAATTGAGTATTTTGGGAAATACCAGTGGTTTCTTGCTTATGTAGCATTACACGTAAATGTCGACGTACACTGGAATTTCCTGAGTTGTTATTTCACCAATTGTTTTTTTTTTTTTTAGGGACTGTATATACGTAGATACAATTCCATTCTTAAGTTTAGGGAAGCATATCTGGCGGGCGTGCACAACTCTGATTAGCTATTATTTTTCTGGCTACCCTGATCTTATTTGACTTTAACGATATACTATGTTTTCTTTTCTTTTTCTTTTGTAAGCTTTAGGGCAACTACCAAACTGCAGAGGTAATTTTTTTGTGAATACATCAGTCGTAGTTATGATGATTTTTTTGGGGAAAACTCATTGGGTCTTTGTTCTTACAATTGTTAGAATCCTACGCACTTGTATTTTAATCAATAGATATATTTTAGTTTTCTACACCTTTTAATTTTTCCTTCTGTTTAGCTGGTTGGTATGGCAATGTATGAATGGACACTTCTCTTTTAGTTTGAGTTTTAGCGTCAAAAAATCCTATCCTTTTCTTTTTTAGTCAGTAGTGATTTGACTCTGTTGCTTGGATGCATCAATCGCATTGCTTTGGACAGATGTCAACTCTTGGCTATTCTTCTGGCTCTTGAGGGGTTGGGTTTCCTTTTTGTTTAGGGTTGGGTGTATTCTCTTTTGGGTTATCACAAATCTTCCCATTAATAACTAAATTTCTCGCTAGAACCACTGGCTTATATTCTTTCTATTCTGCGGTAAACTTGAAGTTTTGTGTCAAATTTTGTAACGGTTCAAACTAATTTGTATCCTACATAGGTATTCATTCGGACTTTCAATCGTGCAAGATAAATGTGTTAGAGGAACTTTAGGTGTTATAAATGTTGTTCTTCACCCCAATTTAAGCTTCGGTGGAAATTAATTTTGTTAGCTATTAGATTTTGATAGGTTTTTTTTCCGATTGCAAATTTTAATGCCATCGTGACATGGAAAACCTCGCTGCGGTCATTGAGTTTAAATACTGGCTAGAATTAAACATATTGCTATATAATTCTGTGTTACGTGTGTAGATTTTGCCTCGGACGCGGAAAAACACCAAAAATCGTAAGCACATTTCCAAAGATAATTATTGTAAAATGTTAATATTTTCTTATTGAACAATATTCTGGCACATCTCTACGCCTGTGCGATTTAAATTACTTAGACATAAAAAAAAATTCTCACATTGCAACAATATAGCGTTAGCCTTGACTGTCATTGCGTCTTGGCAGATTTGTCGTGCAAATAATAATTATTTGTATTTGAAAATATTTCTTTTAAACCGTTAGTCTTTCAAACTTTGATCTTTATACAGAATCCACCATAAGAAGAAATAATGTCCATCAGAAGCGGGAAAACACAACCGTAACTAAAGACAAGCCAATAACTTGAATAACACTTGTAGGCGAGATTGTATATGAGGCAAAAAAAGTCAGAGGAAGCCCTAAAACATTAGTTCAAGCAAAGAAGAAAACATACCACCTATTTGAAAACACTTCTTCGGAGACTGACCCAGCCCAACGCTGTCAATGGAGCGCAAAAAGTAGTTTAGATAACCAATTCAAAGTAAGACCACGACAAAAAGTCAAAATGTAAGAGGTAAGAACCAAAAGCGCAGAACCCGAAAGTGATTCACGAGAATTAGAGGTTAATCACAGAAGCCTGAAAATTGCAATATTGAAGATGGCAGAAAGCCGTAATGCCTGTAGAGTTTTATTTATTATACAGGATCATGGATGTTCGATGATTAGAAGTTTTTGGAAACGGGACATAAAAATTTGGATGCTGAAATAAAATACCTTTTTTTTTTAAATATTTTTATGTTGGCGGTGTTGCCGCTTCTATTCAAAAGTAGTAACTACTTTCTTATTTTTAAAGGTACATCTTGTATATCAATTTGTTTTAGAATTTCTTTATAATTACTTTTTCTTAATAGTTTTCAATCCTGTCTACACCGGTTTTCGAGATAATAATTATTTTAGATGTAGGATTCTAAGTTTTCTGGGCCTTGGTTAAGGAGTGGGTGCAAGATTTTAGGGGTTCATTAAAACATGTTTCTTAATCAGCCGACGTTTCGCCTATTAAGCATAGGCTTTATCAAGGCATATATAAAGAGAGAGATATCAAAATGAACCACATTAAAAGTATCACTATTTAATCCAGAACATATTTAACACACTTAATTAAGTTAATAATAATATTTAAAGAAAAATTGTCTTTTTTATAGATTTTTTTTAAACATTTATTATTATGTTTATTGTCTTAAAAAAGTATTCGTTTTTTGAGTGGTACAAATTTATTTTTTTAACTTACTTAAAAAAAATATTTTTACAATGTCGTTAAGCGTACAGGGCGTTTCCAAATTAGATATGTATGTAATAAAATTTTTTTATCCTAAATACGGCTCTGCGAATTTGTTCTGAATTTAAACTTAAAACGATGAACTAAAGGGAAACACAAAAATGTCAAATTTTATTATTTTAAAATAAACAAATTATGAAATAAAATTTATTTTATTTTAATTTTAAACTGATGTATTGCCGAAACATTTAACTTTGTCATCGTTACAGTTATCTGTTGACATTGCTTAGTTTATACTATTTATACGTGTCCCTTATTACACGAGATGTCGTCAGACACACATTTCCCTTATGTTCATTCCTCCACAAGAGTTTAAAAGACCAAACGCCTTCTTGTGCAGTTGTATACCGTACTTAAATATTCACCTCTGATGAGCTGGTAATAAGAGGGAAATGCGCATCAAGTGTTCTTTCGAGTCGTGGACACTTCGCCGAATGGGCATAACGTCGAATGGACACAACGCCGAAACTTGGACACAACGTCGAAACGAATTATTGGATATATTGCCAAAACTGGGCACAACGCCGAAATCGCCTGCTGGACACAAAGCCGAAATTAGTAATTGGACATATCGTCGAATTGTGGACACAACGTCGAAAAGCAAAAGCTGGCACTACTTATATTGGATATTGATTAAAACAATTTTTTAAAGAAAAAATTTGTAATAACTGTAACCTACCAACCAAAATCATTTACCTCCTACCACATAAAAACAACTTACATTAATTAAAACAAATTTACATGAAAAAAAAAGTGTTTTTGAATACCTACTTAAGATTAATCCCTCTTAATTCAAAAAAACACGTCAGTTTTTGTTTTTCGACGTTGTGTCCAGATTCGACGATATGTCCAATTACTGATTTCGACGTTGTGTCCATTTTCGGCATTGTGTCCAGCAAGTGATTTCGGCGTTATGTCCAGTTTTGGCGTTATGTCCAATAATTCATTTCGACGTTGTGTCCAAGTTTCGGCGTTGTGTCCATTCGACGTTATGTCCATTCGGCGAAGTGTCTGGATCCCGTTCTTTCGTGCGTGTATGCTACTGTACAGAAATACTTGGCTTTATCGACACGTGTGCTTATTGCATTCTAAGTTCTCGCTTTGCACTTAAAACATTTAATTGTCGTTACAGTTACCTGTTGGCATTGCTTATTTTATACTATTTATACGTGTCCCTTATAACATGAGATAACGTTAGACACAAGTTTCAGTTATTTAACTTTGTCTCAAATTAGTTATAACAAAATTGTATGCGGAAATTAGAAAAGTGCTATTTTTAACTCAGTTTTTTCTGCTAAATACTCAAACAGTTTTTCAAAATTTTGACGTACAAGGTGTCATTTTTATGTAGGTTTTTTTAAGTACGTTATTTATACGCTATTATATACCGGTGAAGGAAAATATGTAGCGAATATAAAGAAAATTCGCAATGTAGTTCGTAAGTTTTGGGCAAATAAAGAAATAAACAACATAAATATAATTCAAACAATAAGTTTTGCGACACATAGTATCGACTTGTGTTAACGATCATGTATGTAAATACATTCACATTAAGCAACTATGTCGACAGATATATAAGTCGATCCTTTGATAATTGTAGCCAACTAAGTATTATCTGTATATTGCTTATAAATGATCGAAGATCTATCTAATCCTAACGTATGCGCATTTACCAATGTATCACTCTGTATAAATTCATTTTACGCTATACAGGTTGATTTCAAATTAATGATTTTAAAATGACACATGAAAATGGCCAAAAGGTAATTTTTTCAAATAAGACTCGGTATGTTATTTAAAATTCTGACAAGCAATTGAATTTTCTTCAAGTTTTGAAGTTAGTTTCTACATTCAAGTTTGAGACCTTCAAGATAACATTGCTCCCTGAATACCATCTAAAATATAACTTGCTGACATTTGTGTGTTTAAAATATTGAAATTTACAACCAAATTATATGCAAACAGATAAGAAACGAAAAATTTAAATTTGTAGATACAAAAAGTGCTCAAAGATTGCAAACTATATGAATAATGCAACTTTATGTCATATTTATAAAGAGAGGTAGCAAAAACAAATCTTAATATTAGAAAAAGCTTTCATAATTTATAAAGAATAAAGTAAGAGTTCTTGTAAAAATGTATCACTCAGAACAAATTATTAAAAAAATGAATCAGGTTTAGATCCTTAGCGCCGTTTTATGCATTAAAGTCTTAAATGCTTTGTTGAAACGACAGCTTTCCCAAAAACTTTATTTAATTTCCAATTATGCTTTCATCATCATTATTCTTCTTGTTGATAACACAATAATACCATTAAGCCTCATAATTACTACATAATTAATTTAAGCTTTGTGTTGCGTTAAGCTGTTACTATTTACGTTCTGACGTTAACTTATATTCTTATTTAAGTTAAACAGCTGTAATTTACAAAAAAGCTTATTAAATTTATCGATTTTATGTTATAAATATGAACAAAAACATATTACCAAGTGATTCAAACAAGACAAAATGTTTATGCTAAAGTTTAATCAAATTCGTTCTTTTGCTGAAATGACTGAAAAATAAAACAAAAAGTTTCGGATAAAATGAGATCGATTTGTGATTTTCACCCATTTTATTCTTGCCGTAGGAAAAATGGGTTTACATGTAAGAAATCGATTTATTTTTTACAAAGTTTAAAAAAAATGGAATTTTTCCATTAAAACACTTTTGTATTTGTTCAAATAGTTACTTTAATGCATCGCTTTAAAACTTAAAAGTCCTATTTATGTGGGAAACTTTTCAGCCTTTGAGCATTGATGTAAAATAATCATGAAAGGAAAAATTCAACAGATTAGAATTTTCGAATGTGTTTCGTATGATTCGTCCGACGATTCACCACCTGGGTAATAGCTATAATTTTTGTTTAATTTGAAAATAGAAAAAAATCATGTAGGTATGAAAATGGTAGAATAAACATTTGGATGACAACGATTTATTTTAATCTAAATTATTGAATGCCAAACAAATATTCACATTGTTATTTGGTAAAATCAATTATTAAACCGGTGAACGCAGTTTTTCTAAATTATCAATCAATTAATCTAACGTTTTATTTGTCCATTATAAATAACAAATTAATTCCACTGACCACAATAACAACTTAAATAAAATTGACAAAGCAAATCGAAATAAAAATTTCTTAACCTTTTCTTAACCAATTCAGATTTTTTCTAGCTTAATTCTTTTCTTTCATCTAACCATCTTCTTTTCTTTTCTACCTCTTTCATCCACCTTAGACCTTCTTTTTTCTTTACTAGTAATATTTCTATTCTCTTTTCTTCCTCCCTTAAATCTACACAATCTTCTGTCTGATGTTTTATATTTTCCTAATAATAATTACTACATAATTATCTTTCCAATATTTGTTTTTTCTTTTCGTTTTGTAACATAAACTTAGCTACTATCCTTTTATTTAACGATTAGTTTACTTGTTAAGTATGTTGGTATTTTTTCCGGTATCATATCATATACACTGTGCCCCAATTTGGTGCTGCATGTATGGCTATCTCTGTTATTATAAGAGCTACAAAATCGGTTAAATAAACAATGTTTATCAGGATTCTATTGTAATTCCAGAACTGGTATTACATTTTATCAATTGTTTTTGAATAAATCGCTGGAAACCAAAATGTTGTATTTTCGACATTGTAAGAAACCGACAATTGTTTAATATAAATTTGCCGGCGAGATAACGATCATCTCACTGCATAAAATTTCATTGTCATTAAAAGCGTCACCGCCTCACTTAACATTACTCCCGTACAACCGTTGCCTACTCTTCCGTTAGCGATAACCTCTCCTTTTTAAGTGCGAGCGCAATGCCGAGAAGACACTCTTCGACTTACTTTTACTATTAATCCGATCCTCTTATTCCGATTCCGACTTAATCAGTTATTAATCTGTTCTATTTATAGCTAGCACCTCCGTATCACCAAACCCCTATAGTGTGGCCGATTTATTCGGTAGCAGCTAGAAACGGTGTGTCGGTAGAATCTGGCTCATCAACCACCACCAAAACAGAAGGTAGAACTTCTCGTACGTAAACAGCTCGTATACAAGGCTTCACTGTACTAGGATAACCATCGGTTATTCGGTGCACTTTAAGACGGACTTCTGTCACTTATAAAGCCGTAATTGTAACCTCCGTTGCTTATCCCTTAGGAAGCAAGCTCCGTCAGAAAGTGTTCTAACCCATAATATTCATCGTGGTTGTGTTGTTGTCTGAGAGGTGGGTGCGAACAGCGAACTGCCGAGTGTAAATGAACCCGTCGCTGTCCAAACGGCAGGCTGTGTCTCGATCAACACCACTTTTCCATTGGGGCTTGCGAACATATAAATGCAATCGAACATCCAATTTATAAATTTCGTGTGTAAATATTAATTTTTAAAACTTGTACACTCATGAAATTAAAAACTTGGACACCACAATTTCTGTAAACAAAAGTTTGCACATTGTGAAGCGGGCTTAAGGGTATCATTTACAATTCTAACAGCAGGTAGTCTCAGCAGGGGTTATCTTATAGAAGGACTGTAGAATGAATCATTACACTAAGCACGTTTTAGAAAATAGGTAATTTACGTTGCTTACTTAATTTTTTCTTTAAAGAATATATTTGAAGGTATCGCTAATTAAACACCATAGCTCGATTAATTATCGAATCAAAATTTTGTTTAGGAAATGTTTACAAAATAAAATTAGAAATAATTTTGATTTAAAAACGTCTACAAGCAATAACTTTTAAATTAAATCAAAAACTAAACATGGTTATTTGGGTTGACTGATTATTACTTATTTTTAAATAAATCTAACCTACTAATTATTGTAAGTTATTAAAAAAAATCATTAAACTCTCTATTCATAATATTTAGTCCTTACAAAATGTATATTTTATGACGTTTCATTTTTTTCTGTAGTTAATATAAAAGTGAAAATAAAAACTAAGGCAATTCTTATTGTCAACGTATATATTTAGTTTTTGACAAGAATTTATTACATAATTATAATTAAGATACCAAGTTATAGTTTAAAATTAAATGAAAACTTTTTTTTAAATAAAGGTATTACTATATAAATAAATATAAGAAATCAATAATGGGTGTGACCTCCATTATTATTGATACATTCTTGGAGGCGTCTGCTCATTGACGCTATCAAGGTATCAATATAATTAATATTAATCGTTTCCCATGCGGTATCAATGGCTGCAATTAGTGCATTACGGTTTACTGGTATAAAATTTGGCCCTTGTTGTCTTCGGATAACAGCAAGTATTCGAGCCCAAACATTTTCGATAATGTTAAAATCTGGGCTTTTGCTGGCCAGGGTAACAGTTATTTGCTTGTATCCAGTTGCGCACAACCTGCGCACTGAAAATAATTATGGGAACAGCACAAACGTTCCGTTTGTTGTTTGGATTGTGGAAATCATAAAAAGATCGTTTGTCGTTCTGTTTGACTTTCGGTTCGTTGTTATGTTTGTTGCTCGGTTTGTTGTTCAGGTGTGTACGAAGCTTTACAACTTAAGCAACAATTTTTAGCGAATAAAGATTAGTTTGTGATGTAATATTAGAAACACAAATTTATATCATATCAAATTTATGACAACAAAAACCAAGAACGTGTATGTTATTGCTAAGAAATTATTAAGGAAAAAGCGCAATTGCAGTGTAAATATTTATAATTAGATATTTTCGAAAGTTTATAAGTCCTCTATTGTAATCTTAATACTTAAAAGAAAATCCTGTCCATTAGCATTATAAGGAAATGGCTTTTACTTTATGAATAAGTTTCAATAACAATAGAATATCCTTGCTTGTTTAATTTACTTCCTTTGAGTCATATTGCTCTAAGGGTTGTTACATTGGTCATTAGAAGTATGTAATAAATAAACAATTACCTACTGTTTGAGAAGGGGTAGTGTGAACCAATAAATAAAGTAAGAAATGTAAATTCCATTTTAGTTTAAAATTTCAAGTGTTGTGAAAATGCCACCTCATCTCGGTGCTGATTTGAAAGCGCGGATTGTTTCGGAATTAGCGGCGGGCCGTAGCGTGCGTGAAATTTCACGTATGTTAGATATACCAAAAAGCACCGTAGGGCATTACCGAGTAAAATGGAATCTTGAACACACTTTGGAAAGAGCCATCGGAAGTGGTAGACCTAAAGTATCTACACGTGCTCAAGATCTCGAGTTGTTTCATTACGTAACAGAACAACCATTTGCTACATACTCCAGGGCTATAGCAGATACACATTTCCCGGATGCCGTATAACTGCACAAAAAGATTAAAGGAGATGGGAATAAAGAAGTATAATGCTGCTGCGAAAGAAGTTCTCAGTGACGAAAATATGAGACGTCGTCTGGAATTTGCAAGGCGATATGTGAACGAACCTTTGGAATTTTGGAATCGAGTGATTTTTAGCGACGAAAAAACGTTCAATAGCCGCAACGATGGACCACTAAAAGTTTTTAGAATGGAAGGAACTCGTTACGAAAATAATCACATATGTCCTAAAAACGAAGTGGTTATTTTCTGTGAATGTGTGGGGTTGGGTTAGCGCGCGGGGTCCAGGAGTTTGTTGGGCTATCGATGGACGTCTTGATTCTGCTGCGTATTTAGATATTTTGGAAACTATTATGAAACCTTCAGTCGAAGTGTTTTATCCAGACGAAGATTATATTTTCCAACAAGTAAGTATTCTTATTTCACTATACTTTCTCCAAAAAATAGTTCGGGATCTGTTGAATTAACATTTTCATAATGTATTTTTGTTGTTAAAGGACAACGCCCCTATTCATACTTCGCGGGTTGTGCGCAATTGGATACGAGAAAATAACTTGGAGCTGTTACCCTGGCCAGCAAAAGCCCAGATTTTAACATTATCGAAAATGTTTGGGCTCGAATACTTGCTGTTATCCGAAGACAACAAGGGCCAAATTTTATACCAGTAAACCGTAATGCACTAATTGCAGCCATTGATACCGCATGGGAAACGATTAATATTAATTATATTGATACCTTGATAGCGTCAATGAGCAGACGCCTCCAAGAATGTATCAATAATAATGGAGGTCACACCCATTATTGATTTCTTATATTTATTTATATAGTAATACCTTTATTTAAAAAAAAGTTTTCATTTAATTTTAAACTATAACTTGGTATCTTAATTATAATTATGTAATAAATTCTTGTCAAAAACTAAATATATACGTTGACAATAAGAATTGCCTTAGTTTTTATTTTCACTTTTTATATTAACTACAGAAAAAATGAAACGTCATAAAATATACATTTTGTAAGGACTAAATATTATGAATAGAGAGTTTAATGATTTTTTTAATAACTTACAATAATTAGTAGGTTAGATTTATTTAAAAATAAGTAATAATCAGTCAACCCAAATAACCATGTTTAGTTTTTGATTTAATTTAAAAGTTATTGCTTGTAGACGTTTTTAAATCAAAATTATTTCTAATTTTATTTTGTAAACATTTCCTAAACAAAATTTTGATTCGATAATTAATCGAGCTATGGTGTTTAATTAGCGATACCTTCAAATATATTCTTTAAAGAAAAAATTAAGTAAGCAACGTAAATTACCTATTTTCTAAAACGTGCTTAGTGTAATGATTCATTCTACAGTCCTTCTATAAGATAACCCCTGCTGAGACTACCTGCTGTTAGAATTGTAAATGATACCCTTAAGCCCGCTTCACAATGTGCAAACTTTTGTTTACAGAAATTGTGGTGTCCAAGTTTTAAATTTCATGAGTGTACATAGTTTAATAGAAATATTAAATCGGACCCTGGGCATTTTTCTCCACTTAAAACTAACCCGCTTTTGTTTTATAAATTTTGTACGTCCCTTTTATTCTCCACTTACAATTAAATATTGTAGCGTTGAACCTAAACAGTGGGTGTTTACAACATACCCGTAGCTCGGTTATTATAGAAAATACGGCATTTTTATTTTTAAATGTTCTGTGAGTACTTTTTTAATAAAATTTACAATAAAAAATAAAATAAAAGAATATCTTTTACAGATTTCGAAATAATGACGATATCTTTCTCTTTTCTTAGGAAGGCCATTGGTATTAGATTATTAATGCATTAAATTCCTCTTTTCAAAAATGTATCACAACATGGTATTTTGTTTTCAATGAATACTGAAATAAGAAAAAAATATTATGTACCTGTAAATCATAAAAAATATTATATAACGATCAAGTTTTTTGATGTTCATAGCTTCTTCAATAGTCAATTGAATGCTTCAATAATTATAAACCAACTTAATCAATTAGAAAATAATGCTTGCATTATTGTCGATACAATTTATTGAACGAATGAACAACAAACTTTTGTGTTCATTTACAATAAAATAAAAGCTGATACAAATAAATAAATTATAACGCTTTAATTTAAAAAATGTGGCCACCACCTTGTCAAAACATGTTTGACAACGATTTTGTAGAGAATTTATTCCCCTTATTAATGTATTTCTATTCACAGCATAGCACATCGTTTTGGACTCTTTGTTCTAAAATTGCAATATTTTTGAAGCTTTATATGCAAAAGTTTCGTACTTAATGTGGTCCCATAAAAAGATGTCAAGGAGTATGTCAAGGGATTTAGCAGGCCCAAAATGTCGCCATTATTCTCAATTTATTTATTGTAAAAGTCTGAATAATTTTTTACTACGGCGGTATCATGAGCTGGACAACCATCGTGCATAAACTAAATTTAATCTAAATTCTCCGCAGCTGCCTTTACAGTCGGCATTATTTGTTCCTGTAAGAGTTTTGAGACATAGAAGTGAAAGATTGTGTTTTATTTAGTGGAAAGTTATTAATAATAAGTTAGTGAAATTAGTACGAAAACATACATGTAATTACGCTTTAATAAGCTAACGTGCTAAAGACGATAACGATATTACGGTCGTGCGATATCGGGCAGAGATCGGAAAGGCCATGCCATACGTTTAAGATATAAGTAATCACGCGCATGGACAACTAAATACGGTCAAAAGTTAGCAAAAAAATTTTAGTAAGGAAATAGTATATTAATTTATTTACTAAAGAAAACGAATTATTTTTTGTTTACAAAAATAAATTTAAATCAAATTTTATTTTTCGTACCAAAGCATAAAGATAATAAACAAATGTTAGAATCAGAAGGAACAAATAGCGAAGCAAGGAAAAGAAAGAAAGTACAAGAAGTGTACGATATATTTGGAAGAAGCAAAAAAGTAATTAGATCGCCGAAGGGATACGGAGCTAATGGAATTTAATTCGAGCGGAAGAGAAGAAAGATGGGTTAAAGATGTATGCAAGGAAATCTTAAAAGAAATAAAGTTAATAAAAGAGGGACAGGAAAAAAATAATACTGAAATAACGGATATAAGGGTAGAGATTAGCAAGATGAACGAGAAATGGGAAGAGAAATTTAAGAGATTGAAGGAAAACATAAACAGCCTGGATAATAGAAGGGCTAACATCGAAAAAGAAAAAAAGAAGAATTAATTTAGTGATGGAAGGTCTAAAAGTGAATGGAGGAAAAAAGAAAAGAAACAAGTGGAAGAGATGTTGAAGAATATAGAAATGAATAGTACTCATAAAAGTAAGGAATTTTGAAAAAAATAATAAAAGAAAACTGATGGGAACCAAAATATTTAGAAACGACGACATGACAAGGAAGGAAAAAGAAATACATACATAGAACAGAAACAAGAAAATTAAAAAAAATATGGGAAAAAGACCTAACAGTGGGGTTTATGAAAATTTGGGTATGAGGAAGAACTAACAGGGTAAGGGGGGCTGATAAGAAAAGCGAAAGAAAGGGATGTAAGGAGAAATAAGGAACATAACACAATAAAAATTAATAGTAAAATTTTATTTTGGAACGTGGCTGGGATAAAAAATAAAGGAAATAATTTTAGAACTATATTAGAAATTTTGGGATGATGGGCGTAGTACAAACGTGGCCGGAAGAAAGAGACTGGGAAGTATTTAAAAAAGGACTGTCAGAAGATTATGAAAGGAGAGTCCAATTTGCGGAGGGAAAGGAGGAAAAAAGTAGGGCAAAAGGAAATAGTTACAGGGAGTGAAAAAGAACTGGAAAAATAAGAAAAGGAGGAAGGAAGACAAATATATATGTTATTGTAACGGATATACGGCAAAAATAAGAGTAGAAACAAGAAGAAATGTAGAAGAAATGTTAGGAGATGAAGACAAAGATAATATAATAATAAAAGGGAGATTTTAATGCAAGGATAAAGAAAAGAAGGAGGATTAGTGGCGAATGGAGAAGATGTAAGAAGGGTATCAATAAATAAAAAAATAAACGGACAAGGAAGAATATTATTAGAGATGTGTGAAGAAGAGGATGGATAATATTAAATAGAAATATGGAAAAAGGGAGAAAGAGGAATATACATTTTTTTAATAAAGGGAAAAATGAGTAATTGATTGTGTGGTAGTGAATGGAGAAGGGTTGAGAAATATTAAAAAATAAAGTAGAGGACAGAAGAGAATCAGATCATCTCCTTTTAGAAGTATTGTTAAATAGAAAGAACAAGAAATATTAGTAGAAGGAGAAGTATGGTAAAAGAAAAAAATATGGACAAAGGATGGTATAGAAAGGTATAGACTGAATATGAAAGTGTATCCAAGAAACGGCGGCAGAGTAGAAAAAGAAATAAAAATGATAATAGGAAAAATGGAAGGTGAAGTTGAAAAATAAGGCAAGAAAAATAAAAAAAAGAAAGAAGAATAAAAACTGGGAAATGCAAAATGTGAGAGAGCAAAAAAAAAGAAAATTCAAACAAAATAAACAAAACGAAAAGACCGAGAAGGGGTGAGAGGGTCCAATAAAGAATAAAGAAGTAGAAGAAACACTGATTAAAGTAAAATGAGGAAAAGCAGGGAGAACAGTGGAAATTCACGGGAGAGAAGCTGAGAGAAAGACTAAAAACAGTTTTTACTAAAATCTGAAAAGGAGAGAGGAATACCTCTGGAATGGAAAGAGATAATAATATGCACGATGTAGGAGATAAAGAACAGATGAAAAACTATAGGTGTGTGAGTATAACTAACGTCTGGTATAAGATTTATAAAGAAATATTAAAAGATTAGACTAGAAAAGAAGTAGAAAGAAAAATTGTTAGCAGATTGGCAAGCAGGATTTAGGAAAGAAAGAAAAACTTTGGCTTTGGATAATGTCAACAGTACGAAATTATTGAGCGACACTATGGGAAAATAAGATAAGTTGCGATTTGGTAGAAGCGATAGAAGAAATGTATAGAGAGGCAAGGTGTAGTACAAGAATTGAGGCAAAGTTACGAGAGGTGTTCTGGACAAAAAAAAAGCCCGAGACAAGGGTACCCTACTTGCTTATGCAGACGAAATTGTGGTGATAGCACTAATGAAAGATATTTGGAAAAGAAGGATATAAAGATGAATGTAGACAAGACAAAAATGATGGTTATTCCAAAAGGTAAGAAAGAAAAAAAAAGATAAAGTGGGATTGGGGAACAAGAGTTCAAAAGTGTAAGTGTGTGAAAATATTTAGGTTATAATTTGAGATACGAGAACAAAGACGACGAACACAATAGAGAATTAGAAAAAAAAAGGGAATAATATAGTAAAGGCACATATGGGGAATGGGGAGAGAAAATATTTGGGAAGAACATAGAAAAAAGGAGATGGATTTTTTGAAAAATCGGTAGGAAGTGTTACGATGTACGGAGCGTAGATATGGGGATGAAAGGAATGGTAATTAGAGAAAGTGCAGCAAAAGAATTGGAAATAGACGTTGATGCTAGACAAAGAAACAATCAGTTATATAGCTTGAAAAATAAGAATTCAGAAGGAAAGCGTGCAATGAAATATGAGGGAAGAGATAAATGAAAAGGGAAGAAAATGTAAGACAATGTTATAAAGAAGTTAAGAGACAAACGATATGATATTAACAAGAAGAATAAAGACAATATTATGAAAGAGGGGGGATATTCAAGGAAAGAAGTGGAAAATAGAAGGGAAGAAGGAAGAAGTCTTATAGTATACCTCGACTTTGCCGAAATTTATGACAGAATTCAGTTTGTGAGGTTATGGTACAATCTTGAGTCATATGGTGTTTAAGGAAACCACTGCTATAGATTCAAAATAACTGATCCAATAAAAAATTATTCAGTTTTGAGATTAGTCAATCTTATTTATCTAAGTAGTGAAAAGTGGTGTTTTTTAAGTATTAATTTTTGGTTCTCTTTTTTCACAGCATACACAAGTAACCTACCATATCATTATCACATTTAGGGCAAACATATTTTTTACACTAAAAATACTAAAATTTACAAAAATCTATTATTGGTATATAGAACTAGATTCTGTTAGGGTCCATTAGTTGCACAAAAGTTGGTTACAAGAGAACTTAGATTAAGTAGTATCTAAGAATTTAAACATGTTACCTCCGTTTTTGGTTAAATGTATTTTTTGTGTGGTTTTAATGTAAAGGAATATTTCGTTTATATTTAACGTTCTCAATTGATGTTCAAATGTATTGTTTTTTTAATAAAGTTCGAGTTGATAAAATTAATGAAATTAATAAATTCAAGAAGTATTCTGACGTGTCCGATTTAAGTACTATTGCGAGAGCATCAGGAGTGACAAATTAAAGGTGTCTGGATAATTCAGTATGCAGCCTTATTTGACTAAACAGGCGACGCTAAAGGAGATGTGAACAAAAGTACTGAGCAACTGTCTTACTAAAGGTAATAAACAAAGATGTCTTGTAGACGAAAATGAGTTTTTGTCTTTTCTTTAAAGCAACTAAGCCACAAGTAAATGCCCGGCGCATTCTCAGAAGGTGTAGTTATCATTGTTCTTTCAGTTAAAAATAGGCAAAGCGTCTCGGTTTTAGTTCAGTTGAGTGTACCTTCTATAATAACAGAATTATCGTTGGAATAATGTCACTTTAGTAATACTAGTACACTATCGTTTTCTAAAAACTGCGCTTGCACTAAACTTTTAGAAAAATAAAAAATTCTGACAAAATTGTTTTGATGTCTGTTATAAGTGCTGGTGAGCTTTAAGATGCTGGCATCTTCGTAAATCGATTAATAAGGCGTAACTTACACATCAGTATTTTATACAATATTTTTGTTGTTTGGGTTAAAATACTACAACAGTATATTTTATGGTTGCGGTTCAAAATGTAAACATTACATTTAAATATGGTTAATTTTTTATTTTAAACCCGCTAAAATAGTACTTATAAACAAAATGATAATGTTTTCTGGCTGAAGAAAGGTTAAAATGAGTGTATGCTCTATCGACAGACATTATTCTTATTGTTTCGCATAACAACAAAAAATACAGTCCACTAATTAAAAATAAATTTTACTTTCGCAACTCATTAACTAAATCAAAACAAAGTTGGTCTTAAATATAACATCAAAAACACCATATTTAGAAATTTTTTTTGTTAAAATACTAAAAATAATTGGCAATTCTGATTTAAGATTTTTAAGGACACTAATCGGTGCTGAAGTCATTTCTGGTCAATCCTTTGCATTTCTATGTATATGTATGTAGGTATACAAAGTTTACAAGATAATACCGGCTTATTTACATTTACCATCACATTGTAGTCCCTAATCTTCAAGTCACGTTTTGATTGTCATGTTGATCCTTCCCTAAACCTTGAACTCCCAAGGTGTAGGTAAATCAGGACCTATTACGAAGTTTCGAACTTAACACTTAATGCGATGTTTACTAATTATTTAGATAAGTAGAGAATTTCGTAATGATGATTAATATATTGTTATGATTTATATGCTAGAATTTGGATAAAATATGAATTTAATTATTTACATTAAAATTAGCATTAGTTTTAAAAATGTTCAATAACATTAATCATCATAACATTGCATTCGTTACAATTTATCCAGCCATAGATATATCTACATTAAAAGTTTTATATGTTATTGATTTTCAATTTGCACGTATTCCCTTTTAATATCTTCTTTTTTTTTATACCATAACAACCATCTTTTGCGGTATTTCATTACCCCTTTATAAATCTAAATCGTTTTAATTATTTGCCCTTCTATTTATTGATATTTGAAAATGCTTTGTGATTCCATTACCTTGTATTGTCTGTTAAGTTGTAACACATTATTTATTTTATTTTGACTGTAAGTAATTTTTTTGGAAAATAGGTGTTGTTTTAAGGCTAGATATACCTACTTTAAGGGGTGGGATGGGTTTGTATGTAAAAAACAATTTAACTTTTAGGATCACACTTAAATGTACTGTAGTTAATTTATGTATAGAACATTTATCGATTTCAATCACTTTTAGTAACAGAAAGATAGCTGTGGGTGCGCACATTTATCTGATATGTGTAATAGATACTAACTAAAGTCTGTATATTATTGGCGCGGAGTAATAAATCATAATTGCTTGAAATAATTCTTTATTTTCTTGTGAAAGCGGTACTTCTACGGTTAAGTAAAAACCAATAAATTCTAACCAAAATACGATCATTGTGCCGCTCTCGCAGCATGTCGACCCATCTAGGGTCTGAGAACAATAGTTTAATCTGTGTAAACACGTTGCCATCAGCCCAGGTACTGACAAACGAGAATCATAGCCGTAGATGTGGGTATTATACCAAGATACAAAAATAATGGTATATAATACGTAAGAAGTAAAATTTGTAATGTGATCTACTATACAAATAAAATAAATAACATATAACCACATAATAATTCATATCAAGGTAGATTTTACTATTATAATATATTTACCTACTAAAAATATGATTTTCCAAACGTATCAGGTACCTACGCCACTGCAATACGGGAGATTCGATAATTCTGACAGGTTTATTACTGGGCGTCAATAGTATACTGAGTATAATTAATTTATTAGAAAATACCTCTTACTCTGATTGGTAGCAATACTAAAAGGATTAAATTTAGGGCAAATCATAATAATTATTAATATTATTACATAATAATAAAGACTGAGGATCGAGCCTGTGGCAGCCTATATACAGAAAATATAAACAAGTAAACACAATAGCATTAACAGGTGATTATAAAACTAAATTAACATTAATTAAATTTTTGAAAACATTAACTGAAGATGATCTTACTGTTTCTTCGCATTGGTCATTCCAGGAATGAAACACTCGATTTGTAAAGAATGTTTGTCTTTGAACGCACTTGATTGGTTCCTTTTTTAATTTTAATCTATGTCCACGATGGCGAGAATCGGTGTTGAGAACAAACATTTCACTTAAATTTCCATAATTAAATTTAATTATGCGAAAGGTGAATATAAGGTCACTGCGTCGATCAGGAAAATATAGTAAGTTCGCCGATTTTAGTCTCTGAGAATACGGTTGTCGTGTAACTCCAAAACATAGTCTAGTAGCCCGACGCTGAACATTCTCTAACGTGTTATAGTTAATGGCACGGCAACAAGATCTGTTCTGATTGATCATATCATCGGTACTCGCAAATCCTCAGATATCAGACATGGCATTATAGATTTTCATCAGCTTAGAGATCATAATTTGGTTTACGTAGTAGCAGATATACCCAGTAGAAGATATGTTGATCCAACCAAAAGCTCTAAATCTATATATTGTTGATAGACATTTAATTCAACAATATTTTCGTGGCAAAACATGTATCAAATGAGGTGTAAAGATAAAAAAGTTAACATTTGACAAGCAAAATATTAACCGTAAAAAATATATGCGTTTACTAGTTCAAATGCAAGATGTAGAGTCTATCAGTGACAATTTCTCTACTGTTTCTAATATTTGACACTGTCAGTCACGAGTTACTTTAGCTACTTTACACTACTATGGATTCAGAAACAATACTCTACTGTTCTTCAATAGTTATTTACCTAACGAGTTTGGTATTAGTGCGAATGCGGGAAATTTCTTCTCGAAAAAGTTAGGTATATTATTTTTTGTAACGAGTAACTGTAGTAATAATTAATAAATAAATAAATTCACAGTTGCTTAGTTTTTTGTGTTTACAAGAAATTTGAGTTGGTAGCACTGTCCCGCCGATTGCTTGACAATTTGCTTTGCGTTGTCAACTAATACCAACCTAACAAAAATTTCCCTATTCCCTGGGAAACAAAAAACCCCTGCGGTGCGGGAAATGAACTTCCCGTGCATCGAGAATAACCGGGAAATCAGTAATCTTAGGCTTTAAGTACAAAAAAACTATTTACTCAATAAGGTACAAATAATACAAATAATAATACTAAACTCAAAAAGTTATTTCTACTGGTGTGGGCAGAAATCCATCTTTGGACCGTTATTATTTTTTTAAGTTGTTTACACCAAATCATTAGATGCCTCGAGAAAGATTGCAGTAGGCAATCGAAACATCAGATAAATAATGACCGACATGTGCTTGAAAATACTACCACTTTCCTACAAGAAGGTCTTAGACTACTTTGTGTAAACTAAAATCCAGACATTAATTTGAAAAGAGATCATCAATTGCGATCAAGTGCGATCGTAGCTATGCAGCTTCAGGCACCACATGTTCTATTTCTGGTGAAAACTTAACCACACTTACACTTTCTCGCGCAAGACAATGGCAAACTCGAGAGGGTAAATCGCCTAGTAAACCTCCCCACTTTAACCATTCGGAATCTGATTTACTGTAGACTCCACACTGAGAAAAATACGAATTAACCGAGAACCGATTTTGCTCGGTTAAAATAAAAACCGTTGATTGATCGTATCGAGTAAAAGATTATTTAATTTGAGTACTAAAGTTGAAACAAGATTATACAGGGTGATTCATTACTATTTGGAAATAATTTAACAGTAGAATCCCGACCTTTAATTATGACCCAAAACACCTAGATGAAAGGTCATTCATTAAGTTACAGGGTGTTTTGTTTAAAAATTTAAAAACGATCTGTGCTTAGTATTTTAAAATTAATTGACGTATTTATTTTATATTTGGCAAGAGTGTAGACACTATACACCCTTCCAAATTACGTTAAACAAACATTTCTGTCTCTACCAGAGGCGTACGATAGGGGGTAAAAGACCGGTTAATCGTCCCCAAATTTTACGTCACTGGCGGAATAGAAATTTTAGTAGAATTTTTCGATTCTCAATATTTTTAAGTAAATAATGTACTCTTTCCTTATAACGTTTAAGTCAATATTTTTCGAGATAGGTTAAGTTAATCATAAAAGTTTTATCATTTTTTAAATTTTGTATGTAACTAATATAGACGTTTTTGAGCCAGTGGATTGCATTTAATACGCAAATTAAACTTTAATCCGTATTAACAATAAAGATACTAACATTTATTGACAAAAATAAAATAGATCTTCTAACTTTAAAATAATTCAAAGTGATTTTAAAATTATTAAAGCAAATAACCTGATTTCTATTTAAATTACAATCCGATAAGTCACATTTGATAAATAATTTTCAATATTATTTGTTTCGTGTAGTTGGCTCTGAACTGATTAATTCTTTTGATCACCGGTTAATCGTGCCCAAATTCTACGCCACTGGCGGAATAAAAATTTTAGTACAATTTTTCGATCCTCTAATATTTATTAAGTAAATAATGTACTTTTTCCTCATAACGATCAACTTAATATTTCTCGAGATATTTTAAGTTAAACATGAAGCTGTACCATTGAATTGAAAAAAAAATAGAAAGCACCCCACTAGATCAAAAAAGAATTAATTCAGTTCAGAGCCAACTACACAAAACAAAATATTGAAAAATTATCCATCAAATGCGACTTATCGGATTGTAAATTAAATAAAATCTGGTTATTTGTTTTAATAATATTTTAAAATTACTTTTGAATTATTACAAAGTAAAAAGATCTATTTTATTTTTAGTCAATAAATTTTAGTATCTTTATTATTAATACGGATTAAAGTTTAATTTGCGTATTAAATGCAATCCACTGTCTCAAAACGTCGATATTAGTTATTAACGAGTTACATACAAGAATTTAAAAATGATACAGCTTAATGTTTAACTATAATATCTCGAAAAATATTGACTTATAATATAAGGAAAGAGTACATTAATTACTTAAAAATATTGGAGAATCGAAAAATTCTACTAAAATTTTATGTTCCGCCAGTGACGTAAAATTTGGGGACGATTAACCGGTTGCTTACATCGTACGCCTCTGATATGAGTACAGAAATGTTTGTTTAACGTAATTTGAAAGGGTGTACAGTGTCTTACTTCACCTTACCCAAATATGAAATGCATACGTCAATTAGTTTTAAAATACTGAGCACAAAATAGTTTTTAAATTTTTAAACAAAACACCCTGTAACAGTAATGAGGCGACATTTTATCTAGGTGTTTTAGGTTAAATCTTTATAATTTGAGGTTGGGATTCTGGTGTTAAATTATTTCCAAATAATAACTGAATCACCCTGTATAATTTTGAACTGACTAATTAAAAGTGGTAACGAGAAAAACTGTTGATATCACCAAGAAAAGTTATCTATACCGTTTAGTAGATTGTAAATCAACAGAATCAGTAATTTTACTTTATTAATTACTAATTCGGTTGTTTAAAATAACTGAGTAAGTTCAGTTGAGTTTCCTGTTACGTTTCTGTTAATAGCGCAGCAATGTTGTTTTAACTGATTAAAAAGTTACGTTAAGAAAATTAAGAGGTGTTTAGAAAACTTCAAACGAAATTGATGTGTACAGTGCCTTGGTCCATAACATCATAATGCTCGTGCAATTACAAGTGATAAGTTTACTCTTTTTATCCACATGATGGCGGATAAAAAATATGTCAGTACGGTACGTAAAGGGTCATTTTTACTGTATAATTAAGTGCCGTTCGGAGAGTACGGCGATGTATTTTTCATGACTGTAAATATAATATAAGTCCTTTATAATACCTTATGCATGATTGTTATATACCTACAGTATTATATCTTAATATTTATCCAGAAGTTTTTTGTTAATTTTTTATTAATGTGCTTATATTTAACTTTTTTTAATAGTGATTTAAAAACCTACTTTAACCAAGCAAACAGTTGTGGCGGACATTGACATTCTTCCATACAACTTACTTAATCAATCATCTCTACCGATCAAAAACGCAAAATGTAATTTTTCCGATGGATAAGGGGAACCCATTTAAACCGGTTGTGGTAACTGAATTTAAGTACTTATTTCTCAAAATTTTTTAAAAAGTAAAAAAAAAAAAAAAAAAAAGATAAAACAACTCTAACAAAAGAGACCAGACACAAAAACTGTTTTCCGTCGACCTCATTATAAAATTGAGTTTACGTACTCCCTGCATAATCATAAAGTAACACTTTTTAAATGTAATACTTTTCGTCCGCAAACACTTTTCGTCCGCAAACACTTTTCGTCCGCAAACATCTGTCAATGTCAATTATAATTTTATGTCAAATTAAATGAAGTCGAAGTAACCAGTATGAAAACCCATTTTTAAGAAAGGATGAATTTAGTGACTACATAGGATATTACAGTACTTTAGGTACATACTGAAACATTTTAGATACTGCAGAATATTGTTTGTTTACTTCCATTTATAACCTCAATTTCTCAATCCCACACAACTTTGAACAAAAACAATTTGTTGTTCAAATTACAAGTAAATGATTTTAAGTGCTTTGAAATGATATTAATAAATTGTTTATAGTTTCTACAATGTGCGAAGCATATAGAAGAGCCTGGTTGTAATCTCACAATACTCGATACATTGTTTTCAATATGTAACACTTTAACTTCTTTAAAGTTATTCATTTATAAGGTAAGACAGAATTCATACGACTTGAGATTGCTTTAGACAATTTTATTAGGTAACATTTTGATACAGAAGCGGAGTTCCGATACAAAATTTTCACGATCATAAAATACAAAAACTTACAGTAGAAGTGAGTTAATTATGGGTACCTTTCTATTACTGTATTTGATTGATGTAAATAAGTAATAATGCTAATGGAAAACACAAGAACAGTAATTACTTGTGAAAAATCATTTGAATATTGATTCTGTCGCAGGAAAAACAAAAATAGAATCATATAAGCCATCAACATTACTGGGTTCAAGATTTATTCGTACACAAAAACAAGGTGAATTTCACAGTTTTCAATAAGCTGAAAGAAGATTATTACATTTTTGAAACATTTTCGGAGTGAATCAAAAACTACGTTTGCATACTTTCTTACGGTCAGGCAATATTTTTATTGAATATAAAATGATTATAAGTCTGACCACGGTACAAACTCAGTCTTATAACTATTATATGTCCAATTAGTAAGAATCGACTTTAATGTGTTTAATAGGAGAAACTTCATTACATCTTTGATCATAAACAATTAAAGAAATGCATTAATTTTGAGGTAGGCTTCCAACTATAACTACATTTTTAAATATACTTCAAAATAACACTACCTAAATGTAATTTTATTATTTTAATAAATTATAAAAAAGTACATGTTTTACCTATTACCTATCATAATCAAGTGCTCTTATAAAAATTATGTGATTGTTGTAAACAAATGCTTTATCGGTACAATATTCGAACGCGGAAAGCTTTTATTTCCTTTAATAAATTTTGACACAAATGTTACAATACTGAACGGTGAAGTGAACATTAGGTACAGTAAAATCAGAACAAACGTAAAATTTTTGTTTAAAATTACTAAACATTTTGTTTTCAGTAAACGGTAATCAATAGAAAATTAATTAATTTAAGGTCAACGGAAAAAATTAATATGTACCTCGGAAAAAAGTGCTTTTTAATAACCTCGCCTGTTTGCTTGCCTCGGCTAACGCCTCGGCCAGCAAATTCAGTCTCGTACATAAAAGTGCACTTTTTGTCCTTGTTACATAAATAACTATTTTTTTTTTTTTTTTTTTTTTTTTTTTATTATTTTTTATTAATTTTTTATTAATTTTTTTTTTATTTTTTTTTTTTTTTTATTATTTGTTTTTTTTTGTTTTTTTTTTTTTTTTTTTTTTTTTTTATATTTTTTTATATTTTTTTTTTTTTTTTTTTTTATTTTTTTTTTTATAGTATTTAATTGTTGTCTTAATTTTATCGTAACAGCTAGCGTTAACGTGTAATATTTTGTCATGTGCTGTTCTTAATGTTTCTTATTTTAAATTAGTTAGTAATTGGGTAAAAGAAAAATTTAATTTTGGTTTTCCACCATAACACATTTTCATTGTTAATACCGTTTTGATCTCGTTTTATAAACAAATTCCCGACAAATCCCAAATTTTTTTAATACATAAAATTGGTTCTTTGTCTACAGTCTATGATGATGTTATTTCTTGAGTACACTTTCGTCGTTATATTCCAAAATTCTACCTTATGATTTTTATTTTGCAATACGAAGATTAAAAACACTAGTACCCTTAAATTAATTCAAAAACTGAAAGGGTTATTTTTATCATAAAAATAAAGTTGAAATGCCCTTGAAAGAATATCAACAAAATGAACATAGAGAACTATTAAATTTAAACTACCTTTAGCAAGGTGGAGTTCTTTTTCTTTCATCTGATTTGATCGAACTATAAAGTAAAGCAACGTAAATGATTTTATTTTTGATACTTTCATGAAAAACGTCGTTATCAATTAAAACTAGAGAGTGACAGAAAAAGTTATCAAAGTATTAGTCATTACAAAGGTATTCTTTCAATGTTATTGCAATCTAATGGCGTCAATTTTGTACGGTTACGACGGATGAAAACCTTGCATGTTAATTTATTAATAAAATATTATTGTATTCCATTGCTAAAGCGAAGTTAACATTAGAAAGGGTTTTTCTTTTGTAAAAAATTTTAGCGGCATACATATTATGCAGACCTTCGTTTTCTATTAGAAAATTGCGGTCCATCATTTGGTTCACCGGGAACAAGAAGATTCAGATAATAGACGTCCACTGCACACAGCACACAGAAGTGGAAGACCGTCTATGTTAATATAGACGGAACGAATGGAATGATACAGTTGACATGTTCTGCACATGCCCTTTACAACAATAATCACCATAAGAGAAAAATTGCAGTTATAGGTTACTACACAAACAGGAATGAAATAACAAGTAAATATTTTTCAACACAATTTTTTTTATTTGAAAGTCTATACTTTACTCTACTTTCCTACATTATTCCTACTGATATTAAGGCACTTATCGTATCGTGGAACCAGCTTTTGTACTCCATCGTCAAAGAAGGACGCCGCCTGATTAGATAACCACTGCATCACGGTCGTTTTTACTTCGTCATCGATAAGGCGCTGCCCTCCCAGATGCTTCTTCAAGTGCTGAAACAAATTGTAGTTGCTCGGCGCGAGATCGGGACTATAGGGTGGGTGGTCCAATTGTTCCCATCCAAAAAAAGCGATAAGGTCTTGGGTACGATTTGCCGTGTGTGGACGGGCATTATCGTAGAGCAAAACGATACCCACGCCTTTTGTTCTGAATTTCGCGGCACAGTTTTTGTAATGTCTCACAGTACCCTACTGCATTGATCGTGTCCCCTCGAGGCAAAAAATCAACCAGCAACACACCGTTTCTGTCCCAAAACACCGTGCACATGATTTTCTGAGCAGAAATTGTTTGTTTGAATTTTAATGGATGATGAATGCCGCTATTCGATTGACTGTTGCTTCAATTCCGGTGTAAAGTAGGCTACCCATGTTTTATTGCCTGTGACAATATGGCTTCAAAAATCATTCCCCTCATTACTGTATCAGTCAACAAAACTCAATGCACCGGCTAATCGTTTGGTTCTCTGCTCCTCGGTCAACATTTTCGGCACCCAGCCTAAACATAATTTTCGATAATTTAAACGTTCGGACGTTTCATAAGACACTTCTTGAGACAGTACGAAACTGTTCAGATAAGGACGAAATCGTGAATCGTGTGTTCTCTTTCACTTTAGACTCCACTTCTTGAATCAAGTCGTAGGTAATGACTGAAGGTCGCCCACTTCGTTCTTCATAATGAATGTTTCTGCTGCCATATTTAAATGCCTAACCCATTTCCGCACCATTCCATCACTCATAATGCTTTCACCAAAAACATCACTGATTTGGCGATGAATGTTAGCTGATTTGAAACCTTTAGCACTGAGAAAACGTATTACAGCAAGCACTTCACAGTCGGCGGGATTCTCAATAGTCGGCTGCATTTCACAATCACGCAAATAAATGTAGACTTGATCGGAAAATTCTGTAATGTAGTACGTGGCTTTCCAACAGATGTAGCTTCACGACGCGCATGCTCTAAACTAGTGGTTCCCATACTTTTTTTTCTCATAGACCACTTTAAACATTTTGCTGGATCTGCTGGACCCCCTGCAGCTATTACATTTACTAACTTACTTCCAAAACCCGAAAAAAGTATATGTCTATGTAAATCTGTGTTGTGGCTATTTTTCAATCAACTATGAGTTGAAAGTTTTCGAAAAAAAGGTGAGAATTTATATTGCTTTGATTATGCTGTGAGTATTGTCATTCAAGCTAAGTTTCAAAGCCAGTCTAAAAACGTCTTCATCCAACAGTTGGATTCCTACTTTACTTTTTGTATTCTAAGATTGACTCACAGTACAAGAAACCAATAATCTCCCACTTCGGAGTGGTAAAAGTAAAAATAAATATTTTCTTGTTTTGTAGCTATTTATTCAAACACAAAAATTACTACACTTTTAATTATGTTGTTATAACAGTCTTAGTAGAATCAAAATTTAACATCAAAACTAATATTTTTTTATTTATAATTCATATTATTAGTTTTGATGTTAACTTTTATCTCAGATTACCATTGTAATCTGAGATAAAAGTTATAATTTTAATGGGAGGGATGTACTTGGTGAATTGACAGCAAATTATCAATATTTGGCTTGAGTTTAGTTAAGTATAACCGTAAATCTCCTCGCTCTGTAATATTTAATCTGCTCCGTTTTTTGTCAACAAGTTTGTTACGGCACTAAAACTGCGTTCGACAAGATATGACGAAGGAAACGCTATGAGAAATTTTTGCACAATTCCCCACAGTCCTGGATATTTTTCAGGTATTTGTGCCTGCAGCCAAAATGATTGATACCCTCTTTTGAATGCTACTTTGAGCTCCTCATTAGTGCTAAGCTCAGTAGCTCTTCTTGCAGTACCACATTTTCCACTTCAGTTTCATCATATGGATTTATTATCCATGGTGGTATATCCATCGACAGAATGTCTTCAAATCTGATTTTAAAATCATCATACAGGGCAATCAAATGTTGAACATACGTCTGAATATCTTCGTCGAGGCATTCTACCTGCGATAAATTTGGAAACTGGGAAAATTCACGTCGACCAATATTTTGCTTCATAAGTTTCAGTTTACCAAGAAAAGCTGAAATTTCACTCTTTGTTTTTATCAAATTGAGGCTGTCCCCTTGTAACTGTAGGTTGAGGTCATTGAATTTTTGAACAAATCTGTCAAATACGCAATGTCTGCTTTGAAATTCATGAGGTTTTCTTTTAAAACAGGATCTTTAGTGTTCAGAAACTCTAAAACAGAGTCGAAAAGCAAATAGAATCTTGATAGACATGCACCTTTCGACAACCAGCGTACTTCGGTATGTAGCAGCAATCGTTGGAAGTCCTCATCATTTTCTTCGCACAACTGTGCAAATAAGCGCGTATTTAATGCATTGCTTCTTATTTTGTTAACTGCATTAATCACAAATTGAAGCGCTTGGTGCAATCTATCACTCAATTTTTTCGCTACTAGATGTTGTCGGTGGATGACACAGTGAATTGCAATTACCTCTGGTATAATCCTTTTAAGATGACTTATAAACCCACGATATCGCCCGACCATGGCAGGAGCTCCATCTGTTGCCACCGAAATAATGTTTGTGAATGCAATTGATTTTTCCGTAAAAAAATCATTCAGAACATTAAAAATTGATTCACCTTTAGTGTCAGTCTTCAAAGTTTTCGCGAATAGTAACTCTTCAAACATTTGTTCGCCTTTGATAAATCGAACATATGCCAATAATAATGCTTCATTGCCAGGTAAAGTTGACTCGTCCAGTTGAATAGAAAAATGAGTTGTTTGCAGATAATTACACAAGAAACTTTCAACATCAGAGCTCATTTCATCAATACGTCTTTGTACAGTGTTGTTACTCAAAGGAATTCTTTTAAGTATGTCAAATGAAGATTTGTGCAGGACAGTTTTAAGACCTCTTCAACAGCAGGCAAAATTAACTCCTCTCCAATGGTATGCGGTTTCCCAGATTTTGCTATAAGTAATGAGATATTGTAAGATGCCCGCAAGCCATCGTCGTTGCTTTCAGACGTTGAAGCGAACATACTATGCACGGTGGGTCTCTTTTCATACTTTTCCTTCAATGTTTGGAAATATTTCAAATCCTTACCTATTTTGTCAGGATGACACCTTCTTAGATGATCTTCCAGCTTCGATGGTTTCATAGAGTCATTGCTCAAGACTTTGTTGCATAAAAGACACATGGGCAATCGCTTGTCTGTATTTGATGGAAGAAAACCAAATTTCAAATATTCAACACTGTACTGTCGACACTTCTTCTTAGATTCAGCCATGTTTCGTATCAATTACTTACCTGTAAATATGAAAAAAATGTTTGTTAAGTAATCTTAAAATGATTTAACAAACATAATAGAAGTGGCTTTTAAGATACAAGTTGCTAACAAATAGATAGGTAGGTACTTACTTTTCCAACACTGGCAAACAATAATATCAATTCACTTTAATTTTCAAAAGTCTGAAAACTACTTCCGTCACTGGTGAACACTTATATAGGTACACTTTTTTTTGAAATTCCGGAAACAACTGAGTAATGTTTATCATTCGCATTCGTATTTATATTAAAGAAAAATCCAACAAGTTCATGCAAGTTCAGACACGACTTTAACTAGGCGGGCGGGCGGCGCGGCATCGGCGAGTCTTGACACGCTCTTTCTGAATATGGAATATGCAAGTTCTTACAAAAACAATTGCTGAGCTTCTTATAATATTGTCTTCCTATATTCATAGGAGAAGTCAAGCTTCTTATAATATTGTCTGCCTATATATATTATTGTCTCCCTTATTCATAGGAGAAGTCAAGTCGGGTCACCTAATACATTTTTATAGACCCCCGTTAACGAGTTGTGGACCCCATTTTTTTCCACGCAAGCGTAGACCCTATCGGGCTCCGTGGACCCTGGGGGTCCACCTGGACCACTTTAATTACTTTAAAAACACATCTTATAATTTCTAATGTTGACTTTGCTTGAGCGGGATATCAAGGCATGCCTTGCAGTTTAGCAATGCAATAAAATTATTTTGGTAATAAATAAACATGCAATGTGTTCATTGGTAGTGATTGCATAAAATTGTCTTCATTAGATTACAATATCATAGAAAGAATAAAACAAAAATTTGTGCTTGCCAGAATGGGTAATATTCTAAAACTTTTGACCTTTTGTGTCACTTTCTAGTTTTAATTGATAACAAAGGTTCCTTCATATAACTATCGATAATAAAATCATTTATGTTGTTCTACTTAATAAATCAGATAGTAAAAGAACCCCCATGTTGTTAAATGTTGGCACATGAAAAATATTACACATTAACGATAAAATTAAACCAACAGTTAAGTACTATTGAATCAAATACAACATTCTATTCTTATCAAGAATGAGTGAATATTAATATATTATTTTATTATTTTGATATACCAAACCACGCCCAGATACTTTGTTGCCAAATGTATCAATTCGAATTACATTGTTAGTTTAGTTGCGTAAACTATAAATAAAAGGTGTACGTTTTCATCTTTTTGCAGATTGTACATTACATATACGAGGTCCACCTGCTATAAACGAAACAGCAGTCCAAGCAGTGGATGGAAGCAGGTGGTTCAGAATCGAATAAAGCAAAGTCGATCACATCAGCGTGTTTTTGAATGCTATGGCAGAACAATTACAAGGGAATATTACTCCAACTGTAAGCCAAAATTCTCGAGAAGAAACCTGGCTTAAACAAGAAAAAATCTTTTTTATCAGGACAACGCACCTGCACACAATGGTGTGTGACACTCTAAGCAGTTACAACCTTCCACACTCTAACTTCCGGGAAGGAATACTGATGTCACAGAGGCGCTAGACGAAGTGTGTTAAAGTCAAAGGAGATTATATAGAAAAAAAATAATTTTTAACTAAAAAGTCGCACTCAAGAATATAACAAAAAACAGTTATTGTCAGAAAATTCTGAAATGTAACACGAGTTTAAGTAATTTAAAAGTAAATTAGTAAATTGCTTAGACCCTTTGCCAACTCATAAAAAAGTCAAAAAGTAGAATCTCTATCTTAATTTTAAAATTAATCGTAGTTGTTTCGAGGATAAAGTTTTAAAGTTTCGAGAAATAAAATTCTAACATTTTTTATATTTTATTTTAATGCTCTTAGCATGAATCTTTTTTTTTTTTGGTAAAAACGTCACGTCTAATGCTTTCACGAATAAAACTATATATGTCGTGGGGTTGGAAAACGTTTCACGCTAGAACAAATAGTTGTGTAAAAGCCAGTGTGTTAATTAAACACATAAATTGATGTTGAACACAAATTGTGGAAATAAAATGCCGAATGCATGCTGTGACAAAGACAATCGGGTTCATGTAGCTGTCATAAATATAGTGTAACACATCTGCTAATGGAAAGCTTTTCTCTTAAATCAATAACAGCTTTAACCGACTGAATGCAAGCGCTGCCCGGGAACTACTTCTGCACACTAAAGTTCTCTTAAATGGAATATTATGCAATCATTTTCGAAGTGCTGCAATTTTCCACGAGCACATTTCGAGGAATTTGCTTTAATTATACAAAACGGCGAATATGGATGAAAACCATAATTTCTGAATATTTATTAAGCAGTATTTGATATTTATGATACTGTACATACTAAGTGTCAGCTGTACGATAAATTTTACGATAAAAGAATTAGTTCACCAAATCCTTTTTATGCGCGAGTTTAACCTGGACGGATTATTCAACTAGAAAAAAATAATTTCCTAGACTAAAATTGCAGAACAAGGCATTATTGCGGAGTGTAGTTTCTAAACACATAATTACGTTTCCCAATCTCAAACTCAGGATTCAAAATTGGGTTATCTGTTACGAAACTGGAACAGCAACATCGCAACAACGTTGTTAGAGGCGAACAACAAATTGCAAGTTCTAAATGACAAGAATAGCTTTAATCTTAGTTAAATGAAGTATTGATTTTTGCATGGATAGAAGCGGAAGTGCATTTTCAAATTGAAATTCATTAAAAGATGGCGTGCAATGTAATCCATCACAAAAGTTTTTTACGACCATTAGAAGAAAAATCATATAAACAACAGAGTACAATTTATCTTCAAAACTCAATTTTATTCAATTTATTTCGAATATTACAAGAAAAAATTTATGATTATTATTCATTCTTTTGTTTAACATCTTTATTATGTTTTTATGCTACATTTATCTGGAGCTTCTGAAATTCTTAGAACATGAAATTGTTGACCTACTAGAAGGAAATTTGGGACAGCGTATACGCGATTAAACTTTCTCGATTTTTAGAATGTTAATTTTTATATGACTCGAATAAATAACTGAATTCTTCTTGAATAATTGAATTTCGATTACTTGCTTTTGATGATTGTTTGTTCCGTTTAAAACCGAATTGATTACGACTGATAATAATAGTAATAGTAATTTATTTATCCAAAGGTTATACAAAAATAACATAGGAAACGTCAAAAAAAAATACATAATATTATTTGAGATAAATAGAATACCTAAAATTTATATTAAAAAATGATTAAAAATCTAAATAGTGTAACAAACAAAATAATTATTAATTCTTTTCAAAACATGTAATTTAAAAATCTTCTACTTAACAAAATGCAAAAGTCAACAGAATATTTTTAATTTTCATTGTAAAAAAAATTGTCCTTATACAGTGTGAGTGTAAAGTATGGAATAAAATTCATTAAATTTTTATCCTTATTTTTATGCAATTTTCCTCGGACAGGTCAATTTTTATTTTTAAATTCCCATCTTTTGGTATAAATCAATCATTTCTATCTCCACCAGTGGCGGCGCAACAAGGGCAAATTAAAATTTTTTTAGGTACACATTATACATTTGTATTTCAACCAGTGGCGGCATATCGTGGGGCAATTTAACAAATTTGAAAAACAACAAGGATAAAAGGTTTCATGTGTAAAATATGTAAATTACTGAAGGCTCTTTATCTCACCAAAAACCCGTGAATTCTTACAAAGCGGTTCACTCCAACAGCAGACACGATAGCAAGAGATTTGCAAATAAAATCACAATTACTCATCTGATAAACAAAGAACAATTTTTGTACTCCACCCCTATCTTTGTCATCATTAGGTTAACTAAGTCCATTTAATTTTTCCATACAGTAATTATATTAATATACTCTTTGACAACTAGCTAGTGTCACCTGAAATAAGTGGAGGCTTCACTGGACGCTCAACCTAGTTGGCATCCCAATGACCAAGTTTGGGAGCACCTAATAAGGCTACCCTCTCCACCTAAATCATGTCATTCCGGTAGCCCGCACACCTCTTTTTGCGAGTAACCCCACCTGAAGGAACCACGAACGTTGTGTCGGGCAACTGCGCACCGGGGGTGAATGGTTAAATGATATTCAAATACACGAAACAACCTTTTTGTTGCCGGCTTACTATTCACTTGCGTCTCCACCATCGGTCTACTCAAATTTCAACATTTTCCAAATTATAATAAAATATAATCTCATATTTCCCATTATTAAAAATAAATCTTATTCCATCTGTCAGTTACTCTGACAAAACCTCCGCACTCTATATTTTTATATCCCATTAAATTTTTCTACAAGAAGGCATTTCTTATAAACCAGATGTGAATAAAATAAGAACAATAACATATAACAAATAATTATATATTTTAAGAAATAAATTAAAAACAGATAATAGAATAAAATTTAGCTTTAACACATGTTCGGTTAGCGTTAGATAGTTTATCTTGTATTGAGCAGTGTACCCACGCTTTACATGGGTCGATTTTAACAAGGAGAAAATTGATTTGAAAATTTTTCAACATTAATTATTTCTGTTTGAATATTTTATTAGTAATAATTAACAAAAATAATATAATTCTGAAAATTTTGAACAAATAATACAAATAAATCATATCAATGGAGAAGATATTCAAACTGAGCTCAACCAATGTCCTGACAGATAGCCAAACGATGTTCAAATTCAACATTCCGAATCATCTGTGGTGTGATTTGCCTAATTGCGTGTCTAATTCTTATTTTTAAGTTGTCGATGTTGTTAGGTTTTGTTATGCATATTTTGTTTCTTAAATGTCTCCATAAAAAATAATCGAAGGGCGTCAAATCCGGAGAACGCGTGGGCCATTTCAGAGGCCCTCGTCGCCCAATTCAATGATCGGCAAAAGTATTGTCTAAAAAGTTACTTACTAGTTTAGCATAGTGAAATGGTTTTATAAGAAATAATGTGGCAAGTCTGGATCATTTGGATGTGAGTATAATTGCGCCAGTGCGGGAACTAACTCGTCTCTCAAAAACTATAATTACATTTCTCCGGTTAAATTATCCTCAAAGAAATAGGGTCCCACTATCCACTATTCTGCCCAAACAATAACTTTTTGGGGGTGCTGCGTTAATGTTGTCGCATCCAGTGGGGGTTTACAGGAGCCCAGTGTCGCAAATTTTGACGATTTACATCTCCCGTAAGAGTCAATGTCGCTTCGTTCAAAAAATATTCTAGCCGACAACGCCTGGTATCGATTACACGTTTTCATCATTGTCTCGCAGAATTCTATTCGACGATATCATCTTCACTTGCATGCCGTTTTTTAAATTTTAAATACTTAATCACTGATCTCTGACTGATTCCATTTTCTAAAGCTAATTCACGGGTTGTTTTATGTGGATTTTCTTGCTGGGCAATTAACGTACCAAGCCCAATATTAATAGAAACTTTTGGGGGCCCAGTTTTGGGCCGATTTCCTTCTTCCCAGAACTTGGTTTGTAATTTACCGACTGCCGATTGAGTGATAGTTTTGCTAGAATATTTGTTATTAAATAAAGTGCAGACTTCCGTCTGAGACGGTTCTTATCACCACAACCAAGTATAATCAAAATTTCAATCAATATTTAAAAATTTTAGACCATTTTTATTGTTAACAATATTTTAATTATTCATATTTTAATTTTTAATCTTTTGACGTCATCCTTTTTATGATGATTAACTTCTTTGATGACCATCAACTCATTATTGAATAAGGTGAGTCCATATTTTTATAAATTTTATCAATTTTAATTTTTATTTACTTTAATAATTCTTATCAATTTTCATGTATTAAATTTTCACTAGTTGTATAACTCTATATTCATTCTACTTGTTTATTATTCTTTTGCCGATGTCTTTTATAAAATAATTATAGTGTTAGTATATTTTATTCATACTCCATAATTATTTCTATAATTATTAACTTAAGATTTTGTTTATTGTAATTTTGTTTATATTCCGACCGTCAATCATTTTTTTGTCATATTACTAAGTTTTTTCTTTTTAATAAATTAGCCTTGATTAAGCTCTCACGTAGAGAGCGAAACGTCGGCAATTTCAACCATTTGAGTTGGTTGGAAAAAAGGATTTAAAGCTTTTTGTTTCTTGTTGTAATCGCCTAACTTTATAAACAATTACATTGCTAAATAAAAGATGAAAAGATCTTTCAGATGATGTAAGTTTTGACTACTAGTATCATTTCAAATTTTCTAATTGACCCCCCGTTGCACCGCCACTGGTTGTGATAGAAATGTATCACTTATACGAATAGGTGGGAATTTCTGTAATACTTTCAGGAAACTGTTGTTTGCGTCGATTTATTAATAGAAAATGCAACCAGAAATTATTAGTGTAGAAAAAATATTAAAAGGTTACTTTTTTCCTGTTCTAATCGACCGATGTTGAATATGCTTACATTGATGCCTAGAGGATAAAATGGTCTTTCCGAAAATGTAACTTTTGACCCCATTGCCATTTAAAATTTTTAAGTTGCTCCCTATTGAGACGCTACTGGTGGAGATAGAAAGGATTGATTTATACCAAAAGATGGAAATTTAAAAATAAAAATTGCCCTGTCCGACGAAAATTGCATAAAAATAAGGAGACAAATTTAATGAATTTTATTCCATACTTTACACTCGCCTGTTGTGGGAGTTTATTGTATAATTTAGGGGCTATACAGGGTGTCCAGAAACTCTCCTGACAAACGAAGACTGGAGATTCCTCAGATAATTTTAAGACAATTTAACCCATTCACCTAGTCCGAAAATGCTTCCTAAGGGAGCTAGAGCTCTTTGAAGATGGCGACTCGTAAATAGTTTTTTTTAAATACCTCCAGAACCTTCTACTTAGAAAGCAAAAACTGGTATGCTTGTTTGGCCTTGGAAATGAATCGATTCCATCAATTACGAATTTCTATACCAATCATAGGCGTCCGTTTTGGGTAGGTCAACAGTTATTTTAACATAACTTTTTGTCTTTTAACTTTTAAGCATTTGTGACACTAGATTATTAAATTTTCAGGTATTCTAGTACTAAAAGGTACTCTTACTTTAAGTCATTAGGATACATCGTTTTCTAGAAAAATAGATTTGAAAATTTTTGTTTTTTGTCATTAAACTTAAATTTATATTTTTGCATTAGTTGGCTCTGAACTGCCAACAAAGAAGTAAAACCTACGTTTTTCATTGTCAAATTGTTGTCAGTTCTTAAAGTTTATCATTTAATTTTAACTTTACAGCGCCTCTTCAAACTCCTAGCTCCTTAGGAAGCATTTTCGGACTAGGTGAATTGGGTTAAATTGTCTTAAAATTATCTGAGGAATTTTCGGTCTTTGTTTGTCAGAAGAGTTTCTGGACACCCGTATAATAATGATTTCTCTCATAAAGAGTTAACCTATGATTTTCGTATTGTAAATCACTGCCATATTTAGTACTGTATGTAAGAATGTGACTTGTTTAAAGTGTCAAATTTACTATGGTTAACAAACACAAATCGTAGCATACTAAACACATAGAGACAGGGCCAAGTCATAATTTTGTTTAAACATACATCAAGCACGACTGTTTTCTAAAAGAAATAATCGTTTAACGGAGTAGCAAACAATAGCATATATCGTAGCACAAATTCAATATGTGAATGAAAGTAAGTAACTGTTGCTTCTTGATCAATAATTTGTCGTAACCTTTTTAATAAATAACAGCTAGAATTTAATTTTTAAAACATATTTTATATGCATTTTAAAGGTTAGTAATAAGTCAATAACACCAAGCAGTTTATAACTAGACACTTTTTTGAGATTTGTGTTATTATGTGACATTAAAGAGCTTGAAACATATTGGTTTGCCGTAGAGAAAAATTGCGTGATAACCGTCTTATCAACATTTAGCATTGGTTTATTGTTTGTTAGATAATTTTGAACTCGTTGCAGATCAGTTTTTAAGTCTTGAACTAGGTTTGGTCCGGCAGAGAATAACGTTATATCATCAGCAAAGCTTATAAATTCTTTTACTTTAGTATTTGTGATATCATTTATATATATTAAAAAAAAAGCAGAGGACTCAAAACGCTTCCTTGAGGAACTCCAACGTCGACATTTAATGAACTTGAAATTTCTCCTAGAAACATCACGAACTGTTTTCTGCTTGTTACGTACAATTTAATAATATCATGGCACTTTCCACGTATTCCAAAATTTTCCAGTTTTAATAGGAGGATATCATGGTTTACACAATCAAACGCTTTTCATAATTCAATACACATCGCCATTACTTTCTTGTTTTCATCAAGGTTTTTATCGATGTAATTAAGTAACGTAACTAAAGCAGAAGTAGTAGATCTCTTTTGCATGTATCCATATTGTTACTTAATTAATAAATTCTGCAAATTGAGAAACTTTAGTATTCTGTTGGATAGTGTCTTTTCTATTATCTTCCAAATTATTGATAGAAGTGCAATGATAGTTGGTTAGATCCTGAAGATTATTTTTTTGATGATAGGAACTACTTTAACAAGTTGGAAAAACTTGATTATAAAACAATTTATTATGTGGCACAGTGGCTTCACTATAAACGTAGCACTAAGTTTTATAGCTTTAAGAGGAATTTCATCTGGCGCCCTAGAATTTGTGTTCTTTAGATTGTTTATTATTGTCAGTATTGGATTTATCGACTCGAGTGTTTATTGCATTAAAATTATCGCTTAGATAACAATGTGCATTTAAAACATTCATCCGTCGTTACAGTTATCTGTGGGCATTGCTTAGTTTGTTACTAGTCATACGTGTCCCTGATTACACGAGATGTCGTTAAACACACATTTCACTTATGTTGATTGCTCCACGAGAGGTTAAACGACCAACCGCTTTCTTGTACAGTTGTATACCGCACTTAAGTATACACCTCTGAAAAGCTCATAATAAGAGCGAAATGCGCATCAGATGTTCTTTTGTGCGTGTATGCTACTCTACAGAAATACTTGGCTTCATCGACTCTAGTGTTTATTGCATTAAAATTATTGCCTAGATAACGATGTGCATTTAAAACATTCATCCATAGTTACAGTTATCTGTTGGCATTGCTTAGTTTGTATATTTTAGTAAAACATTTTGTGAGACGTGGTGTGTAAATTGAACTACCTCCTACCTAAATTGAACTTCAGGTAAAAACACGCGTACAAATGATCAGAAACGTTTTATTTTTCAGTTTATTAAATATACTAAGATTGATATCTTCAGGGTTGAGACGTGTTCGTCCTTCCCTCTCCGCTTGACGTTTTGCTAACCATGCTGTAAGTTTTTTCAGAAGTTACTCTAAATACTGATGCGGTTGTCTTCTGTCCTTCGTTATACAAGGTGTCTCAAACTGAGTAGGATTTATTGATTATGTTTAGTTATTTGTTAAGATTTGTTGTCATGGTCTACTTGATGTAATGCAATAAATTTCCAAATAAGTAGCAATTTCATACCTTAAATCAAGATTGTGGCACATCATTGAAAGCAGAAAAAATGAATTTTTTTCATGATAAAATCTAAGATGAAGAAGACGAACCATTTAGAAAATAAAGTTAGTAGCAGTATCTCAAAAACCGTAAAAGTGGTTACTTTAATAAAAATCACAATAAATTTGCCTAGACGCAACAAGCAACTTTTGTCTAAGAAATTTTTTTGTAACCTGCACGGTTACGGAAATATTGGACTTTTTCGAAAACGTAAGTTTTTGTGTTTTTCCGGATATCTTTGGAAGTACTCGGAATTTTTAAGTTTTCTCTGCAGAATCTGATTCAGCATAATAAACTGTACATTATTGCAAATTTAACTAAAATTGTATCTCCATTAATAACAAAGATAGTCATGTAATCCTACTCAGTTTGGGACACCCTGTATACCCATGTTCTGCAATGGTCGGTTAATGATGTCGATCAGTGACGAGTGGTTGGTTTTCGATGGTTTGAGGAGCAGAAGACAACAAGATTCGTCTTTAGAGTAACTTCTGAAGAAACTAACAGCAAGGTAAGCGAAATGTCAAGCGGAGAACGAAAGGAGGGAAGGACGAGCACGGTTCAACCCGGAAGATATCAATGTTATTGACAACGGCCGCAAAAGCTTACATTCATACATTATTAAATATAGTTACTTATGCAAGAAATATGCTACACAAATGGACATACAAAACAGATTAAAATCATATACAAAATTCGAAAGGCAAAATTCATCTTCATCCTTTTCGAGTCCAACAGACCATCCATGTGCCCATTTGAAGCAATTTGGACACCGTACTTTACCTTTATTTTGTACTGTCAGGTGATCTGTTATTGTTAGAGGAAGGTGCCCCAACCCGGGCCCTTCTCTTAAAGCGGACCCCTCAACTACGGGATCAACATAGAGCTGCCATTTATCGTAAAACAATTCCGCACATGAGTTTCGCAGCCATGAGTCGGTATCTTCATTTGTTACTGGTGTGTCACGTGTTTCCGATATTTTTTGAGCACAAAATTGTTATTGTGTGTGTGTTTACCTTGGATTATCGACGTTATTTTTTTTGGTAAGTTTTCAAACTATATATATTCTTGAATGAGAGTACGAGGCCTATCTTTACGTGGTATCGCGATTTAGTTTGAATGCCTAACCAAATCGTTCTCAACAAATTTACCATGTTAGTGCCTAACTCGGGGCCCCTAAAAGTTCCTAAAGCGGGGCCCCCTATTTTTCAATCGGAAATCATTTGAGTGGGTTAATTTCACGAAAATTTTATCTTCTCGGTATTCTGTTACCAAGACGATACGATGTCAAAAAAAATCAAGCTCAGATCCTGGTCTTCGGCAGATATGGCCGAAGCAATTAATGCTATTCGAGAGAAAAAGATGGGCTACAAAAAAATTAATAAAATATATAACGTGTCTAGAACGACGTTACAAAGGTTGTCTAATGAACTCCTATGCAAGCGGCACAACCTAAAGTGGGCAGACCTACAGTTTTGTACAAAGAACTGGGGGACAAATTAGTCCGTTATTGCTTAGCTATGGAAGCGTCTTTTTTGGGCTTACTAGAACAGATTTGAGACGTATGGCTCTACAGTTAGCCGAAAGATACTTACATTTGCGTTTGAGTATATCATTTTTTTTTAATAAATTTTTTGTATTTTTTTTGTTTTTATGTTATATTGTAATTTTAACATATTGAGTAATAAGTGTCAAAACCTTACAATGTTTAGACTTTAGAAAATGTACAACGAACCTGTAATACCAAAAGGTACGGGAAAAGAGAAAAACGAAATGACGATTTCAGCAGGGCAGTTATGGTGCATAATAAAATATTGATATAATAGTTTTTTTTTGCTGTATTTAAAGTAATTGACAATCATAACCAAAAATTACAATTGTACAGTTTAATTAAAATAACTAAATACTTTGTACGTAATACTGCATGAATTTTAAGGCTACACCTTCCCAAGGTATTCCCTAGCGGGTGGAGTGGTTGGCTCAAAGTTATAAATCTAAATAAAAATTAAATTTATTTAAAAATTCGTATTAAATCATATTACGCATAATAAATAAATACGAGAACAAGATAGAATAACATGTCCTATTGAACTAGAAAACCGAAATTTATACTTTATAATAAGAAATAGAAATGATTATCTAAATATTTAAAAGTTATTATTTTTTACCAAATTATTTAACATAAAACTGATTTTTATTTAGGTTTTTTTATGTATATTTGTGTAGGTAACTATGAGAAATGGTGGAAGGAGTAGTAAGTTGTCCTGATTTTATAGAGTTCTTTTATTTTGACTTTGCATCGCTTGTCATCATCAACCTCTTTCCTTTAGTTTCCGCCCCACCTTCCCCTAGTTCCATGCTCATGATGTATAATTTCAAATGTAGAACATTTTTCTGGCGGTTCAGTAGATTGTTGTATTTGATCAGAATATGTAGTAGCATAATCTCTGACTTTTTATATACTGGGTCTGCCAAATCAAATCTATTTGACTTGTGCATGATTTTTAAAATAATATTCTGAGCTCGAACTAAAGGATCGAGTCCCAGGCACCGACGAAGTACTGCAGGTGGTTCTGCGCGTAGTATTAATTTAAAAAATTTTAAGATCTTAAGTTTTGACTAGTCTTGACAGTTGTGGTATATTTTTATTATTAAAAACAAAAGTAATATACTGACTTTTTTTCTGTATTTAATTTATTATAAAGAAACCAGTTATTTATTTTATAAAATCCAAGTTCTGTAAATTTATGAGTGTCTTCCCAAGTGGCTGCATAAAAAATGATACATGTGTCATAATAATAATAGTAATAATAATAATAGTTTACGTTCAACAAAAAAAAATATCCAATTATAGAACATATTACCAAAAATAAATATAATGTAGCGAGTAAAAAAAAAGAGAAAAGAAATTACTCAACGAAAAAATGCCAAAATAAAACTAAATAAACATAACATAGTCAAGTTATTAATACTACAACAATAATATCGCAACTATCACACATATATTAAATAATTGCATTTCAATTTATTATTAATTGCATTATTATAGGCAACACATTGTCATTAATTGTATAAATGTAACCCTCATCACCTAAACTTTCTTCTCAATCTCGGATGGCCATTAAACGCAAGAAAACCATTGGATACTTAGAAAAGAAAACATCTTACTTAATATAGCAATGAAATAACATGAAATGTGTATTTTACTTTGTTCGTACATGCTTCAAACAGTAATTATTAAAAATCAGGACGACTGGTTGATTCTCAAGATTATACTTATGTATCTAGATGAAACGTATATACATGCATGCTTCACCCCATATTCGTAAAGAAGGTGGCAATGAGAAATGCAATTTTGAATTTAAAAGTATTTGTGAGAAGGAACAAAAAGAAGTTTGTCAAAAAGAACTACATAAATAAGGAACATAATGAACAATTTGTTTTATCCTTATCCTCATTTTTTGTATTAACCATAAATCGTGCAATGTCGGTTACGAACAATCTTGATACATATTTTTGAAAAACAAGAACATCGAAAATGTTACCCCAAATGCAACACGTTAATTGTCGTCTAACAACATTTTGCAGTAAAGTAATAATCACTTCAACTGATTAGTATTAGTAGTTCAAATAATAAGCAAATGGTGAAGATGAACTTATGGCAATATAAATTGCATCTATATCAGCTAATTGCGGTCATAACCTGAGTGCAGTACCACATGGAATATTTGGCGCTAGAAGCCTGTGTCTTAGTCAAAGCAACGTCAAATAACTTTAAATATCTTTTTTTCTTAACTGTAAGTACATACATGTGTTGTAATTTTGTTCAAAGTGCTTGCAACTTTAACGTAGATTGTAATTGTTTGTAATATAGCTACCGTAGAATTTAATTTGTTTAATAAAGATATTTGTGTGTGTATATTTTTAGTTTAATATTCGTTTAGAAACGCTGCACAACTTTGTGACAAAATCGTAGTTCGAATGGTAAGTTCTTCAATGATATGACGTTTTCTTTTAATTCAGAAATTTAAATTGACATTTCCTTTACTTGCAATTTATGAACAACATAGTATAAGACATTTAAAAATACCCTGACTGGCTTAGTAAATAAACAAATTACAAATTCTAGGGGTTCAAGGATGGGAGGTATAGGGGCCGAGGGAAGAGAGTGGTTCAAGAAAACTAGGAGAAAGTGTAGTCGAAAGAGTGGCAAAGTTAAAAGTAAGGAGAGAGGGGCAGATAAAATTACAGGGCTAAGGGGTGAAAATTATTTGGGAATTGAAAATTTGGAAACAAAATTTTTGAAGAGAAAATATTTTGGGGGTAAAAACTTTTGAGGGTGTTTGGAGGGGTTTAAATATCTTTCGGGGCAAAAATTTAGATGGAGGATGCTAATGAAAACATGTGAAACGTTTGTGAGCGGTTGAAAAAGATGGTACAAGGATTAGGGAGACGGGAATTGTCGTTGTAAAGCAACAACTCTCGTTGTGTAATATACTATTTTAAAGGTAAATTTCTTACATGAAAAGGTAGTTTATTATACATTATGCATTTATAATATGGGTTTGACTTATAAAGGACCAATTTATGACTACTATACTCAAGATCATTACCATGTCTGGTGCGATAATTATGAAAGTGATTTTAAAACTTAAATGTGTTAATATTAGCTTAACAAATTTTAAAATTTCATATAGGTATGTAAATTGTAGAATGTAGAAATTTTATAAAAGTATTAAATTGAAATTAATTCTCTAGGAAGACATTTTGACTTTATCGTTTATCGCAGATGTTCTTGATAGTTTTGAAGTATTGTTTTTGTAAACGATATTAGTCACACATCTTTGTGTTGAAATTAATTATTTTTTTGTTACTTATAGTTTGTCAAGTTTTTTTTTAGAAATTAGAATTTTGCGCTTTATTTTGGATTCAAAATGGCCTAATTTCGAGGTACTCTAGCATGTACAGGGTGTTCACTAAATAGGGAGACAAACTTCAAGGGCTGATTCTACTTTCGAAAATATGAAAAAACGTTCCTACGAACATGGGTCCGCAAAATCCTTCTAAAGTAGCTACTGTCCCTTGAATGTTGCCCCCAAGAAATGGTTTTTATTTAATATCTCAGAAACCCTTCGAGATAAAGCGATTATATTTCGCGTGCGATTTACTATTAGTAAGGGTTACTGTTTTACAGTATTGGTCAAAATTAATTTCATCCATAGGTACTCTACATAAAATATTGTAAGACCAACCATTTAACAGATATGACGCTTTAAATGAAACACTCCACAGTAAAGAGCTGAAATTATGCAAGGTATGTCTAAGGTATCCATACAATTAAATTTGTTTCTTTGAAATTTTACTTAAACTTTCTCAAAAGATAACAAAAAATAATAACCTAAACAATATGAATATTACGTAAACTCGCGTGCAAAATTATTTTATACAATTCAGTATAATAGGATTATAAGTGAAACACGGATTATCAAATACGTTTCAAATAAATAAAACCGTTTCGCTTTATGCGAGATTATAACCAAAACGGTCATTTTGTAACATTTAGAAAGCACATTTTCACATTAAAGGGAAATGTTTCTACTAGTTTAAACATATAAGAGCAAGACACAAACGTCCTAGTACACGTATTTTACATAAACCACTTAAACCTATTGTTTTCTTTTCTTAATTACCAAGTTGTGTAGGTTTAATTTACATTTCAGACTATACTCGAAAGTTCACGCAAATATCATTAACAAAATGAAGATAACCCGATGTCAATTTTCGTCCTGTTGGTTTTAACGATTTTATTTTAGAATCGATTTGTATTTCAAATAAGTACGAAAGTTGATATTGTCATTACCTTTTTAGATCACTCAATATTTACACAAACTTTACTACTGTTTAATGCCATTGTGGGTGTTGATTGCTTTCAGAAAATACAGTTGCAAAAACTATTAATAGAAACATAAAGTTTATTACTTAATTTTTGAATAAGTTGTTCTGTTTATTTATTTTTTTTTATATTTTCAAACAGAACAGTTAATTTTGATATGAAACCCAAATAATAGTTAATCACGTTTAATAACATTTAATTAGCTGGGACAACTTGGGGAGCAGATGCAATGATACTTCGTACAGCTACATTGGCAGAATATTGTGCTCCTGTCTGGTTGAATAGTTTCATACACAAAAAATTGATGCCCAGTTGAATTGCACTATGTGTATAATTAATAGAACCATTAAGTCTACTCCTCTAGAATGGCTTCCTATTCTTTATAATATTACTCCATCGAAAATTCGACGAAAAGCTGCGTTAAAACGAGAATGGGATAAATGCCAACACAACAAAATCTTACCAGTTTGGAATGACATTAAGAACCCTCCTGCCAAATAACTTAAATCTCGAAGTCCTATGATGTTGCAAGACTACTTAAGTACGACTTTTTTTTTAAGTTCAAGAGTGGAAAAATTATGTCTGGAGTTGATGTTTTCAATAAACATTTCATTGATAATTCAAGAACAGAAATCCCGGGCTTTGATCAAAAAAGAAAAATTTGGTCAAAAGTAAATCGCCTAAGAACAGACCATTCAAAATTCAACTCTATGTTGTTTAAATAGGGTATGATTTCTAATCCAAATTGTAACTGTAAAAACAAACCAGTGACCGTTACACATATTGTAGAGGATTGTTAATTAACAAAGTTTAAAAAAGGGTTTGTAAACATTAATAATTTGACGGATGAAGCTATATTATGGCTTACGAACCTGAAAGACATCTGAAGTTCAGCAATATTTTGTATTCTCTGTCCTGATTATATGTTTTTCCATTGTTTTTTTGCTATTTATTTAACCTACTATTTTTTTCGTCATTGTCGTAACTGGCGCTTGGACCAGTCCATTATATGTCGTCATGCAATGGTTGTGCTGTTATATTTTATGTTCTTATTTACCTTCTAAGGACTGAGGGCGAAAAAACATTAACATTGAAAAACTTGCATAACTTTTATACCATATAATATTTTTACAAAATTTTGATATAGTAGGCTTTGAAATAGTTGTCAGAATATGTCGTCAAATTTTTATTTTTATTTGAGTCAAATTGTGTTCACAGTGGCAAAAGTAGTGGAAGTACATAGATTAATCATTAAAAAATTTGTTGAGAATCCACAATGGTCAGTCGTTCGCATTGCAAAGGAGGCAAAAGTTTGCAGGCAAGTGGCAGCAAAAGTCATCAATCGGTACAAGCAAAAGTCGACTTGTCGGAAAAGACAATTCAAAAAATAAAAAAAAAGAGTGGAATGAAGTCCTACAAAGTTCAAACAACTCCAGATCGTAATGCGGAGAAAAACATTGAAGCCAAGAAACGAGCCAGAAAGTTGAGAGCAGATTTTTTTCAAAAACGTCAATGTTGCCTGATGGACGATGAGACTTACGTCCTCGCCGATTTTTCTCAACTACCTGGTCAGGAGTTTTATGTTTCCTGTGGACAAGAAAATGTTCCTAAGAAGTTTAGAACTAAAATAAAGTCCAAGTTACCAAAAAAATATCCCGTTTGGCGAGATTTGTAGCTGCGGTGAAAGAAGCCAATCTTTCATAACAAACAGAACTCCGATATTTACACGAAGAGGTGTCTCCAAAAAAGATTGCGGCCTTTTCTGAGTAAACATAAGGTATCCACATTTTTTTGGCCGGATTTAGCTTCGTGTCATTACAGTAAGCAGACAAAAAAATGGTATGAAGAGCATCATGTCGATTTTCTACCCAGGGAGGCTAACCCACCAAATTGCACTGAGCTTCGCCCAATCGAGCGGTACTGGGCTTTGGTAAAAAGAAGCTTGAAGCAGACAAAAAAGGCTACAAAATCGATTGAAAGTTTTAGAAAAATGTGGACCGTAGCGACCAAGAAAGTGTCGAACACCACCATAAAAGCCATGATGGAGACCATTTCCGACAAGCTCAAAATTTTTTATGGCGATAAGTCTGATTGATTTTTTCTTTTTTCTTAATTTTTATATAATAAATAACGTATCCAAAACTAAATTTTTTTTGAAAATTTATTTAGCGGTTTAAAAGTTATGCAAGTTTTTCAATGTTAATGTTTTTTCGCCCTCAGTCCTTATAATGTTTACACACTTAATTAATATTATTTCATATAAATATCAAGGTGGGTAAGAGTTAGCATATTTAGGTTTTAGTGGTTTTAATAAACCTTAAAGCAAATGCTTTGCTAAGACGAACCAATCCACAATTGCACACGGTTTCGTCTCCACACTATACAGGTTTATACTGATCTTCTAGGACACCATACATAAACACTCACATCACAATATAAAATTTAAAATGTGCCATACGAATAAATAAATTAATAAAATAAAATACGTTTGTAATTGACTACGAGAATCGTAAATTATACCTGCCCTTCTTCAAATCAAACATTCGGTTAACCATATTTCTGGTAAAAAATATATATATATATATATATATATATATATATATATATATATATATATATATATATCAAGCGACGTATTCAGGACATTTCATAAGGTATATATAATAATAGTTATTTTTATTGAACATGCCATAACAAACAACATGTCCAAAAACCAACTCAATATTACAGGTATTTTACAAGGTATTCCACATTTTCAATTATTTGGATAATATGTATTGTTGTATTCCAGGACGATAAAAATAAATAGTTTATATATACCATGTAAAACGTATACATTAAAATTTATTTGGGTTGTTTTTATTGCTTTTTAATTGTTGTTACAATGTACCACTAAACAAAAAAATATTCTTGTGAATTAATCAGAAGCAAATTTTAAAACCAAAAAAATAATATATTGGTCTTCCCAGGTAAAACAAAACATTTTTAAGACGTATATTTGATATTTAACGAGTTCTAAAGTTAGGGTTTTTGAAAAGATTCCGTAAAATGTCGATCGTGATTAGCGGTAGAAAAGTAGAGCCGCTTTGATGTTGAATTTTTATGTAAAGTATAAATAAAGGTGGTGCAGTAAAATATCTCGTCACACGAGGGAAAATTATGGTGTTTTTAACCATGGACGATTTTGGCTATATTTGTCTTAAGTGCTAAAACACTTTTGAGAAAAATTAGCAATTGTAGGTAATCGTACTTTGGTAAGACGTTTGCTTGGGCTGTTTTAAAGCATGTTTATGAAACGAACGCAGAAACGTAAAATAGGGAACGTTCCAAATCCATGCGTTTTGTGTTCATTTTTAAATCGTTTAATAAGTTTACACCTGCTGCTATGACATAGAACTTGACGTAGTAGAATGTTTTCTCTTTAATTAATGAAGTGAAGTACTCATCTTCTAGCATTGGCTTAATTAAGTTCAGTATTATTATAAGTATAACTTAGGGTCCCAACGCCGCTTCGCGTCGATGGCGGTAGCCGCTTCGCGGCAATCTCGTCCCGCTACCTTATAACTCTAGTTTGCAAACAAGTTTTATAAAGCTACAGCTGGCTTGGCTTGTTTTTATACGGATATCATTCTTAAAAATTTATTGTTTTTCAAGCAACTTCCATTAATACACAGATTCAACCTAAAAGTAGCATTTTTTTTTAAAAAAAGCAAAATAAGATAAAATAAGATCAACACTGACTTCTAACAGTAATCCTTATAACTCTTCAGATGTTATTCAGAACTCCGTTAAAATCAATACTTTATGTCGAAAAATGATCGTACTGGAGAATTATTAAAGTCGTACCGAAAGCTGCACGAACTTTTTGAATATCGATTCAAGCGAAACAAAACAAAAAAAGGTTGAAGATGAAAAACATGTTTTTTTCTTACAAATTAAAATGAAGGACCTATTATTATATAAACACCAGAGAAGTAGAAAAATGTGAAAAAACATTTAATTCCAGTTCTTCTTTTTAAGAACAAAGTATTGACGGAATATTAAAGATAATAGTTTTTTAATGTACAAAGTTTAAAAAAAACGTCATGGACGGCAGAATCAAGATAATATATATTTTTGTATACAAAATTAAAGAAAAGAAACCAATATAATCAAAAAGAAAAAAATTAAAAATAGACAATCAAGAAAATTGCAAAAACATGTAAATGATAAATGAATGTTTTTTCACAATACAATTACTCTTAATGAAATGCTGAAATCGATGTTTAAAAGTTTTTGTATATTTACTTGAAAATCAACCATATTACTCTTAAGAAACTCAAAGAAATCATGGTGTTTCAATCAGAAACAAAATGTTTTCCAAAATTTATTTATTTTACATAAATTGCAAGTTAATTTTTGGCCGCATGTTTTGCTTATTAATTTGTAACGTAGGTTTATGGGACCGATTATAAAAAAAATACATGTGGTTTTGCTTGTTCCTTTAATGAGAAAAACTTCAAAAAAAGGACTTGTTTTGCTAACATATGATCCACAGACAAGGAATTTCTTAAATAAATAATGACGTAACGTTATTTAGGTCATCGCTTTGAATGTCGAAAACGTGTGCACCGTAAAGCCGGGCCCAGACGAGTGTAATGTAACATGTAACATAACGCGTAATGTAACGCGAATTCTTTGTGTGGACAGTGCTACGAGCATTACATGTAACGCTCGCAAGCCTTTCCGGCGGGTTTTGGTGCGAACACAAAGGCGTTCGCAGTTCTCGTTTGGACGGCGTTCGTGGTGGGTTTGTCGTGTGAACGTGAATAAAAATGTGGACCGACGAACAAACGTTGGAACAAATATACGTAAATAAAAGCAGCACCAGCTATCACAACCTTGTTCGACATCTTCGTCAGAATAACTACGAATTGCCCTTAAACCAAAGATTTGCATGCAAGATTCGCGTAGAGTTCGTATGCCGTCCACACTGTTTACGCTAAATTACACGTAATGTTACATTACACGTTACACTCGTCTGGACCCGGCTTAAAGCGAACACAAATGCTTCTTGAACTGTTAAATTTTGGGTTTGTATCTATTTGTGATTTTAAAATGTATTTGAACTATGTAGCTTGAACGGCCTTAAAAGTTACAAAACACATCAGTTGCCTTCTTACCGATTTTCTTTACGTAGGGACACAATACACTTTTCATAGAATAAGGTTTTGTCCTCTTAAGGACTCCCTTTGTCTTCATTGGATGATTTAAAGAATAGTGATTGTAAATGCAATTTCATAACAATAGGCGACAGAGTTTTTCTTAATAACTAGAAGAGAATTAGTTTTAAAACGAATTCCAAATTTTTCCCACCGGCTTTTCTTCCACGGCTTCTCTTTCCGTAAGCTTTTTTCCCTCGGTTTTTTTCCGCCGGCTTTTTCTGCAGCCTTTTATTCGCATTGTTTTTCCAATGTTTATAATGACATAGTAGTAAATACCGTTCCAAATCTATTAAAAGATAATTTCATTGACGATCATGAATCGTAAAAAAATCTTCTTTACCGGAAAAAAAACTTTTTCAACTTCTACGTAAATACAAAAATGACAAGTATCTAATGTCGATAAGTCGATAAACAATGTAACTCTAGCCATCACCTTACCTATAATTGGAAACAACGTCAGTTTGAAAAAGACGTAACATTTGTTCAATTAATCGAGTACGAAATAAACATATAGAAACTTTAGAACACATTTTATTCTGTTTAAGATACTGGAAATAACACTATTCAATTAGCCAAAATGAAAAAAAAGGTTAACGTCTAAGTAAAAAGCTTCGAATATTTGATTGCCCGATCGACTGGCCAACTGTATTTAAGGGAATGATTCTTTAAATATCAACATATTCAAAGCATGAATCAACGCGCAACGTCTCGCCTTAAAATACAAAGAGAACCTTTTTATTTAGACTATTTCAAGGAAACAATTGCGAGATCACAATTTGTTTAGTTTTTTGATTCATATTTTTAGGTCAAATGGTTTGAAAATATAAATGTAATACGTTTAAATAAGTACAATTTTTAGGTCGCTTATCTTCATAGGTTTTTACATAACTCTAATGACCAGTTGTATAAACCTCGATCAAGCTGAACTGTGGGTTGAAGACAATGGTTGTCATGGTAATACTATTGTGTTCCCGAGCCCACGGCGACTTGTTTGAACACCAACAACCTATGTCGGTAACGAGTTTATAAATTTGTATAGTTGAGGGGGGGATATTATTCTAAATTCGTATTCTACGTTCCATGACGAGTCGTTTGAGTACCTACAACCCATTGTACAAAAAAAGTTTATGATTCTTGGTGGTGATGGGAGTGTGGATGTCTTTCAACGGTTTAAGCCTCTTGGGAGGTGTGACTAACACATACATATCAAAGTTTTAAGTTTCTGGTGGAAGGGGAGATAGTTTGCCCGATTTTAAGCTTCCTGGTGGTAGGTGGTGGTGGGCCACTTTAATTTCGTGTTATACGTTCCATGACAAGTCGTTTGAGTACCCACAACCCATGGTTCAAACAAGTTTATAAATCTCAGTGGTGGTGGGAGTGGTCATGATTTTCAACGGCTTAAGCTTTTTGGGGAGTGGGACTAACACATACATTTCAATGTTTTAAATTTCTGGTGGAAGGGGAAGTAGTTTGCTTGGTTTAGCGCTTCCTGGTGGTGGGTGATGGGGGGTCACTTTATTTTCGTGTTCTGTGTTCCATAGCGAGTTGTTTGAGTACCCACAGCCCATGGTTGAAACAAAGTTTATAAATCTCGGTAGTGGTGGGGTGGGCATGATTTTCAACGACTTAAGCTTCTTGGGGAAGTGTGACTAACACATACATTTCAATGTTTTAAATTTCTGGTGGAAGGGAAGTAGTTTGCTTGGTTTAGCGCTTCCTGGTGGTGGGTGATGGGGGTCACTTTATTTTCGTGTTCTGTGTTCCATAGCGAGTTGTTTGAGTGCCCACAGCCCATGGTTGAAACAAAGTTTATAAATCTCGGTAGTGGTGGGGGTGGGCATGATTTTCAACGACTTAAGCTTCTTGGGGAAGTGTGACTAACACATACATTTCAATGTTTTAAGTTTCTGGTGGAAGGGGAAGTAGTTTGCCTTGTTGAAAGCTTCCTGGTGGTGGGCGAGGGTGGGCAACTTTATTTTCGTGTTCTATGTTTCAAGGCGAGTCGTTTGAGTACCCACAACATAGATGGGACATAAACTTTAGTTTCCGGTGGTGGAGGGTGAAGGGTGGTTTTAGTTTGTCGTCCAAATCCGTTGGGTTAATTTTTTTGTTCGTAAGTTTTTTCTAGTCCCAAAAGTGCTGTTATAACAAATCCCGATATTGCCTATTAATTCAAGGTCCGGGTTGGTACTTAGGTAGCACCTGAGGGCTTGTCGCTAGGATCCGTTTGTGCGAAAATCTTTTCTGTTGGAGTGCAGGGAAATCGCACGCCGCGGACCCGTTTCCGCGGCCTCGTAACCGGGTCTGTGCCGCGGGATTTCCCTTACGCTTCCGATTAGATTAAAGCGAGCGGTGTAGGTGGTTTTATGATTCTTAGGGGGAGTTATCCCCACTTTTTGACGATTTAGGGTTCTTGGGAGGGCGTTAAACATAAATTCAAAAGTTTTATTTTCTTGTGGGCAAGGGAGAGAATTTGTCTGGGTTTAGGTTTCCTGGTGTTGGGTGTTGCTGAGTCACTTTAGTTTCGTAATCTACATTCCATGACAAGTTGTTAGAGTACCAACAACCCATAGTTAAAACGAGATTTAAGTATCTCGGTGGTGGTGGGAGTGGGCATGATTTTCGACGGTTTAACCTTCTTGAGAGAGCAGGTCAATGAAACACCATGTCCTTAGTTGAGCCAACGTTTTGACTGGCGTACGCAGTCTAAAGAAAAAGTGCACAGTCAATGACTCATTTAGAATTTAATGAAATTTTCTTAAAGTAAACAACAAATGTATCGATATTGAATAAAGAAACATGTTTTTTTTTTACTTATTTAAGTACCACTAAATTGATCTGTTTGATGTAACTAATAACGGTGAAATGATAATTAACGTCCAGGACAATCCTGGAAGTCAACGAATGTCCCGGAAGTTTACGCTGCTCTAATAAAATGGTCCTGGAAAGCATCACTTGACATATACAGGCAGTCTCCTAAAAACGCCGCAAGCCATAACTTCGTTATTTATAGTTTGATGTCAAAAACAAAATAGTTATTTGTGTATCAAGGCTGTAAAGAAGGTTTTTTTCGGCCGCTCTGATTGTTGATGACCGAGGCGTCAAAATGAACTTCTTCCTGTTTGCGATAAATCAATTGTCAATATGGATTTCAAAAGTATTATTCTCCTGCTTCAGTTTACCGCTGAAACGTTTATTACCAATCAAAAATGGATAAGAGGCCCACTGTTAAAGATAGGGGCAATTTTGTAAAAATTTTCAAAAAAATAAAGATATCTGAGAAACAGTTAAAAATAAGTATAGAGAGACCTAATGAAACTCATCATAAAATTTTCTCATAAACCGAAAATAAAATAATGTACTGGGTATTCTATTTAAAATCACTAAGTTCATGGCGACTTCCGGTAAAACCTGAAGTGGTGTGACATTGAAAATATTTTTAAATGAAAGGAAATCTTGAATAACTTTAAATCCCAAAATATCAAACTTATAAGTTTTTTCTTACTCCAAAAACTTCTAACGAACGGCTACGGTGAGAAACACTGTATAAGTAAGCTACCTATTAAGTACAATAATTGGCTATAACAATAGGGCAGTCAACGAATATTATAATATTATAATTTTTCATACTAAACGTCTCAAATCATCCATATTCGGTCAATTTTTACAGAGGTCAAAAAGTCACGAAAATAAAAAATCACAAATACCAAATATTCCTTAAGTCTTTTGGCATACCACGGTGTTTGCGGCTTCTTACTAGGGTTGATATTTTTCAAGTACCGGAGTGTGTAAAGGGTGAAAATCGAACACTGTCTATTATCGCTGATATCTCCTTCTGGTTTATTCCTATTTAAATTTTTTATTGACAATTTTTGAGATCCCTAGTGCGTAATTCCAGTATTTTTTATATTTTAGTTTTTTTAATTTACAACATGAAATTAGAGCTTGAATGTTAAATTCTCTCTTACAGTTTGGGCCATTATGATTCACTCTGTAATGATTCGGGGTGACAATTTTCCTAATGGGCAAGAAATATATTTTTAAGCAGTTTAAAAAACCGTGATGACTTAATTCAAAATGTAGACATATTTACACGTAATAACTGTTCGCTTCCTTCTTGCGGTGTACGGAACTCCAAAGCAAGTGGAGTCAACTAACAGCTACAGTTATACCCGTTTTGAAAAACAAAGTCAGCTAAACAAGCCTGTTCAACTGTCTTCTCTGCCTTTCACGTTTAGTGCAACCAAACAACATATTCGTCAGGTATATCAAATCAAATTTTATTGTTCTTTTATATATAAACAAAGTAGTCAGGTATATCACCAAGTACAGAAATAGTTCGGCAACCAACTGCCTCCACAAGACTGGGGATGGACCTTTAATATAAATTAATTGGAGCCAATAAAGAGTATACGGCCACTTGCTCCATGAAGCACTTCTGAACACAATATTCTGCAATTGCATGAATGGCTGCTCTTCAAATTGCGGATGCCAAAGGTTGAACTGCACTGTCCTGCAGTATGTGGCAACTGTCCGGCAGATTGTGCCTAAATGCAGCACTGGACACGCAGGGTGATTTGGAGGACTCAAGTGAAAATGAAAGACCTGACTCCTCTCAATCGCAAATAATACAAGACGATGGTGTACGTATTCCAGAGTATTACGAAATATATGAAGCTGAAACAGATGAAGAACTAATTGCTGCATGGAAGTAGTTGAAGACGAATAAACCTATAAGTGGATTACGCTTCTAGGGGACACCGCGGTAAAAAAACGAACCGAGCACTCCAACTCAAGGGCGTACTGGAAACGAGCGCACATACTCAACCTGTAGTAGTATTGAAAAACTGAATTTTTGTAATTATAAGCAAATTGATCAACGGTACAGTAAAAACCGGGTGTGCAACTAAATGAGGTTTCAACACTCTAAAAACTAAAGGTGGTCAATAGGAAAATTGCCACCCCAATCATTAGAGCGTGAATCATAATGGGTCAAAGTGTAAGACATAATTTAACATTCATGCTCTAATTTCTTGTTGGAAATTTAAAAAAAATACTAGAATTACGCACTAGAAATCTCAAAAATTATCATTAAGAAAAATTAAATAGAAAAACGGGAAGAAGTATCACCGATGATAGACAGCGCGCTTTTCACGTTTTACAGCCTCGATTCTCGGAAAGTATCAAGCCTAGAAGAAGCCGTAAACACCATAGCATGTTAAAAGACCTAAGGAATATTTGGTAATAGAGGAATTTTTTTATATAAAAAAATTAAATATAACTAATGACGGTTAAAGTATACTTTATCTGTTAATAATGGACCTGGAAGTTGACATTTCATATAAAAACTTCCAGGACAGTCCTGGAACTTGTCCTTAATATAAAAAATGTTCCAGGACAGTCCTGGAATTCAACGAATGTCCCGGAAGTTTACGCTGCAGTGCTGAAATGGTCCTGGAAAACATCACTTGACATATATATATATATATATATATATATATATATCAATTACCCAACTAGCAAATTTCCTGTTATCAACACACATTTGCAGGGGGTGAGTAACCGAATCTGCAAGTTGATATAAGTTATTTATTTATTTATTCGTATCGTGCATTTTTGTAATGTATTGTGATTTAAGTGTTAGTATGGTACCCCAGAAAATTAGTATAAACCGGTATAGTGTGACGACGAAACCGTGTGCAATAGTGAATTGGTTCGTCGTGGTAAAGCATTTGCTTTAAGGTTTAGGAAAACCACTAAAACCTAAACATGCAAACCCTTACCCACCTTAGTTTAAACATGCATTATAACATGACGTATAAATTAATGGTGGCAACAAAAATCAATTAACCGATTAATCGATTAATCGCGGTTTTCAGAAAAATCTAAAAACCGACTAATCGATTTTCCAAGTCAATTTATAATATTGGTTTTCAAAGTCAATTTTTAAAATCGGTTTTTAAGTCGATTTTTTAAATGAATAAACGGTTCCATTTTATAAATCGGATTTTAAAGTCGACTTTATAAATGGGTTCTTTGATTTGATTTTTTAATGGTGTTTTTTATCAGTCGCAATGGCGAATTTAAATGCTGTTACTAACATTAATTGATTATGAAAAAAAATGAGAATAAAACAAAAAAAAAAAAATACGCGTATAAAAACCCGGAGGAAAGAATGCGGACAAAAAAAGCTGGTCTGACATCAACGTCTAAAATGTCATATTAAGCTACCAAACTATCAAACTTTTAATAACTTAGCGCAGAGGTCCCACTTGAGTAGGTAATTCTGACTTCTGGGGCATTATTTGAGGAAATAAATGCATGCATGAGGGTTATTTCGTACGGTTAGTTCTCTATTTGTATGAGTCAAAGGTTTGGGCAAAAATGCAGGACCATCTAACACGCTTGTACTGTATACTGTCACTAAAACCTTTTTTATAGTTTCATATAATGTTTTAAAGTGACACTAGATTAATAAATTTATCAAACATTAATACTTGCTTCTATAATTATTCACAATATTAATATTAATAGGGCTACCACTACAATATATAATATCAATTACTGAGAGGTGCGCTGCTCAAATTATTTTCAAACATTTTAAAACTAATTGGATCTGGATTTAAAATAAAACGACTTAAGTAGTTAAAATTCGAAAGGAATAAAAAAAAAACTATATTAGATAGAACCAAATAAAAGATAGGGGTTTCTATTTAAAATAAGAAAGTTAATGGCTACTTCCGGTACTACTGCAAGTGCGATCATAAAGTCCGAAGTATTTATTAAGGTTTTCATAGCTTATTAAGCTTGATTATAACAGTTCATGGCAAAATTATTACTGGAGATTTTGATAAACAATTATTTAAAATAAATGTTTAAAAAATGAATTTTAAGGCGGCTTTAAAAAATCAATTTTAAAAAACGTTTTAAAAAATTAATTTAGAAAATCGGTTTTAAAAACCGATTGCAGAAATCGATTTTAACAACCGTTTTTAATAATCAATTATAAAAACGATTTTAAAATTTATTTTGAAAACCGATTTTAAAACCAATTTAAAAACCAATTTTAAAATCGGTTTTAATATACGAGGATATATTGAAAAATTCTTAGCCTACTATAGAACCAAACAAAATTTCAATGTCAAAATATTTTATTACTCAACATATTCTTCTCTTAAATGGATACATTTATTACAGCGAACCTGCAACGTCTCTAGACCTTTCAAAAAAATGTTTCTTCTTGCTCTGCAAACCAGACCTCCACAGCTTCTATTACCTCCTTGTTGGAAGAAAATGTACGACCTTTTAAACTTTTTTTTAGTTGAGGAAAGAGGTGATAGTCGGACGGAGCCAAATCGGGTGAATAAGGGGGTGTTCTAGTAATTCAAACCCTAAATCACGAATTTTTTGCATGGCAACATGAGATTTGTGTGCAGGGGCGTTGTCCTGCAAAAACAAAACACCTTTGGATAGCTTTCCGCGTCTTTTTCTTTAATATTTTCCCGTAGAGTGGTCAGTAATGTCGAATAGTAATCTCCAGTTATTGTTCTACCCTTATCCAAAAATCAATCATGATTACTCCATGGCAATCCCAAAAACTGAAGCAAGAACTTTTCCAGCAGATTTTTGACACGAAACTTCTTAGGTCTTGGAGAACCAGAGTGTCGCCATTCCATCGATTGTTGCTTTGTTTCTGGATCGTAGAAATGTACCCAAGTCTCATCCATAGTAACAATTTGGTTTAAGAAGTCTACATCGTTTTCAAATCGAGCACAGATCGAACGCGATGCTTCTACCCTTGCACGCTTTTGGTCAACATTCAAACATTTGGGGATCCATTTTGCAGCAATTTTTCTCATGTCCAAATTGACGTGAACCATATGATGAACGCGTTCGTATGAAATATTCAGTGCTTCAGATATCCGTTTTAGCCCAATTCGACGGTCTGATAAAATCATGTCATGAACTGCATCGATATTTTCGGGGACTGACACAGAAACTGGCCTTCCCGATCGGTCATCATCTTCAATGGAAAATTTACCTCTTTTGAAGCTTGCATTCCAATTTTGACGGTCGCATACAAAGGACATTGATCACCAAGGGTATTAAGCATATCTTCGTAAATCTGCTTACCTCTTAACCCTTTTAAATACAGGTACTTGATGATGGCTCGATACTCCAATTTTTCGATTTTCACAATTTCGGTGGACATCTTTTTCATTTAATTTATTGCGTGACTCTGGTTTACTTTTTTGACGTCAAACTTTACACTGACACTTCTAATAAGTTATTGTTCGTTGCTATGGTAACGCAATATTTTGTTTATGCAAGGAACTGGTCTAGGCTAACTAGATATCAATACATCCTCGTAGGTACTATTTTTGGGAAGTAACGATTAATCAATTTTCTAGGTTAATCAATTTTTATCTAAAAACGATTAATCGGTTTTTGTTTTCAACGGTTTAAGTACCACTATAGTAATGGGTGATCAATCAAGAGGTATTTTTTTATAATGCAAAATAACACAAAAAAATTAAAGAAATTGTTGAAATCTATATTGCTAATCTAAAGAACTATTCTTGCCATTTACATTTAAAGATTATTTCTTCCAAATGTTGGCCGTAGCTGCGCCGTAGCTCGACCATGCGAAAGTTCTAATTCTCAATGACGATTTCTCAATATGTCCATTGTTCACGGGCTGTGTGGCAAGTAGGGTATAAGTCGTCTTTCCATGATGAAATGTCAATAAACACTGAATAAAAGACACAAGGCAACTTGACCCGACTCACGCGTTATCTGTCAAAAAAACCTTACTGATAAAAATACCTCTTGATTGATCACCCATTATAAATACCCTAAATGCCTGGGCAGCATCTTTGTCATTAAGTTGAAACAATAGTTGCATTGAATGAATTTGTAGTGCAAAAGCAATAAGGCATCAAATTGTATTGCAATTCAAAGTATGAAGTAAAATTGCACGTATTGTAAAGAAATATCATCTGAAGAAAGCGATATTTCAGTTATTGGTATATAACGATAACGGACGGTGGTTCTAACGAAGTTAACAATAATAATGCAGAAAATATTTGTGATTTTAATATTCCAAACCTGATAGTGGTATATAAAAGTTTTTCTATTTCTCCAACTTGCTTTAGTAGATAATACTATCAAAGTAGAAAGGGAGATATTCTTCCTGGAGCAGTCGGTTCTTAAAAGCAAAGCAATTTTGTTAAAGGGCAGTCAAGGTATTTCGCATGAGTTACACCATTGTTTTTAGTTACAATTTGTTGTCTATGGTGTAATTATGCCAGATGGCACACGTCTGGGCCCTTTATAATGGAAGTGAAGAAAGAAGAACTTGTCAGATGGTTTTAGGCGACGTTTCGCAACTAATGTAGTTGCTTTTTCAGGCCTAAGTAAAAAATTAAGAGTTGTAAGTGTCCGTTTTTGTAGTTATTAATATGTTGTGTATTTTTATGATTGTTTACAAATTTTTACAAAACTTGTTTTAATTTTTCGTATAGGTCTGAAGAAGCAGAAAATTTATTTTATAAAAAATAAACCATTTTGAATTACAATTTAGTTTTAAAACAACAATCGTAATAATATTAATAATAAAAATAAAATAGTTTATGTTCAACAAATTCAACTAAAAATATTCAAGCGAATAAAAAAAATTGAATGCAATAATATCTATATAAAAGTAAAGAAACATAACACAATCATACTACGTACATAAGCTTAATAAGTAATTAATAGTACTATAATTAATATTGCAACTATTATACATATTATTAAACAACAATTGAAGGAGAACGTAATAATATATTCGTATTTGGTGTTTTATAATAAAAAGTTTTATGGTTTCTGATGGATAAAATGAAACTGATAAGCTTAGAAAACCTAATAACTCTGGACAGTTAATGGTGTTGACGGTGTTGTGTAGAAATCCATGAGAGAGCTGAAACTTCTTCAGCACTCACGTGAAATAAATTTAAAGCGATTTAATAAAATTTGTATGAGAAAAGACTCATTCTAGATAAATAACCGTCAACTTTATAACAAAGGTATTTAAGGAACCTTCTCTGAACACTTTCTAACCTGACACTTATGTAACGATAGCCAATTAGAAATTGCCTGTAACTGATTTTGTAGAAATAAACAATCGCCGACAATAGTGATGGAATGAAATAGCTTATGATCGTCAGCAAAAAACACTTGCTTGCACGCAATTAAAAGCATTGAATGATACAAACTGAACCCAATAAGAAACAAAAAGGCGAGTAGTGAGTTGCAAATCCAAAAAATTTTAACTTTTGTAACATAATTGAATGAACGATTGTGTCAAATGCTTTGCAAAAATCTGTGTATAAAACATCAATTTAGCCAATATCTAATGAAAAAGTAAGATAGACTTTTGAAAAACACATTAATCGAACTGTGATTAGATGCATGCTATTTTCCAGGCTTCGGTAGGCACTTTAAATATGATACCACAATCTTTCAAGAGAAAACTGGGTACTTAACCATAAAATCCGTAATTAATGGCGTCGAGTTAGATTGTAGATTATTAAAATAGTCACTGGTTAAGCAAAATTTAGATCCACTAAAACTGTATACAGAAGAAACGTAATTACGAAAAGCATTAGCAATGTCATAAGACGAAATTCGTTAATTTTAATCCTCCAGGAATCTACTATTAGAACTTCTTGACTTGACTTAAACAATTTCTAATCAAAATCGAATTTTAACAGGGTTTGAAGAGTGATCGAAAATCTTAACTAAAGCGTGCTTGTAAAGGTACTACTACTGTTTCTTTTCTGAGAGTACTGTTGAGTAGCTAAGCTCTTAATCAACAGGCTTAATATAAAAATTAACGTTTCAATGATCGTATTATATCGGGTGAGTTTTTTTAACTTGAGACATCTGAATAACTCGGAAAGAGTGGGATATTGCGAAAAAAGTTTGAAACAAAAGTTGCAGGGCTTTAAAGGGGACACATGATAATGACTTTGACTTTGACCTTGAGTCCAATTTTCAAGGTCAAACTAAAATCAACTTTGATTTTTCAAAAAAATTCTTATTTTTTCGACGGATTCAAGATCTGCATGAAAAATACAAATCTTTTGTTGAGAACACTTCTTCCAAAAATGCGTTGTTTTCCTGCTATAGGGCACTTGGGTAACCAGAATTACTCGGAAAGAATAACTTGGAAAGATACTGCAACTATCGCCTTGAACATTTTTTGGGATACCGCGTACTTTTCGAGTTATTCTTTTCCGAGTAATTCTGGTTACCCAAGTTTGAGGGCGTTCTCTAGCGGGAAAACAACGCATTTTTGCAAAAAGTGTTTTTAACAAAAAATTTGTATTTTTCCATGCAAATCTTGAATCCGTCAAAAAAAATGCGGGTTTCCATTTGAAAAATCAAAGTTGACCTTAGTTTGACCTTAAAAATTGGGCTCAAGATCAAAGTCAAGATCATCATCGTGTGTCCCCTTTGAAATCCTGTAATTTTTGTATGAAACTTTTATTGCAATATCCTACTCTTTCCGAGTTATTCTGATGTCTCAGGTTGAAAAACTCACCCAGTATACAACTCACATATTTTCTAAGCCTTTCACGCTTTCCTTATGTTCAAATTCTTGTGATCAGATAATTTATTATTTTCTTTCCATTACATGCTATGCCATTCATCTTTTTTGTTGTTTTTTTCGGTAAATATAAGTACCAAGTAGAAGTACTCTGCCAACTTAATTTTCGACACACTCCTTTTCAAATGTTTACAATTTTTTTTTGAGCTAGTAAAAAGAAAAAAATTAAGAACTCTTTTTAGTTTTAAAAATTAAACTATGCTATAGTATGGTTTACAAAGCAAAATAGCTATCACGTTTTGATCATGCAGTGTGCACATGTGTAATTATTAATTTAGACAAGTCCTAAGCCTGGATAAAGTATGAAGGAAGGCAACGGCAAATATGTTTAATTGTATTTAATTGAAGATAAAGCAAAAATCCAATTATCTTAGAAATTGTTGATTGGAGCAACATTTATTAAATATACATTTTTGGGGCAGAAGAAGTCCAAGCATAAAAATATTTAAATAAGAATTTCACACAGAAAGCATAAAAAAATTAAAACATTTTAAAAGAAAAAAAAGGGGTGTAAGTGGCGCTCCCAGCAATACCACAAAAATAAGAACGAATTTCGAATTATCATCCCAAAAACCACCAAGTACCTAATTTTGTCCAAATAGTACTAACAGCTACTAAGAAAATTATCAAAATATACTAATTAAAAATAATAACTTTGACGCTGTGCATTTTGGAAACTATCGGTAATTTGGGTCAGAAACCTACAGTAGCTCTATGAACATAAAATATCGAGTCACCTGTATATGTTAAGAAATCAAATATGCCGCAACCAACATTACACCGATGCACTTACCGTAGCATTTATAATAACATTTTTTGAAATTCATTTCTCTGAACTTCAAATTAAGAGTTAATGCATTTTACATATTAAGAATATTTCTTTGCGGTAATTTCTGGTGGTTCAAATTTCCTTTAAATGTACATTTTTCAAAATAGTCGCTAAAAACATCATGCAAACATCAAAGTGCCGCCGAGAAGCTTTGTTACTTGTCGTTAGTAAGTATACTGTAGTTAGTTCTTCTACCAGGTGCTCTAGCATATCAAATTACTCGTTTGAAGTAAATGGTATGTAAACAGACTTTAAATTGGTTTCTCAGTCCATTTGGGTAAAAAATTAACCTCACTCTAAGAATGGTATTTGTAACATTGTTGTCTGCTAGCAGCGTTTTTAATTGAAAGAAAATTAACAATTTGTGATAAGATTACGCGTACCTACTTTTTTTAGAAAGTGAACTCAAATCATCAGACTGCTGGAGAGCCCTATATCCATTTTGTTAAAAGTTATCGTGAGCCATTCAAAATAAAACAATCATACAGCTTGGTATAGTATTTTCGCTGTAGCTTTGCGGTTAAGTGATTAGCGCTTAATTTCAGAAATCACATACTCTTATAGTGTTGTCCTCTTCTAACATTTTATATTATACCTACCTAAAATATTGGGCGTGTCTAATCGCCTCGAGCAATAAACAGGTAAACAACACCATTAAGTATTGTTTGGTGACAATGGAATAATGAGCTCCCTTTGTTCAAATGTAAACTTTAAATAAGAAGTCAGGGGTTCTAAACCATTTATTTTTATAATTGTTACATTCCTAGCCAATTGCAATTTTAATGACGAATACCTATGTAGAAATTTTAAGTACCACTGACTTTCACAAATATTGAAGCATACAGTTTGCAAGTGGAAATCCCTAATCACTTAACCGCAAAGCTACAGCGAAAATACTATATAATAACGTTTTTGAACTGCATATATTTATAAAATAGTCAAGGAGGAACAAAAATTGAGAGGCGTATTATTGACGCTCGTATTACATTGATAATCTTGCAGTAGTCAATTCATAAAGTATTTTCGAAAACATAAAAAAAATTGAAACAATAAAACGACTTGAATAAATTTTTAATATAGCAAGTAAATCAATAGTCTAAAGTTTTAATACTTATAGAAATAGTTGAGAGTCCATTTCAAATCGTAAGACTGAAGTTTCAGCAAACTTTTATTAACTAAATATAGACAAGAAACTTCCAAGTATCTTTCTTTAGAGTTTAGAGCGTCTCGATATATCTATGTGTATATATCTACGTTACCCAAAACTTTCCATTTTAATCTTCATGTATTCTTGAAGTATGCAAACAAACTTGTATATACGATATATTCAACTAACATCGTAATAGAGACGGTTTTGACTATAATCAACTCAATAAAGAAAAATGTTTGATTTAGATCGATGTATAAGTGTAGAATAAATAAATTATCAAATTATTAATTTATGAAGTATCGACAACGCCATTTCCTGTTTTTGATCTAAATTATTTAAAAGGTTTCCATATTAAAACGAGCCCGTATTTGATGTTCCACGTGGTGTAGTAGTTTCATTGTGGTTCCTCTTTGCTATCGCAAAACTGACAACGGCAGTAAGGTTGTGTTTGAAATTTGAAATGCAGGCTTCAAACAAAACGCTACTCGAACAAATGTCCTTTCAATTAACCTAGTTGAATAACTATACTCCGTTACAAATTGTAATTTATTACCAACTTAATAGGTGTAATACATGTTACATTGACAAAATGTCCGCTACGTAAAAAACTTTTTGTTATTTAATACATTAAATGACGTGAAAGATAGAAAATGTCTCCTAAAGATTATTGAAATTTATTTTTTTACGACGACAAATTCAATTACCTATGCAGGTATTCTATTTATTTCAATAACTGTGCGTATAAGGTATATTAAGAAACTGTAGCTTGTGTAGTTATTTTTGTGGCACGTGTTAGAACTCATCTCTACTGATGGACTCTCTAAATTTACATAAATACAACTGATAAATGCAAATCTTATTTCAGAATTATACAACTTTTGATAAAAAACAACCAACATTTAAAAATCAATGCAAAGGAGACAAGCTTCCAGAGGAAAACTTCTTGCTTATTGCTTCAACCAATGGTTGAGTTTTAATGCAAGTACGCAGACACTTACGAGGTGTAATCTTCTATGAAACACTGTGTATTTGTTGTTTGGTGTAAATAGTATTTTTGATTAATATTCCGTAGATATTCAATTAGTTTAGTAAATTGTCAATGTTTATCAGTGTTGCGGTTTGAACTTTAATTTTAAATATAAACGATATTCATATCTTCGATTGCAAAATTTTTTGACATAGGAATTAAGAAACTTAAACCATAGTAGATAATTTCTCCATAACCATATAATAACAAAACAAAACAACTAAATAAATTCAAATCTCCATTATGACGTATATTTAAGACCTGTCCATTGTTACAACTCTAATGGACTGTTTGCCCGTCGGACAATTGCTTTGTTCGGAAATTAGTTTATATGCATAAACATCCGCTTAATGATTATTGTTACTTATAATAACTAAATACAAAATATAACAATAAGAAAGTATCTTTGAATGATTGGAATGTGCAACAATCGGTATTTAAAAAAAAAGTACTTCTGCTTTTTAAGTAATTTTATTCATGCAGGTGGTATAATCAAATTGCAATGTATTTTATTTATTTATTTAATCGTATAGTACATTTTAAATATTGTATTGTGATGTAGTGTTGTCTATGGTGCCCAGAAGATCAGTATAAACTTGTATAGTGTGGTGACGAAACCGTGTGCAATAGTGGATTGGTTCGTCTTGGCAAAGCATTTACTTCAAGGTTTAGGAAAACCACTAAAACCTAAACATGGCAACCCTTACCCACCCTAGTATTCACATGTTATAATATTAATTAAGTGGGTAATGTGATTTTGTTTTGTAAAATTGTGTTGTACATGTACAGTAAAATTCGGTTAATGTGATCACTTTGGGCCAGATACATTTTGATAACATTAACCGACTGATAACAATAAGGGGATTATAGAAAAAAGATCTAAATTTTAGGAAATAATCTACAGTAGTTTTATTTCTTAATTACACACATATATGTATTACATTACATTACTTTAAACACATTCACAAAAGAAAATTATTAAAATTTTCATATTGTGTAAATTTTTGAAAATCTTCTTCGTCGCCTTTATAGATTACGCCTTTGCGTAAAACGTCCAATGCTTTACACATTTCCTTGTTAGTTGGGCATATGATTTCTTCTTCGTTATCATTACCTTCATTTGTATTTTGAAGCAATTCTTCTTCTGTGTCTTCGTAATTTTCCTTCACGATTGTTGCGCAAATTTCTTCTTCGGTGATTGGTTGTGACACGACCAGTTCACTGTCGATGTTTATCCAATCGTCATACTGCTCTTGTGTTAAGTCATTCGAACGCAAATTTTCATCATCCCCTCCGCTTTCTCCATTTTCGTCGTTTGAAGCTCTAAACCTTCCGTGCCAAAAACAATTTTTTATGGTTTCGACTGAAACTTTTTTCCACGACTTATTTAGTAAGTGCAGAGCTTCCAGAACGTTGATTTTTTTGGCTAGTTCATTAGTGGTTAATCCATTCTCTTTACCTTCATTCTCGTCCATACTTTCTAAAATTCTAGAACGCATCTCGTGCCGATAATATGCCTTAAATGTTCGTATCACACCTTGATCACAAGGTTGAATAAGCGAAGTAGTGTTCGGTGGAAGAAAGATCAATTTGATGTTTTTGAGCGTTAAATTTACGGAATGAGCGGAGCAATTGTCAACTAAAAGAACAATGCTTTGTGTTAACTTTTTGTCCCAATTTTCCAACCATTCACCGAATATTGATGACGTCACCCAAGCATTTTTATTGGCTTTATATTGTGTTGGTAAAGCCTTCACGCCTTTAAATCATCGTTGATTTGTACTTTTTTCTATCACCAAGAGTTTTTCTTTTTTTCCTGCTATATTGATCGTGCAAAGAACTGTCAATCTGTCTTTGGTAACCTTACAACCTTTTGTGGACTCACTTTTGAACATGAAAGTGTGCTCCGGTAATGCTCTGAAATAAATTCCAGTCTCCTCGGCGTTGTAAATTTGAGACGGGTCATATTTTTCAATGATCTTCGGCCATTGCTTTGCAATCCAAGCGTTTGCGCCATTCACATCAGCGTCCTTCTGTTCACCGTGACTTCGTTTGAAAATAATTTTTTCTTTCGCCCAACGATTCATCCAACCTTCGGAAGCTACAAACTCGCGATTTTAAAATTTTGCACAGCAGGGGTTGAGAGATTCTTAATTGCGCGGCTGCATTTCTTTGATCCATTTTTGGCAGTTTATCGTATTTTTGTACAATTTCCGCCTTCTCTTTTAACAAGAGATCAATCCTTTTTTTCGTCGACATTGTACGAACAACAAAAATAAACTAAACATAAATTTGAATGCACAAAACTAAGAGCACATTTACAAAAACACTCACCCTCTGTGAAAAGAAAATAACGTGGTTTAAAAGACAATAAAAATTTAAATCTTCACAAATTTATTCAAAAAAAATAACATATCACTGTGTTTGATATTCTTTGAAAGTGAAAAATAAACCGATAGTCCGCATTAGTGGCATTAGTCTTTGTATAGGGATTAAAATAAGCGACGTGTTTTCTAAAGAAACACATTTAATCATAAATTTACTTAGAAAAGGAGATTATTGTGTTTAAAACTCGTCGAAAGTGATAACAATAACTGACTTTTTGATCACATTATCCGGTGATTTTTGTATGTAAACTAATAACAATAACCGACCGATAACATTATCCGTGATCACATTAAACGACTTTTACTGTTTTTGATTAGTTCGCAAAAAACAGCAATTCTGGATTGACATAATTGAAAACAGAACCACTAGACCCCTATTCTTGATGACAAGGTAGTGAACATTTTTCACAAAAAAATATAAAATTTCTTTACTTGAAATTTTCTTCACTTTCTACTAGTTCAAAAATCCAGTACTCTTAAATGCAAGTAAATAAGGGTCGAATTTGAATTTTACAGGAAGTATTATAACCTGTTGCCGCATGTTGCACGTTGCGTTTAACCAATCAAAATATGCGTAGTTATCAACTGTCATTTTAATTTTTCTTGTTAAATTAAGCTTTTTTTCGCGGATTACTTCCTGATCCCGTGGTAAACAAAACGGTTATCCCCATTTTACTCAAGATTCCTTCATCAGCAGTGCCAGCTACAACACTCGTGAAAATAAAGCGGTTATGTACGGTTTTCCTACACATAATTTAACCTGTATTTGATAAAAATGTAATGTCCTGGTACTTGTCTAGCCAGTCATTGGAATTAATCTGAGGATGAAAACAGTTTTTTCTAAATTTTATAATTCTCGCGAATATTGGAGAACTTAAAAATATAATTTTTTGAAAAACCAACACAGTGGATTCATAATCGTAAATCATATCGTGTAGGAGAAACACTATTGCGGATGTCATAATTTTCTTTTAAAAAATTTGCAGTTTTCGGTGTATGGATTGTATGACCTCATAATCTTCTTCGCCCGTAAGTCACAAACCCTTCCGATTACAAACATTCAGTTCTGTTGTTTCACGGTGAGGTCGCGAAAAAACTTTATGTGTTAATGTCTCTAGTCAATGTGATTATTAATAAGTTTTACGCGATGGAAGAAAATTTTGCAAGATATATACTTGTTTTTAAAAAAATGTCTTCGACAATGTAAAAGGTTTTCCATTTGCAGTACTTGGCGGTCATAACCAGCTTGCTCTTCTGCATACCCCAAATCTTGAATCAGTAGGTATATAAACAATGTAGATTTCATGTAGATCTGTTATGAATGTATTATGAACAATATAATAATGAAATAGGTAAACAAGAGCTACATTTTTTTGCACAAATCTCAGATTGTCTCAGTTCACTTCACGGTGACTCAGTTATGGATACGTTCCTTTTTAACGACTCACTTAAAAAAAAGTGAGATCTTTTAATTTCTCTTTTACTCGATTGCACCAAGTCGATGCCCAGAAATGGAGTAATTGTTGAGGTATAGTTAAAGTCATACAAGGTTGCGTATGACTGATTCTGAATAACTGCCTGAATTAATTTTCATAAACGTATGTCGACGTTACTATTATCTTTCTGTACAAGTTTCTGTACTACCTATAACATGTAATTATAATGCATTTAATCAGATGTCGCTCATTTTATTTAATGTCTTATATTAATTTTTGTGAAATATGTTGTTATTTAACGAAAAAGTAATAAAATTAAATGCAGTTACGTATACAAGAAATAATAAACCAACAATCAAAACAAAACGTCAAAATGGGAAATTTCAAAATATTAATTAATCGTCGACATACGATTATTACAGTCGCATTTATTAACATAGCAAACTAAAGTTCCTTGATTCTGTTTTTTTTCTAGCACACATGAATAAAAAGAAACAGAACATTGTAAGAAAATTATTATAATCCGGTATATACATACGCAAGCTTTTTTAACTACAGTACAACCTCTATAATCCGGACAATAGATTGTAAAGGGGGTGTCCGGATAAGTGATTTGTCCGGATTACTGAGTATGAGCCAAAGCACAATGTTACGATACAAATAAAATCCAGAATAATTTATAAAACATTTATTATTTACCACAAACGTAATCTTTCATAAAAAAATAAAAATAGGTAGGTATGCCAAAGATATTTAAAAAATTTTAAATGGAAAAATGTAAACAGTATTGTACTATATGTATGTACTGTAATTAAAAGTTTAAACAAACAAATGTTAGTTACGTTGGAACTACCTTAAAAAAATCAGTAATATTTTTCTGTTTTTTTGACTCGACATCTTTTTACAGCAATATTCTTTAGTTCGAAAAGTAACTCAATTTGATTGTCTGGTATATTGTTTTCTGATGCCCATTGGATGCAGTTGTTAAAGGACCTTACGGCATCTTGGTGTTTAACTTTTGCCACAATTTGAACATCATCATCGCTAGAAGAATCGTTCTGTACATCATTTGTTTCAGCAAGAATATCGTTGTCTATTAGGAAAATGTCAGTCTCAGAGCCACTCCCCGTAATCCACGCTTCTACATCTTCATTTGAAATATCGGCGCCTAATATTTGTTCACCAAGAGCTTTTACCTCATTTAATTCATTTTGGAGTTCTTTCAATTTCATAATTTTCCTTGTTAAAGTTGCCAAAGGAATGTTTTCTTCTTCATCCTCGTCATCTGAAGCCACCTCCTGGGTAGACAACAATGGCTTCCAAGACTTTTTGATTAGGTCTGGATGCACTTGGTACCATGCTTCGTGTAACGAAAACACTACGTTTTTAAGATTAATGCTCTTCAACAATGTAGGAATGTCAGTCTCAGATGCTACAATTTTTTAAGCAAGTCCTTTCTGTAATAGATTTTACGGCTTGGATGACATGTTGATCCATGAGCTGTATTAATGGTGTACAGTTGGGTGGTAGGTACATAACACAGATTTGATTGTCATCGCTTTTGAGATCAACTGGGTGCCCTGGGGCATTGTCTAATAATAACAGAGCTTTTGGAGGTAAATTCAATTCTTTTTAATTTTTTCTTACTGCCGGCACGAATTCAGTATGGAACCATTCACGAAATAAGTCCTTTGTTACCCAACCTTTTTTTGTCCTTTATAAGATACAGGAACAAAGGAATTTCCAAAAGCTCTTGGTTTTGCTGATTTTCCAATAACAAACAATCGTAACTTATGGGACCCAAATGCATTAGCACACGGCATGAAGGTTATTCTATCTTTACTAATTTTTCGCCCTGGCGCTGACCTTTCATTACCATGGGCTAGAGTTTTGTTTGGCAAGACTCGCCAAAATAGCCCGCTTTCGTCGGCATTATAAATCTGATCGTGTTGAAGGCCCATTTCTCTGATTTTTGAAAGTAGCTTTTCTTTAAATGGCTCCACTGCATCAACATTGCTTGACAGAATTTCACCTGTAATAGTCAACTGCCTTATGCCATATCTCTCTTTAAATTTTTGCAACCAACCGCTGCTTGCTTTGAAATCGCCACTTAAGTTTAGTTGCTGATAATAAAACTTTGCCTTCTCAGATATAAGTTCCCTGATAATGGGGTTCCTTTAACAAAAGAAAAATGATTTTTGTTGAATTCATATGTGGACTTTCAAATGTTTTTCTTTAATTTTTCTCTAGACGACGCATTTGACAAAATTAAATTAAATTAGAACTTTTAATTGCATGTTTATGCACATACAAAAATAAAAAACCACAATTTATAAATAAAACAAAATTGCCTAAATGGCATTTTTTACTTACCTCTAGCCCTTTCCTGAACAAACCAAGTGTACAAAGCTTTTCCATGGCTGGATATGGACTTAACCTTAGGGTCTTCCTTTATCTAAATTATGATCCTCCGCTACATAATCCATTATGTTGGCTTTATTTTTACAGATATCCGAAACTGTAGATTTTCCAATACTATATTTAACAGCAACTGATCTGACACTTTCTCCTGAATCCACCGATCTAATTATTTCACGTTTTTGTTGTAAATTTAACGTTGTATGTTTTCCTCTTCGACATTTTGTAACAATAAACACCTTCCTGCGCACTTGTCGCGAATTTAAATGATATAATACAGCGTAAAACCTAACTGCCAAAGACGCTCTGACAGGCTTAAACACGCAAAAATATTGCGCGCGCAGCGACTGTCCGGATTAAAGAAATGCGTCCGGATTATGACTTTTGTAATTTAGTGTCCGGAGTACTGGATGTCCAAATTTAAGTGTGTCCGGATTATAGAGGTTATACTGTATACAATTCAGTTAATGACGGTAATGCAGATTATTCCTTATACCGATACAGAGATACAAATCTAATAGAGTTGCTCAGTTCAGTTGAATAAAAGAAAACACCGTTTACATGCGGAAAAGTGTCAAGTCAATTTTGTTTTCTCCTACTATGACTAGGACCAATAGAAAATAATTCCTCGCGACGTTGAAGGAATGGGAAATGGAATATTTTCAAGAATACCAGCTTTATGTTTCTGTTTTTCTCATGAGAAAATAATTCCTACAATTCAAATTTTTTTAATACATTATAAATGTTCAATGTGTCCACCGTTAGCTGCACGGATACATCTACGTGGTAAAAACTTATTGTCCCAGACAAGAAAAAGCGTATATTCTATTACTGAGTGCACAGCGGCAGTGATACGATTTCGCAGATCGTACAGAGTTGTTGGTAGAAGCGAGATGTAAAGAGCTTCCTCGACATAAACCGATAAGAAATAGTTACATGGAGTGTGATCAGGAGATTTCAGTAGCTAGAGAGAGAACCAAGTTTTCATTTCTCCTGTAATCCATTATTGAAACTTCCTCTGTTCATTGTTATAAAGGGTGTTCAATTTCGATTTGTACTTAAATAAATACGAATTTCTAAAAATGGGTCCGTCATTTACAATAACTCTGTATTGTGAAAACAATTTCAAACTAAAAAAAAAATTAAAATGATCACGAATCTAACGAAACAAAGGGAAATTAATTTATGCCACACAAATCAATGTATTGTCGAGACAAGCAATTGGGAATTGTATTTGACGTAAGTTTGAGCAAACCGAAAACGCTTCTTTGTATCAAATAAATAACGGACAGAATTTAATTCCAGAATTACTAAAAATTTCAATAAAATTTAGACTTGATTAAATAGGGCTGATTGAAGATATCGAGAAAACCTTCTTACATATCAAATTGGACGAAAGTGAAGGCCACCCACATAGCTTTATTTGGTATATAACGAACCAGTAGAACCATAGAAAACTATGAGAGATTTCCACATATCGCATATAAAGAGTGACATTCAAAGTAACGTCGAGTCCTTTCCTTTGGGCAGCCACACTATAGAAGCAGTTCCAAGATCAACCGCCGGAATGGAAGGAAACGAGCTTTGTTTTAACTCGCTTTTTTACGTAATCGACCTAGTACTATCGGCAAGTTCTCAAAAATTTGATACTATGTAAACAAAAAATATGATGGTCTTGGGTACATGGCATGTTTTAGACGATGAAGTGAAAATGAATTTGAGTGCAGAGTTGTAAGGTCAGGAAGTGAAGAATCCAACCAAGCAAAATTTCTTCTTTTGTAACAAATCTGGAAGCAAAACTGAAATTGAGACGACCTTTTGCCTAGTAACATGACGGCTAAATGGTTTTCATGGGGAAACGAAATGCAGTATTTACAGAATTTCATAATTCAAAGAGAAATAATTGAAGTGTATCAAAGTGGAACTTCACGGTTTTGCTGACGACATCCCTCAAGCAAACTGTGCTGTGGTTTACATAAAGATAAAATATAATGAAATAGGATGTCCCTTCATAACAGCCAAGACTAGAATAATACCCATAAAAGATAATGGTATTTCATCTCACACGTTGCCAAGTTTAGAATTAACGGCGATACTTTAGGCAACACTACTTTAACGCTATATCTTAACGAACCTAGGTATCGAACCAAAATGCATTGTTTGTATGGACTGATTTAAAAATTGCCATACATTAGATAAAAGGAAACCAAAGGAAGTTAAAGTCCACGTGTTGAATCGCGTTATGGATATTAAGAAATTTAAACTGGAAATTCTAAGATATTCTCCTAGCAAAACCAAAAACAAAACGGAAATGATAACTGAGGTGACAAAGAAAAAGAATAATTTTAATTTGTTTAGAAATATTTTCCAATTTTCAAAAAATTTCAGGAATGCCTCAGTGACACGGTTTATAAAAAATTAAAAAAGTGAATTAACAATAGCAGAGTTCAAAGAAGCTGAAGATGTATGGATTAGATTAGAACAGCAGAAACTCCAGAAAGTAATCGAATCTTTAAAGAACGGTACGATAATGGACTCAAAATTATATATAAGTATTCACTCGTGCTTGATTCTATATTAGATAAAAATAGAATTATACGTCTTGGAGGAAGACTAAACAAAGCTGCATTATCTTTCAAATAAAAATATCCGCTCTTACTGACCAACTAATCAACCAACCTTTCGCTCCAGTGCCGCGAAAGCGTTTGACGGAAATGCGACCGTTTACCGTCACGGGAATTGATTTCGCAGGGACACTATTATCAAATTGTCATTTGCCGTGTACGACTGTAAGTAAACGATAAACTTATGTTATGCCGTTGCCAAAGCCGAGCATTAAGAACTTATCCACAAACTGTCGACCGAATACGTGTTTTTCAGGTTACATTGCTTCATGATCGTTTAAAGCTTTTTCTGTACATAGAGGAAGTTCATTCATGCCTTCTAGGCAAAGGGAATAGAAAATTCTACATAATCATCCTGAAAAATGTAATGTTTCTTTTTGCAAAACAAGCTTTATCTATTAACAAGACTATGACCCAAACTGCGCGAGAATAGAATAAGATTGTTCCGACGTCGTCGGGAAATTTTTATAGAATCTTCAAGTCAATCTTCTGAACTAAATATTATTAAACGATTGTGGGAAAAAGAGGGGAAAAGTTTGGGCAGTAAACCAGCTACAAATGTGACCCAAAAATTTGTACCTCTGGAAGAAGAGTGGAAGAAGATCCTCCAGAGAAGCTAATCGATTCCTTACCTAAACCCCTCCTTTATTCATTAAAGAATACCTACTACTTTACCAAGTCTCGATTTAAATTAAATTCAAAATTGAAAGAAAATACGCACTATACAAAGTGTTCAACCAGGAATGGTTCAAACTTTGTAGAAGTATTTCTTGACCAAATTCCTAAGCTAAAATGATTCTCTAAATTTTTTTTATATAAGACTTCTTTCGAGACATTGCGATTTAAAGTTGTCAGCCCTACTGGTTTCTGTTTTTGTACTTAAAATTAACTTAAAGGTCGAAACAATAAGAGAAAAACTAGGATGATGATTTACAATGGATTAACAAACTCCAAATAGTGTGTTGATTGGGCGCCGGTCGCTGCTGAATTTAGATGGCGTACTCATCGCTCAGCCTCCCTGGAGTTTTCATTACAAAATCCATAAATAAACACCATATAGGCTATTCTTCGTTGCTGTACTTAAACGGCACGATGAATTTGTTGCTGGAAAGATAATTAAAGCAACTCGTGGAAAAATACCAAACATAATTAGTGTCATGATTTTGTTCAGGCTCACCCCACCCGTTAGAATTGCAAAAATTAAAATAATTCATTGGATCGTTTTTGAAATCAACTGTTCTTTACACTAGATATGACAATGGTAAGTATGTAGAGAACTTGATCACATCATGACCATGACCCAGTAGAGCTGACAAGTTTAAAGCGCAATATCTCGAAAAGGAAGTGCTATATGAAAAAAACTTCAAAGAATCATTTTAGCTTAGAATAGGTTAAAGAACACTTTTACGATGTTTGGGCCATTCCTGGTTAGATACCTTGCATACGGGGTGTCAATTTGAAAACTTTTAATGAAAATATCTGAAAAAACGCCATTTGGCACAGATGTTATAACAACAAGTTTTGACCACGTGATACCACGATTTTTTGAGCCGTCAATTGGTCAAATTTGTGGAAACTTAAATTTTCAAATATTACTATATGCCAAAACATTTTCAGTTGGTAACGCCATTTGGCAGCTGTCAACACGGTGTCATTTTGGCATATATTAAACCTCACAAAAATAATGACAATCGTTAAAAGTTCCCGGTATTTTATTGATTTATTTTGTTTAGATTCATATGAACTTGATGGATCTTTTAATCTGGCAAATTTTCTCTAAAAATATTTCAAATATATTGTTTCTCTATAAAATGTCGAAGAGCGCATTTAGTTCTACACCAACTCGAAGTTATTTCTATTGATCATGTGTATTTTCTAATTGAAATGCCCTTAAAAATAAAATAATATTATTAACATAAATAAATATATAAATGTAAATAAGTATAGTAAGCAAATTTAAATAGCACAAGGTAGGTATTGACCCTAAATACGTTATTGTACGCTTTGTATTTGTCTTGCTTTGTTTGTTTATTGTGTTTAGTATTGGTGATGTAAATTTGTTTGTGTTAAAATTTTCAGTCTTTTATTTTTTTATAAAAGCATTTTTTTGCCCCAATATCATACATGTTGATTTAAATATTCATTCAATCAACGTCATATAAGAAGATACAAAAATGGATTCAACAATCACAGAAGTTTGCTTTATAAAACTTGGATATTCATTAGAAAAGTAAGCTTTTTAGAACAAATTGTTAAACAACCGAATTTTTTACTGTTTTCTTTTTGTCAAGGGTGATAACAGAAAGTGCAATGTACGACTATGTCAATTCGAACTTTTAGGTAGTTTTCAATATTAAGACACTTTTAACAAAAGTACACAGTAACTATAAACTAAAGTTTTATAATTTTTGTTCATCTCATTGAAATACTTCTGCTGTCTGCATTTTTAACAAACTGATAAAAATAATTTGTATGCTACCTATGTTCAGTGTGTAAACATTTTAAATCTACATAAGCCATAACATGAATATTAATAAATAGTTTCTCTTCTTCAATTATTCTCATTATCTTCTTACTATCATTGAAACATTGAATACAATGGCTTTCAAATTATTAATTCGTATGGTACATTTTAAATATTGTATTGTGATGTAAGTGTTATGTGTGGTGCCCCAGAAGATCAGTAAACATGTATTGTGTGGTGACAAAACCGTGTGCAATAGTGGATTGGTTCGTTTTGGGCAAAGCATTTGCTTCAAGGTTTAGGAAAACCGCTAAAACCTAAACATGCCAACCCTTACCCACCTTAGTGTTCATATGTAATAATATTAATGAAGTGTCTAAACATTATAGAAGGTAAATAAGAACATAAAATATAACAGCACAGCCATTGCATGACGACATATAATGGACCGGTTCAAGCGCCAGTCACGACAATGACAAAAAAATAGTAGGTTTAAGAAATAGCAAAACAAAATAATGGAAAAACGGATAATCAGGACAGAGAATACAAAATATTGCTGAACTTCAAATGTTCTTCAGATTTGTAAACCATAATATAGCTTTATCCGTTAAATTATGAATGTTTACAAACCCTCCTTTAAACTTTGTTAATTGACAATCCTCTGCAATATGTGTAACGGTCCTGGTTTGTTTCCACAGTCATAATTTGGATTAAAAATTGCGCACCTTTTAAACAACATATAGTTGGATTTTAAATAGCCTGTTCTTATGCGATTTACTTGTGACCAAATTTTTCTTTTTCGATCAAAGCCCGGGACTTCTATTGTTGGATCATCAATGAGATGTTTATTGAAAACATCAAGTACAGACCATAATTTTTTCCATTCTTGAACTTCAGAAAAAGTCGTAGTTAAGTGCAACCATATAGGACTTCGAGATTTAAGTCTTTTAGCAGAAGGGTTCTCAATGTCATTCCTAATTGGCAAGATTTTGTTAAGTTGGCATTTATCCCATTCTCGGTTTCGTCTTTTCGACGAATGTTTGATGGAGTAATATTACAAAGAACGGGAAGCCAATCGAGAGGAGTATATTTAATGGTTCCACTAATTATACGCGTAGTGCAATTCAACTGGACATCTATTTTTGTTGTATGATAACTATTCAACCAGACAGGAGCACAATGTTCTGCTGTAGAATAAACTAATGCCAATGCAGCTGTACGTGCCTTTGCATCTACTACCCAAGTTGTTCTAGTTAATTTTTGAATGACGTTATTTCTTGTTTTCATTCTTTGTTTGACTTTTTCTAAATGATCTTTGTTAATTAAAAACGAATCTAAAGTTACTCCCAGATAAACTAGGTTAAGATTATGGTTTTTCGTCGACCGTGCATTTCTGACTTACATTAACGTAAACAAAATCGTTCATTAATGACCCCTATTAATGAACCATTTTAGTAAAACTAAACTAAGCATACATGTGTATACCTAAAGTTGCCATTTTATCTGTCAATCAAATACAATTTATAAATGTAAATAAAAAGTCTGTTATAATTTGTACCAAAGCAAATTTCAATAATAACGAATAAACATTAATTTACAGTTGTAATAAATCTTCAATTTGTTCACACAAACTTTGAGACATTTTTGTACTGTATACAACATTCCGATGATAACACTTAATAACATTTAACGAGGTTTAGCTCATCTATTTTACAAACTATTGTCTCACACAGTTCTTCAATATTGTTTACTCGTTGTTCAAAAAAAGGAATGGCCCGATAAACATTCCGACTCTTAAAAATACCTTCTGGAGGTGTAGCCGAACCACTTTAATAAAATGTTTTTTTTATAAACTCTACATGAGCATGTTGTGTGAAATAACATTAAAAGGAAATCAAGCTTCATCGTTAAAGAATCTTAAGCTAGAATACAATAGCGATATGAATAAATATTTTTGCTTGGTATGATGTGACAAGTCATTATCAAAAGTTCAAGTTGTTTACAGGCAATGTAGAGATGTACTTGGGCTTTTTGTATCATTTATCAAACATTGTCAACCATTTCTGGTTCGATCTTTGTAGGTGCATCACTATTTTGAATAAGCACCAATCCGTTCTCACAAAAAAGATTTATGCATTTTGTTTTGCTGTGATGAAAACTATTGTGTTTTGACACAACAATTGGAATTTAGTACCTCAATTCTCCATCAACTTAGTGACCTTAATTAATATACTGTTGTCAAATAGCCATACAAAAGACGAAAAGGTAAAGAATAATCAAATACAAAGCTCACAAAAAAGTAAAAACAATAAAGTTAGGTTATGTTATACAATTAAAAAATTGTGGTGAGTTCACAAAACGGTACTTTCTAACGGTGCGTTTACAATAGCATATCTTTTCTAAAATTATTAAATTATAGTTTTATTAAAATTGCAAAGTACGGTCGACAAAAAAGTTGTGTAACACACTCTTGAATTAAACGGCGATAAACAATCTTAAACATTAACGCGCTCGCTTCGCTCACTTCGATCAAACCCAGCAGCTTTATTTAATTTAGTCTTTTGTTATGGATGTATTAGCTCTTCTACAGTAAAAGGTCTGGATATATCTTCTAAGATAGGTGTACTGAGTTTGAAACATTAACCAACCTAGAAGCAATAGAATTTGGAGAAGTTTTTGTATTTGATTTAGCAGATTGATTTGTAGAACCTAATTTATTTAAAAGCTTTTACGACTTGAATGTACAAAATCCATATTTTCCATTAATGAATTCCATCCCCAGTTTATTTATTTGGATTTTCTAGATATGATTTGTACAATTTCTTTGTTTCAGTTGACCAACATGGGACATATTCCTTTCGAAAACCACATGGAATCAATTTTTTTGCTGCACATTTAACAGTACCTACGAACCTAAAGTAATTATCAGAAACCGGTGGTATTAATTTAAGAATAGAATCGAGTAATGTTCTATAGTGTATTCAATTAGCTTTTTGAAAATTTCATCTCAGTTTTCCTAAAGATCCTACAAACGGAATTTGAAGTCCAATTTGTATTGGTGAAGGTCTATATTGACTTCTTGGAAAATTATTTAATGTTGAATGTAATGGAACCCCCTCACGATCCATTGATACTTAACACAAGTCCGAGCTGTAATCGTTTTGCCATTGACCGGAGTAAAATGTTTTGCCGTTTTGAAATTCGATCCATGTTTGTAACGTTATTCCATTGATATCGTTGTTTTTGTAGCCCCATAATGTGTTGTGACAATTAAAGTCACCAATATATACACATGGATGTGGAAAAACGACATCAAAGGTTTCTGGCCCAGGTATTGGAGGAGGTTTGTAAATAGTTACTATGTGTAAATCTTCTATTTTAGTAGTTATAACGAAAATTTAAGAAATGACACTTTTTTGTATATTTTCGTATTGAATATTTTTTTTTGACGTACGTCGCTATTCCATGAATGGAGCTCTCAATAAAGTCTACTAATTGAAAATTTTTTACTATACCTTTATTGGGTATACTTGTCTCATCTCCACACTGTGTTTCCTGCAAAAGTAAAATATCGACCCTATTCCTGAAACAAAGATTAGACAAGAAATCTGATTTGTCCTTACTCAACCCCTTAACATTAATTTGTAGAATATTTGTTGCGTGCCCTATACTAGTGTGTGATTGTGTTTTTTAAAAATTTTGTACATTTTTCCTAATTATCAAAGAGAGTCTTGATGACCAGGTCCGGAAACCAAAGTGGTGATTCTCGGGAACAACATGATCTTCTGTTGACTATGGAGTACTGTAAAATACTGAACACCCTCCACATTTGATATTTGTATTTAAAACGCCTAAAAACACACACAAAATAGTTATTTTCCTACCGAGTGTCGAAAGTAGCTAATATCTGCACTTTCGCATAAGTTAGGAACAATATTTTTTAGACGGTTTGAACAACATAACGGAAACTAATTATTAATTTCCAATTCCATAGGAGACAAATTCCTCTATAATCTGGATACCATAAACCGTTGCTATGGTCATGTTGTTTATTATTTTAAATTGTTTCTTATTCTCACTGTAAATTTCTAAATTTTTAAAAGTGTGTTATCTCCTCTAAACTGTAAACGATAAAAATATTGATAGTGATCTGTAAAGTCTGAAATATGGATAATGATGAAGATAGTATTTTGGAAGCAGCAAATGAAATCAGCCTTAAGTTGTTGCCCCTAAATCCCGGCAACGCTATGAGGAAGCTTATAGCAAGTTTATGAAGTGGCGAAAGCAAAACAGGGTAAATTCTTCGTTTTCGCAAAACGTCCTGCTTGCGTATTTTGGAGAGCTGTCGAAAAAAAATTGCCCCAAGTACATTATGGGCGCAATTTTCTATGATAAAAAGCACGATCATTGTTTACCCGAATACTAATATTAGTCAATATCCTAAATTGAAAGCCTTTCTGAAAAGAATGTCGCAAGGATACAAACCGAAAAATCGAGAACTTTAACTGGTAAAGAAGTTAATAAATTCATAAAAGAAGCGCCAGACGGCAAATATTTGTTACAGAATTTAAGTACATTCCTATAAACAAAAACTCGTCATCAATTGAAGCTTCAATTTTAGGTAATTTTGGTGTTCGGAATTAGTAAAGCCATGCGAAGGAACGAATTGGTCCAATTAAAAATTGACGATTTAACTGATAAAAAAATAAAAAGGATCGTGTTTTCACGATAGTTGACGGGCGTAACCCCGTTTCAGCGGTCCCCGTTTTCGCGGTCCCCGTTTCAGCTGTCCCGATTCAACGATCCCCGTTACAGCGGTGACCCTATTTAGCGGTTACCCGTTTCAGCGGTACCCTTTTCAGCGGTTCTCGTTTCCGCTGTTCTCGTTTCGGCGGCCTTCGTTTCAGCGGTAACACCTCAAATCGTACTTCATTTCCTCATTAAACGTGAATATTGTTGTTGTATAGAATAAATAAAAGTTCTTAAGTTTTTACTTTATATACAAACTTTTTTTTAAATCGAACAATAGGTAATATGATTATTGTGGTAATCAGGGTATAAATCGAAAATTGATCTTTGAGGTACTAGTGCTGGTGTAAAAAAGTTTCAATTATTTCTGTGCACTACGATAGATTGATTAGTTTGTCTATTTTTCTAATGATTGTCTTTTAAAAGAAAAATTGTAGATTTACCGTGATTTAAAAAAGTTGTATGAATCTGGTACTGAAAGATTTCGGTACGAAATCTTCCATTTTCACTGCTAAATTCATAAATACTTAACTATTCAATTATTGAATAGAAATTTGTTTTTAAGTAGCTAAAGTTTAAAAGATGATTACATATAAAATATTTTGTTGTATCATACTCTAAAATTTCTGTATAATTTCTAATGAGGTGATTAGACTAATTAGTTAAAACGCTTTGTGTATAAACCGAAAATTAAAGGTATTTGTTTGCTAATAGGGTATTTTCAGAACAATACAATTAATTCTTATGTTGAGTTACAGTTTTTGAAATATGTACTTTGGCTAATAGAGTAATCCTTCTTATTTCTTTTATAATACATAATCGTTTATTGTTTACTCTAATAGCAAGACATTAAGATGCACGTCAATGCATTTGGACAAAGCCCAAAAGTATATATGACAGGAGGAACTTAGAATTTATATTATTTCAGTTTCGTATTTGGTTACGTAATCATCTCAGTGATCTTTGAGTGTGTTATGGAGTTTTTTAAAACTAAAAAAAATAAGGAAGGTTGCAGCTATGGTGGTTTTTGTTATCGGGTGGACAGTATTAACCAAAATAGAAAGCGATGGCGTTGTTTGATAGATGGATGTGCGGGAAAACTTTGGTCTCTTCCAGATAATTCGCTTCCAGAACATCGAGGAGTACACAACCATTTAGCAGATCCGGAAGGTGCTAGTGTAAAAGTGACTGTTAGTGCAATGAAAACTCGCGCGGAAACCAGTAACATGCAAGTAACAACAATATACCAAGAAGCTGCTGCTCAAGTTTCCGTTAACCCTGCATTAGCGGCAGTTTTTCCTACTTTTCGGTCTGTCGATACAGTGTTATACCGTGCCCGACATGCTAATTATCCTCAGTTACCACGAAGTTTGAATGAAGTGGATATTCCGGAAAATTTGCGGCGTACTACTTCCGGAGAAAATTTTCTTCTTCATCAAAGCGAAGATAAATCAATTTTAATATTTGCGACGATGGAAAATTTAAGAAAGCTATCACATGACTCTCACTGGTTTATGGACGGTACTTTTAGCGTAGCTCCTCCGTTTTACAAACAAATATTTACGATACATGCTCTAACAGCATCTAAGGTTTTGCCATTAGTTTACTGTTTAATCACTTCAAAGTCGCGTAATACATATGTGAACGTATTTCGGATAATAAAAGATACGTGTACTGCTAATAATAATCAGCTAAATCCAAATACAATAACAATCGATTTTGAAAATGGGTTAATAGCAGCTCTTGAGCAAGAGTTTCCAATGGCACGAATTTGTGGTTGTTATTTCCATTTCTGCCAGTCAGTATTTAGATATATTAAATGCAATGGTTTAGGCGAACTATACAATAATAACGAAAATATTCGTATGCATTGTCGTATGTTGCTCGCGCTGGCGTTTGTTCCAATTAATCTTGTACAGAATACATTTGAGGATTTGCAAGATAATTCTCCACTTGTTTTGTTACCTTTGTTTGTATATTTTCATAGACAATGGTTAGGTATTATAAATCCAATGCTTTGGAACATGTACGGTATTACCAAGCGTACTAATAACGATGTAGAAGGTTGGCATAACCGTTTTTGTAACATAGTAGGAAAATATCATCCAAATATATACGAATTTGTAGAAAAATTGATTTTTGAACAGGCCTCGACAACAACGGTGTTGCAACAAATAAGAGCTGGCCAAAATGTTGTCCATCGCAACAGAAAATATATTCAAATAAATCATAGAATAGATCGTCTGCAGATGGAATATGACAACGGCTTATTAACTGTTGAAGAATATCTTCGCGGTATTGCGTATAATTTAAGTAATGTTGTAGCAATATAATAATTTTAAATATGTATGTTTATACCTACTCTTAAATATTTCATAAATAAACGATAAAATAGTTTTACTTTGAATGAGTAGATTACTGTGACTTTACTATTAAGGGAAAGTCTGACAAAAATAAATTTATGGGTGGCGCGGAAAATAAAGTATTTTTTACAACCGTGTAAATATTGGCGTTTACAATGAAGTATTGAGGTATTGCCGCTGAAACGGGGGCCGCCGAAACGAGAACCGCTAAAAAGGGTACCGCTGAAACGGGTAACTGCTGAATAGGGTCACCGCTGGAACGGGGATCGTTCAATCGGGACAGCTGAAACGGATACCGCGGAAACGGGGACCGCTGAAACGGGGTTAAATCAGTTGACGAGTTTTACGGTATCTATCGCAAATACGCTGCTCTTCGACCATCAAATACGTCTGAACGTCGCTTTTTTTTAAATTATCAGCAAGCCAAATGCACTAAACAGCCCATTGGAATCAACAAGATAGGTAGCATCCCAAAATTGATTGCTACCTACCTTGGTTTAGAGGAACCCGCATCTTACACAAGCCACTGTATGAGGCGATCATCTTCCACCATTTTTGTGGATGCTGGTGCTACAATTGAAGATCTGAAACGCCATGGTGGATGGGATTCTTCATCAGTGACGGAAGGTTACATAGCAGGGTCTATTGGGCACAAAATCAAAGTTGCTGAAACAATCACTTCGGCCGTTAAAAATTCGTCAGAAACTTCGTCATAAACCTCGCCAGAAACTAATCCAATTACTGATAACTTGAACAATAAAGCAGAATCATCCATCATGACAACTTCTTCAACAATTGTCAGATCACCAAATTTGGCAAAAATGTTTGAAAATTCAAATAAAAAAGTAATACACTTCAATAACTGCACATTTAATAATGTAACTTTCTAGTTCTATTAATAAAGATTTCATTCAAATAATAATTGTGCACAATTATTTAAATCCTAATAATCCGAATTTGTGTATAAACTATAAAACTAGAAAATTGACGATCGGAATAGGACTTTATCCATTGGCCGAATTCATATCATGCACCGTGAATGATATGAATTATTTCCACACTGGTCAGTGATATTTTGAAGTTTCAATCTCAAGTTGCTACTTTGATATGTGTCACTTTCGTGACAAGCCCTCTAAAAAAACTCCAACGAATATTGACGTTTTTTTGACAATTACAAATATTTGATAAAGGTGTTATGAAAAAAAAACTTAATTCATTCGCACTAAACAAAATCTAAACTGGTCTTAAGAAAAGGAAGTAATCTCTTTATATTAGCATTATATTTCTAGTGAGAAAAAGTGATACTTTTCATGGGGCACCCATGTTTACCAACGGAACAAAGACATGGATTCTATGTAATTACATGCATACAAGTGTTAAGATAAAGAATATTTGAATAAAAAACTTAATCATAAATTAAATCACAAAATTAATCCGCGCCATCCAATTACCTACATCAGAACTAAAATTTGTTTTGAATATTGTGCTCGGTTGGTTAAAATGTACTATTACTTACTTTTTTACGCACGATTTATTTAAAAAAAAAGTTACACATAATAATGAAGAAGCAGAAAGAAACCGCCTTACAGCGTTCCTCTTCTGTTATAAATACTACAATGTAATCATAAAACAAATTATAGGATTGTTGTTTAGGAATGACAAATAGAAACATAAACATTCAATTCTGTTAAAATAACATTATTTGTGGAAACTGGGTTGATAACATAACATATTTTAAATTGCCAGAGGATATACATAGAAACGTAACCAACTTAATTAAAGTTTAATTGAAACGAAAAAATAATTCATGTTTTCCAATATCAACTAATAGAAATTTTGGTTTTCTTTTTTTTTATAGTAAACTAAATTACCTTATTCCACAATTATATTGTATATGTTTGAATCGTATAAAACGTAATTATTAATATAAGTTAATGAGAAAATATAACTTTATTAATGCGAAACCGACTGAAACAAAGTTTGAAAAAACTCTTTCGTATTTAAAGGATAACATTATTAATTACAAAATAATTATTCGGAAATAAAAATCTAGAGTACGGTAATAAGATTGATGAGACTTACTTTCGCACTGATTCACTAAATACACAACTCATCGCAAATTCAAAAATGCATTTAGATGCATTTAATTTAATTTTCATTTTGTTCATTGTATAAAAAGTTTGTGGCGTCAAAATAATCCATTTTTCGTAACTGGTTGCAAAAAGTAAATAAAAATCTCCGGTACAGCTATAGTTTCTCCTTCGTTTTTAATCAGGATATTTCTTTTACCTTCTTTTAGGATAATGTTGAATATACGACTCAAAGTGACACAAACTATAACTGTTGAAAACAAAATATAAATTAGAAACATCTATAATCATAAATTAAAACAAATTCTAAATAAATAAATTAATTAATCCAAAAATTCTGTGTGAGAAAAAAATATCCTGGTTTAATTCACAAAAACTAACCGAAATTGGCCTGAGGACGTGCTCCCATAGAGCATGAAACGTCGCCAAAATTGCACATTAAGTTTTGTGTTTGATTGCCCCTTCTAAAAAAAGGTAAAAGAAACATCCTGAGTAAATTTATAATTTGACAAAATTCCTAGTGATGGAAAATCCCCACGTTCTGAGATCTAATTTACATCAACAGCCAAATACATCGAGACAACGCTTAACATTTAACCCCGGCTGCTTCTGTCCACAAAGTATATGTTATTATCCATGACATACAAAAATCACGTCGATTTACAAAAATTTTAAAATCTAGGGTTTCAAACGAATGTTGCGTATAAAATCTTAACAGATTACGATGTTAAAACTGGCAATACCTTATACTTACTCGATTAATGTTAGAAATGAGAATAGTTTCAAATGCACGTTGTGCTTTTTTCAAAATTAAGAAAACAATTTCATATCTAATACGTAACGTTTGTAACTCAAAAGGTTCACTCATGGCATTTGTTAGTTGTTAAGTTAATAGCTAGATATTGCATTAAAATTTTTAGCAGCGTCGTCTGTAATTTAAGGCAATAAATATGGGCACTGATACCAACCTTTTATTATTTACTTATTTGTTGATCGAGGTTAAGTACGTGCGCCAGTTTATGTTGATGTTTTATTTACAAACGACATTGAGATACCGTCATTTGTCATTAATTTAGTTGGTATCAAAACTGTTCGTCTAAGAAAACGAAATTTGTTGTTGACGTTATCCTTAGTTAATTAAGTTAATAAGAGACAAAATACCTTAGATTATCCTGGACACACGGTATACAAATGTGTGCTTGATTCATCGATCAATCGGTATAAATACATCTAATTAACTATATAAGATTATACGTAACTAGACAGTACGGCAGGCAAGTTTTTTTCAGCCTCGCAATTAATTTCTTCCAATGTTTCACATCTCAGAAAATCTATTGCTTAACTGAGGAAAATTTCTGCTCTACCTTAGTATATTACATATTATTCTTCTTTTTCGCAATTTTTATGTATTTGTTTCCGTATTGTAGAGGATGTGAAAAAAAACTTTTTCAATCCCATTAACACGGTAGGATATGAGTAGGATATGACTAAACATTTTTCAATGTTTAAGAAAATCTATTTTTCACACGCCACTGATAAAGTCTATCAATTCATTTTCATAATGCAATAAATCCATTTTTAAAAAACAAATTGAATTCGGTTTAAAAAAAAATGTTTTGACAACCATGCAAAGAATTATGTCGTTAATGAAAAGAACAAATAGAAGGGGTCCAATGATAGAACCCTGCGGTACACCAACACTGCAAAGTTGAAGTTACAATATCACATAAGTTGACGTTGTTAAGAAATATGAAAGTAGCAATAAAATAAAAGACATATTGAATCCAAATTGCGAATATAATTTGGAAACTAGTAGATTGTGACCTTCTAAAATATTCGTCGATGCATAATTTAAATGCGTCTAAAAAAGTGTTGTTTTTTTTTGTTTTTGTGTATGTGACGTTTCGAGAATTGTTTCTAGCAGCTGCAGTTGTTTGTCTTTAGCTGGAATTGAGATAATAATTTTGCTGAATCAATGGGACCATTATAGTCGCGTTTTCACAAAATTGCGTCCCTTAAGAAAGGGGCAGTTTTGCGTTAAGTTAGTTTAATCTGCTTTAGGCTTTGGCTATAGGCATTACTCAGTTAGAAAGATGTAACGGGAGTAATTTAAATAAGTAAAAGTTTGGTGTTGTGATATGATTGTACTTCAGACCGAAATATTTAGTTTTCGTCGTTTTTGGAGATTATAAGTATTTAACCCCGTTTCGTATATTTGCCAACGCAGTATAGAAATCTTCCAAAAATTCCTTATCGTTCCGACGTATGGTTCGGACAAGATTCAGTGAAATCGACAAGTAAACCGTTGCCGCAAAGGATTTCACTATATCTTGTCAGCAACTACTCCAATTTTGTGCGTGGGCTTAAAAGAATTTATATCACGCTATACCAATGTTTGGAAAGTTTACCCGGAAGAATTATTGCCGGTCAACCTTAACGTCTTCAACTATTGCAACTTTTTGAAAACACATCCCCAAAACGCCGTCTCGAAGCTCGAGATTCTTGTTATGCCAGAAGCAAGGTAAGGTATTTATTACGTTTTCAGATTATGTATTTTAACGTTATCGAAATTAAAAAGGGCTTGATAAAACTCGTTGTATTGAGTCATTAATATTTATTAGCAGAACAATTGCAAAGTGACTGCGGATTCATGTGTAGAATTCCGTTACTTGTTTTAATTCGCTTTTGATACGAATTAGAAATATTTTTACTACGACCTTTCTTTGGTAAAGTGATCATGTATTGTACCCCAACCAGATGAACTTCCAGTAAACAAGGGCTGGAAGTAAAAATTACGTCGTATCCTTGTTAGGCGTCCTCTGGACTTTGCCGAATTTATAGAATGTTACGTTTTTGATTAAAAATTTTTGTTAACCTATTTTTGCATGTAACACTGCATTAACTTGTTTTCTGTATTCCAAACCCCTCACTTGGGTTTTAAAACGAACCATGTTAGTAAAAGTACACCGTTTCTCAACAAAACTAAACGATACGCAAGTTATAAGCTGTGTAACTGAAACGTAAGCCAATACAGAACAGACTCAAATACTTTCAAGAAATTTTACAAGATAGAAATTAATAATTGGGTAACCTAGGAGAACTTCCTCATTGAGTATCCTATCTAAAGGTTTGGAAAATACTCTCATACAACCCTTTACAATAAAACTAGAAATGTTTTAACGTAAACGAGTTGTTCTTGTATGACTTCAATACGTTGAAAATTTCGTTTTCCAAAAATGAAGTTATTATGATGAATTCAGCGTTTGCAGATTGATGAGGAAAATTAAGTTTGCTGGGATCTAACTATACGAGGATATATTGAAAAATTCTTAGCCGACTATAGAACCAAACAAAATTTCAGTGTCAAAATATTTTATTACTCAACATATTCTAGTCTTAATTGGATACATTTATTACAGCGAACCTGCAACGTCTCTAGACCTTTCAAAAAAAATGTTTCTTCTTGCTCTGCAAACCAGACCTCCACAGCTTCTATTACCTCTTTGTTGGAAGAAAATGTACGACTTTTTAAACTTTTTTCAGTTGAGGAAAGAGGTGATAGTCGGACGGAGCCAAATCGGGTGAATAAGGGGGGTATTCTAGTAATTCAAACCCTAAATCACAAATTTTTGCATGGCAACATGAGATTTGTGTGCAGGAGCGTTGTCCTGCAAAACAAAACACCTTTGGATAGCTTTCCGCGTCTTTTTCTCTTTAATATTTTCCCGTAGAGTGGTCAGTAATGTCGAATAGTAATCTCTAGTTATTGTTCTACCCTTATTCAAAAAATCAATCATGATTACTCCATGGCAATCCCAAAAACTGAAGCAAGAACTTTTCCAGCAGATTTTGGACACGAAACTCTTAGGTCTTGGAGAACCAGAGTGTCGCCATTCCATCGATTGTTGCTTTGTTTCTGGATTGTAGAAATGTACCCAAGTCTCATCCATAGTAACAATTTGATTTAAGAAGTCTACATCGTTTTCAAATCGAGCACAGATCGAACGCGATGCTTCTACCATTGCGCGCTTTTGGTCAACATTCAAACATTTGGGGATCCATTTTGCAGCAATTTTTCTCATGTACAAATTAACGTGAACCATATGATGAACGCGTTCGTATGAAATATTCAGTGCTTCAGATATCCGTTTTAGCCCAATTCAACGGTCTGATAAAATCATGTCATGAACTGCATCGATATTTTCGGCCTTCCCGATCGGTCATCATCTTCAATGGAAAATTTACCTCTTTTGAAGCTTGCATTTCAATTTTTGACGGTCGCATACAAAGGACATTGATCACCCATATCTTCGTAAATCTGCTTACCTCTTAACCCTTTTAAATACAGGTACTTGATGATGGCTCGATACTCGAATTTTTCGATTTTCACAATTTCGGTGGACATCTTTTTTCATTTAATTTATTGCGTGACTCTGGTTTACTTTTTTGACGTGAAATTTTACACTGACACTTCTAATAAGTTATTGTTTGTTACTATTGTAAGGCAATATTTTGTTTATGCAAGAAACTGGTCTAGGCTAACTAGATATCAATACATCCTCGTACATACACAATATTAAAGTGTGTTGCAAAGGAATTAACAATGTCTTAAGGTTTAGTTAATTCGATAGTGTAGTTTCATTATGACAAAATACACGTAAGATTTTTTTCTGCTGGAAAAATTATCAGTATCTTAATCGATTCTTATCAATTAAATCAATATACAGGGTGATTTATATCACGAGGCGAAAAATGAAAATATGTGTTCACAGTTTGATTCTAAGCAAAAAATGCGAAATAATTTTTTTTCCAATCGACCTTTGTTTTCGAGATATCGAGATACCAACTTTTGAAAGATACGATTTTAAGTTTCACAAAAAACTAATATAGAGTGCTTTGAAACAAAAACTTATTTATTAGTTATTGACAGTTTCACATTTAGGTAGTGTTTGTAATTGTTAGTCTTAAAAATTTAGTCCAGAATGCAGTTCAGCAACTTGAAGTTGAAAATCAACAATACTTTGCTGCAGTTTATAACTCAGTGTTTTACGTTTCCAGGCTTGCATCGCAGCTGGCGGTGGACTTTTCGAACATACTTTGTAAGTTAAGGTATTGGTTCTTTTTTGTGTTACAGTTACAAGGTTTTTAAACACAGTTTTCATATTGCCTACTATTATTTTTGTGTGAAACTTGAGACCAGGTCAAGGTTCAGGTTTGAACCTCGATATCTCCAAAACAAAGGCCGATTGAAAGAAAAATTATTTCGCATTTTTTGCTTAGAATTAAACTGTGAACACATATTTTCATTTTTCGCCTCGTGGAATAAATCACCCTGTAGAAAAGGTAATTTCTGCATGAAACGTTTTTTGAATTTTTTACCTGAACAGGCTTAAGTTCAAATAAGCGACAATCATGAAGGATTAATATTCTCTTGCTTTATAATATCAGGACTGAACCAAGCAGTATATCTCCTGGTTCTCGATTTGATTTTATATCATAGCGATGAAAAATGTAAATATTTTGTACAATTTTCGTAGAATTCCTATTTTTATATAACGAGACAAAATTTAATTTGTTTTAGGACAACATAGTTAAATAACAAAAAATTACTTCATATGTATAGGGTAGACTGGATAATAATCGTTATCACAGAGATTTTAGTATACATAAGAGCTTAGAGGTCCGTGTTTTTTGTGAACCCAATAGTTAAGAAGAAAATGCTGCGACACCTAGTGCCGCTCGTGTCGTCATGTATTCTATTTTACTGATACACCTGTTTCTCCAGATGGTTTTGGTTTAGCATCCTACAATCCTATTTGTTTTAAAACTTGTTGTTGTACTGCGTGCTCATCTCCATAGCTTGTGATATCGAAGCCGAAATACTTAATTTTCAGTAGTTTTCCCATCCTTCCAACTTACATCTGGGGGGTTCTTTTGATGGCATAGCATAGATTTAATTTTTCTGCAAGTATCAGCATAATCAAGTTTTTGCTTGTTGTATTAATTGTGTTGTGTTTAACAAAATCCTCTATAATTTGCTGGTTCTTTTCTGTCTCCTCATAATCATCGTGCTTGTTCTTGTACTTTGAGTTACAATCTTGTTAATTCACTTCTATCAATTAATCACTACCGTATTTTAATAGTTTGTTGTGGATATTATTTGGTCTTGAACATATCCCGTTTTTTTGACTTCTCACTGGCTTTTCTTCTTCGTCCCGACGTATTGTTAGTTCTTCATCTGTGATTGTGTTAAATATTTTTCTTTCAACAGTATTATCTCATTTGAATTGTTCTGTCCGGTGTCAATATTTTCTCGTCTATTTGGTTTGGTTCTTCTTATTCGTTGATTTTATTTATTTGTTGTCTCATAAATCTTTGTTAGTTGTGTAAATTTGTTTAATTTTTTATTTTCTCGTATTCTTGATGATATTCTTGTGTTTTTAATCGTTTTATATTTATAAGCGATAAGTTATCCTGTTTAGTTTGCTCTTTTCTTTGATTCATTTTCAAAACCATTAAGTTTAATTTTTTGATCCCTGACAATTCTGATGCCCAATACTTCTTGAGTTGCTTCTTTTATATTTGTTTTATCTTTTATCTACTGATTAATCTTCAATTACAGAATTTAGAGTAATGTTTTTTTAGCTTCTTTTTATATTAATCTTTTGTCGATTCGTTTCGGTACCTAACTAATAAAATAAAAAAGTTCAAAAAAACATTAACGAAATGGTTTGGTGCAAGGTAACCTTGCAATGAATAAAAAAATTTGGTACAAACAAGAATAGCTAGTGAAAATGTTGTAGTAAGCATGAAATTTTAATTAAATAATCTTACTGGAAAGACGGAAAGCAGTATCAAATTGTAAAATTAAACGTGGAATGATGAAAAAATTTAAGATCAAATAAAAGCGGGAATATTTGAAGTAAGTATTCTTGCTTCAAGCAACAAAAAATCATCTAAATTAGCAATGCTAAATAAACTATATATTATTATTGTTATTTTTGGCAAATAAGGAAAATTATAGCAAGACAACATTTCTAACAACCAATCCCTATAGATTAATTAAAGCCATCTGAAAATAGTAGTATAATGTGACAGAAATAGAGAGACTGTCGCATATAGTTACGTGCGTTAGCAGCAGCCTCACTTACAATAAATCAGGCTTTTAGTTAAGATGTCGAATTTTTGGTAAGCTTTAGTTAAACGCTAAGAGTTGTCATTCAAATTAAAAAGTAGCTGCTATTAAGGCTCTGCGTACACACGGCGAGTTACACTAACTTTAAACAACAACAAAAATGGTAAGTACCTCCCGCAAACCCAAAAAACCTTTTATGTCCGCGACAACCGCTCTAAATTAAGCACTTCAGCCCTTTTTCAGCTGAACACACTTCCAGTTGACGAGAATACACCGAATAAAGGTTACTTAAATATTAACTATCGAGTCGTTTATGTCATCTGTACTTAAGCTTCATATGCATTATTATTTATGAGTAAATGATTTAAATACTAAAACTTAGCTGTAATACGTAGAGTGTAGTTCCGGGAATAAAAGTATTCTGCTAACGACGGTATCAACAGTTTGGGGAAGATAGATAGACCCAAGGATTCCTCTAGAGGTGGCATACGGAGAAGAACAGCACACTTGTGACTCCCTCGCTGGAAGTATGTAAGATATCCAACCTCTGACGACATGGTATTTACCGTTGGTCTGCGGCTTAATTACTACGGAGCCGTGGTGTTGTCGTGCATTAATAGGGAAGGTTTTTAGTTAGCTACTCCAGCACCCTCGAGAGTTATTCCAGGAACGTATATAACGAGTATAAGATGCCGAACACAACGTGCTAAAAGCATTAGTAGCAATCAAAATTAATACAAATAGAAAAGAAACCCAAATACGCACGGAGAATGTAGCCAGATTAACGTAAACGCCAATTTATATTGGAAATTGTGAAACCCACATTAAATAGTTTTTCTATTCTTCAGAGAAGATGCTAAAACACCCACGTGTAACAACGAATGCCAAATTAGCAGTGTGCGGACCAAATACGACTTTTCGTAGCACCGTACTACTTGCGACACACGTTCTAAAGCGGCTTAGGACACATGGCAGAAGCAGCAATAAAGCGAGACGCCAAAATATGGTTTCAATGCAAAAGAAAACAATTTAAACAGTATGAAGGTTTTAAAACAGCGTTTACTGGAAATTATTACATCAAAATTCAACAAAATAGAATGCGAGAAATCTTTCAAGCACAAAAATATAAAGTAAACATGAGTATGTCAAGGGAGATATACATAATACGGCAGTACAATACCGCAAAATGAATTAGTTTGTTGGTTAGCGGGCCAAGCATACCTAAAAAACTATGACAGCTACTGCGGACAAAGAAACGATTACCCGAGAGAAGACACCCATCAGCACAGTTACTTAAACAGAAGAAGTGAACAAAGACAAGAAAATAATGAACAACCTAGAGTTACTTTTGCAAGAGAAAAAATCCAATAAGAATGTGGAGTGTGAACAGCTTTTCCAGCAATAACGTTAATGATCAAGAACAACGTTCCAGAACAAGGGTAAGGAAAGAGCAGTTCCGAACCAATACATTTCAACCACGGCAAATTCAAACGAGAAGAGAAAAATCACATTCTTCAAGTTTACATCATACACATATAAGATCAACAATGCAACAGCCGCAAGAAACAGAGGAAGATCGAGAAAGGGTTGGAGTTGTTGGACCAGGTGAGAATGGTCAACAGCAGGATTTTTAGTAGCCGCACCGGTGTTGGAGGATGAGTCATGTGGATTCCGATATTGACGATGAAAATAAATTACCATTTATTAAGATAAAATTATTTGATAAAAATTTCAAAGTTAGTTGACACCGGTGCGGAAATATCGCTGTTAAGTGAAAGAATAAGCGAGAAAAGTAAGGATATATACAAGAATAAAATAATAAAAAATAAACAAAACTGATATAATAAACGCTAATAATAGAAAAATGGCAAGTACAATCAAAATCATAATTGCTAAAGCAAATATTAATGGAATATATTTTGAAGGATTGGTTATTTCGAAAATAAAGATAGACATTATTATAGGAATAAACATGATAATTAAAAACCAAATGATTATTGACGCGAAAAATAAAATTATAAAAATACGGAATCAAAAAGTAAGTTGGAAAAAAATTTGAGAAAAATAGAAAAAGAAATAAATACTTGTTATACAACGCAAAGAGAGAAATTAAAAATGACAGACATGTATGGGAATTCATTAATAAAAAGAGAAAAAAGGAGGAAAGATGGAAGAAAATATAGATGAGGAAAAATGGGAAGAACACTGTAAGAAGTTAGTAGGAGAGAGTGAAAAAAAAGCAAGAAATGAAGAAGTTGGAAAAAAAAGGATAAGACACAGAGAGGGTGGAATAGAAAAAGAAGAAATGGAGAGAGCAATAAATAAAGTAAAAAAAGGAAAAGCTAAAGGGACGGATGGAATACAAGGAGAACAATGGAGGTACTTCGGAGAAGGAATGAGAGAAAAAGCAAGAGAAGTATTCGAGAGAATATGGAAAGGAGAAGGGTTTTCAGAAAAATGGAGAGAGGCAATAATATGCCCAATTTACAAGGGGAAGATAGGAAGAAAGCGAACATCTATAGAGGAGTGAGTATAATGAATGCGGGCTATAAGATATATGCGGAAATAGTTAGAAAAATTGGAAAAAGAAATAGAAGAAAAGAATATAATACCGGATTGGCAAAGCAGGATTTAGAAAAGGAAGAGGAACGATAGACAATATATACATATTAAAGCACATAATCAATAAAGAGTTAGCAAAGAAAGGAGGAAAGATGTACGCAATATTCCTAGACATTAAAGCGGCATTTGATAAGGTGGAAAGAGGGGGATTATGGTATGGTCATGGCGGATACCGACACAAACGTTGTAAACAACGCTCCTATAAAACCATGTAAAAAGTGTAGAAAAATAGCGCAAAGTGGATTCAAGTGCGTAAACTGTGGTGCGATATCACATCATAGCTGCGTTGAGCTACTGAAAAACGTACGTAAATATGATAATAAATATATAAACTGCTGTGAAACTACAGAAATTATCAGTGATAGTGATGACCGTGACGGTCGCAAACATTTAAATTTAAATAGCGAAATTGATGGAAATTCCGATCGTACATTGAACGTAAACAAAGTGATAAACAATATCGAGGTAATGTACCTAAAAGAACTAATTGTAAGTAAAGATGCCATTATCGAACAGCAAAAAATATCAATTGAAGCCCTTCATAATCAGATCAAATTATTAAAAATGTTGGATCATAAACAATTAAGTTTCAATAAACCTGAAACAAAGGAAGCCGAGACAACAACTCGAAAACCAACCAAAAAAAAGAATGTTGATAAATTTTTGCATCTTTCTACGGATGTACTGTCATCATCAATTAAAACAAAGATCCTAGGAAATGAAGCAGGTAGCGCAAAACCCAACACGGAAATTGAATCTGATAATTCAATTAAAATTGACGTAGTTAAAAATTCAAATAACAAAGAAATGGACAAAGATCAACTTAAATCGTGGGTAGACGTAGTAAAAAAGAAATCGGACACAAGAAGCTTGCCGAATAAAGTAGTAATTGGTAAATCTGACAAAACAACCCTACAGGTAGTGCCAAAAAAAGCTTTCCTATATGTATCCCGTCTTGAACCAAACACTAAAGCAGACGACGTTTCAAGTTACCTTAAGGAGCATTTTCCTGAAGTGGCTTGTGAGCAAATACCATCAAAATATCCACAACACTACTCAAGTTTTAAAATCATACTTAACCTACATAACTTTGAGGCAGCAATGAACGAACACATTTGGCCAGTAGGAACTTATGTGTCACGATTTTTTCAAAAAAGACAAGTAAAAGCAGTGGAAGACTAGAAATAGTTAACAACATAAACGCTCGACATGTAAATAGAGACGAATCATTAACATATGAAGAATTTGACTCAACAGAAATAGAAAAAAATGTGCTCTGCAATAAATTAAGTGTAATGCACGTAAATGTACAAGGTTTGAATAACAAAATATGTGAAGTGGAAGTAATTTTAAAGCAAATAAAGCCAACGGTATTATGTGTAACTGAACATTGGATGGAGAAAGAACAAATAATGCACTGTAAACTAGAAGGATACATCAACGTGTCTAGTTTTTGTAGATCGAAACATAAACATGGAGGGTCTGCAATTTTAAATTAGTTGATCATAATGTAACGGGCAAAGCAACGAGAAAAACCTCACATAGTGCTACTGCAATTGACTATATCGTTTCAAATGTGGAATGCACCGATTTTATTATAAAAGATGTAAACTTAGCAGATCACAGAGCTCAAGTATTAAAATGTAATATAAAAACGGATATGAACGCAAGGAAAGAAAAAGTATGTTTAATAAGCGCTCTTTCACAGAAGCGAATATGGGTACTTTCAAACGTTTATTGAAGCATGAAAAACTGCTAAAAACAGTGAAACTTTTCTAGATATAAATATTATGTATGCAAAATTTTGGAACAGATTTGAACATAATTTTGAAATCAGTTTTCCATCAACAAAAAACATGAAACGCTTAACGAAAAATCAAAACTAGCTTGGTATAATAAAGATTTAAGAAATTATGCTACAGATATGAGAAATGTTCATTTGTTATATAAAATTACACTAAATCTTGATTTGTATAATAAGTACAAAAAATGAGACTCATATATAAGCAAAAACTTGAACATGCAAAAATTGAATATTATTCAAATTCACTTCAAAAATGTTCAAATAAAATAAAATTTACTTGGCAACTTGTTAATGCACACAAAAAATGGTAAAAACAAAACAAAACTCTAAAGAAATTTATGTACAGGGAAAAGTAATTACAGAATCGGTGGAGATTGCTAATCATTTTGGCAGTTTCTTTTCAACTAACGCTGAAAGTTTAAGAAATAGCAAACTCACAAATATATCTAAAAATTGTACTATTGATAATATCAACCATAAAACATTGTTTTTGCAACCTATAACAGAGTGCGATATTAAGGATGTAATTTATAATTTAAAGAGTAAAAAATCGGTTGGAATAGATTGTGTGTCAGTAGATTTATTAAAAAGTTGTATAGATGAATTATCACCGGTACTAGCTGTAATATTAAACAGATCTATGCAATTAGGCCAATTTCCGGATGCGTTAAAAATATCAAAAATTGTACCTTTATTTAAAAAGATGATGCAAAATGTTTGAATAATTATCGACCTATTTCACTGCTAAGTAACATATCGAAAGTATTTGAGAAAATTGTTTTTAAACAAATTATGTGTTTTTTGAGTAAATGTAATAAAATAACAACATATCAACATGGATACAGGGAAAAACTATCAACAGAAACTGCTATAATACACATTACACAATTCATTCATGATAGTTTAGACAAAAATTACAAAGTAGTAGCGGTGTTTTTGATTTAACTTCAGCGTTTGATACGTTAGACTATAGATTTATAGGTGATAAGATTGAAGCCCTAGGTATACGAGGAATTTCCAAAAATTGGTTAATGTCGTATCTGGAAAATAGAAAAATTATTGTGCAGTATAATGATTGTAAATCGAAAATATATAATTTAGACTTAGGTGTGCCTCAAGGAAGTGTCCTTGGGCCACTACTTTTTATGCTATTCATTAATGATTTACCAAACTATATACTACAAAATACTTTTGATACAGACATGTGTATATTTGCAGATGACACTACCATTGCCTTAAAATCAAAAACATCAACTATTTGTAATCAAAGAATGAATGAAGTATTGTTTAAATTTCAAACATGGTGTATTAATAATAATCTTATTGTAAACACCAACAAAACGAAATGTATGGAATTTTATAATAAACATAACGTTGCCAGTCCGCTAAACTTGATTATAAATAATGAAAATATAGAAATTGTATTAAAAACTAAGTTTTTAGGTGTAACTATTGATTGTAATTTGGGATGGGAGGATCAAGTATTTAATGTAAATTCTAAACTTAATTCTGCATTTTATGCAATATGTAGTTTAAAAACTTTTCTTAGAGAGTCTTCCTTATTATCAATATATTATGGTATAGTCTATCCCATACTAAATTATGGAATAGTTAACTGGGGTGCAAGTATCGCAATCAATAAGGTTTTGATAGCACAAAAACGCATAATAAGAAAAATCTATAACCTAAAACAAACGGATTCATGCAGAACTATTTTTAAAGATAAATGTATCTTAACTGTACCTGCGATTTATATATTACGATTATTGTTATATATTCACACTATCAAAAATGAATTACACTATATAAAAAATAATCATACGTATAATACGAGAACAACTGATATTTTGCAAATAAAACCAAAACATGAACAGTTCAGAAAGTCAGTGAAATATGCCGGCATAGATTTGTTTAATAAGTTACCTTCGCATGTAAAAAGTTTGCCAACAAATAAATTTAAAATAACGTCAAAAAACTACTAATACAAGTTTCGCCTTACAACATTAAAGAATTTACTCATTATTTATCTAGATTGTAAAGGCAAGTCTACGTTTTATTAACAGAAATTTTTATGTATATTTTTATGTATTGTTAATGTTACGATAAGTAATGCAATACAAACTTGACGAATGTGATTCTACTGTGATATACACATAATAAAGTTTATTATATTATATTATATTATTATATTATATGGAAAAGGATGGAGGAGGTAGGAATAAACAGAGATATAAAAATGCAATATAGGAAATATACGAAGAAACAAGGTGTAGAACGAGGGTAGGAAGGAAGCTAGGTAGAGAATTTAGGACGGAAAAAGGACTAAAACAGGGATGTCCCCTAAGCCCAATCTTATTCTCGATATACATTAGTGATCTTGAGGAGGAAATGGAAAAAATCAAGTAGGAGCAATAGTAGTATGAAGGACAAAGATATGGGTTTTAGCATACGCAGATGACATTGTGGCAATAGCGAGAAATGAAGAAGAGATGAGAGGAGTAGTTAAATTTATGAAGAAATACCTGGAAAAGAAAAAACTAGCAGCAAATGTCGGTAAAACAAAAATTTTGGAATTAAAAAAAAGAAAAGGAAAAAGAAAGGAAGTGAAATGGTGGTGGGGGGAGGAGAAGGTAGAGAGAGTAGACAAGTATAGATACTTAGGTTACAACATCAGATACGATAACAAAGATGGAGACCATATAAAAGAGATGAAAATGAAAGGAAATAGAATAGTAGGACAAGTATGGGGGTTAGGGGAAAGGATATTTGGTAAAGATATAGAGAAAAGGAGATGGATGTTTGAAAAGTTGGTAAGAAGTGTGGTACTGTATGGAGCGGAGATTTGGGGTTGGAGGGAATGGCAAGAGCTGGAGAAGATACAGGAGAAATACTGGAGGTGGACGTTAGGACTAGAGAAGGAGACACCGGGGTATATAGTGGAAGAAGAGCTAGAAATAGAAAAAATAAGGATACAAGCAGGAAGAATTGCAGTAAGGTATGAAGAAAAAATGGGAAGTAGGAAGGAAAATAAAATACTATATTAATGTTGGAAAGAGATCGAGGCACAGAAGGTAAAATATGAGGAAGAAGAAAAAAGAAAATACTATGAAAGAGTGGGATACGCGAGAGAAGAGATAAAGAGATTAAGAGTGGGGGGAGAAAGATGGAAAAGGAAATAATTGCAAGAGATAAAGATACTCAAAAGCAGGAAAGAAGGGCAAAAATAAAGGAAGGAAAATATAACGAGAAATACATAAAAATAATGACAGACAAGACACCAAAGTACATAACAGAAAGAAAAGGAATGAATGAAATAAGAATGATTGCAAGGTTCAGAATGGGTAATGAAGAAAATGAAAATAAATATTGGATGAGTGATGAGGAGAGATTATGCAGGTTGTGTGGGGATAAATGGGAAAATATACTATATATAAAAGAGGGATGCAGGGAAACAAGACAAGAGGAAAAGGAATGGAAGTTACTACTAGGAGAGAAAGGGGAAGGAAAACAATGGATGAGGGAAGTGTTGGAGATTAAGAAAGTGATGGAGGAGAGGAAAAGAAAAATACTGAAAGCTTAGAGAAGAGAGGGATAGGAGGTTGAAGAGGGAAACAGGAATTAGTTATTCAAAGAGGTGGACTTTAGGATTAGATAATAAAAGACCAGGATACCTAATAATTCAAACAGAAAATAGAGCATTGAAACTGAAGGAAACGATGGAAAACAGAAAAGAGAATAAAATGCTGTACATATGTTAGAAAGAGATAGAGGAACAAAAGTGAAATAAGGTAAAGAAGATAGGAAAGCATATTATCAAAGAGGAGGATACGCAAGAAAAAAAAAAGCTAAGAGGTGAAGGAAGAAAGATGAAAGAAGAGATAGTAAAAAAAAGACAAACATAACCAGGTGCAGGAGAGAAGAACGAAGATTAGACAAGGAAGATATAACGACAAATACAACGTTTTAATAATGGATGGAATCAAATATAGATAAAAAGAAAATGATTGTTAAGGTTTTTTAGTTAAATTTCGTATTTAGTTTAGAACCGAATCACTTAGTTATTTTAAAAAGACAAATATATTTGATTTGATTTGATTTGATACTACGCAAAGAAAAAAGAAAGAAGCTTGAAAATATTTGAAAATAATACAAATAAATACATAAATAAAATAATTTAAGAATTAAGCGTAAATGCAAAATTAACGGATTATAAAAGCAAGAGTTGCCGATAAGTGCGAGCATCGTTTAACTGTAATAAATGATAGTCCCATAAATAATGAAGCAAAATAAGCAGAATGGAAAAAAATCGTCGAAAGAGCTGTTACGATTTTTATAAGTCCGCTCGTTATAGTTAAAAAAACGGAGATCTAAAACTATCCCTTGACGCCAGAAAAATTAATGCAAGCACAAAACCCCAATACGAAAGTCCACAAGGATTAGATCAATTATGAAGTCGCATACAAGAAAAATGTGTTTTCACAAAACTAGACTTTACAAATTTATTCTGGCTGTTACGTTTAAATAGTCACTCACGAAAATATACAGGATTTAAAATGGATGGTGAAGTATACCAATTTAAAGTAGTGCCGTTTGGTCGCTTGCCGTCAGCGGCAGCGTTGGTACGTGCAATACAACAGATACTCCAAGCGCACGAAGAATATTGCGTACACTATATTAATGACATTTTGGTTTTCAGCGACAGTATTAAAATTCATATTGAACATGTAAGAGCGATATTAAAAACAATTAATGAAAACGGTTTAAAACTAAACTTGGAAAAATGCGAATTTTTACAGATAAAACAAAATATTTAGGCTACGTAATAAAAAAAGCAACAATCGTAATAAGTAATGAAAGTCTTGAAGAAATTCAAAATATTTACCACCAAAAAACGTTCGTATCTCTCTCTTCTCTCTTCAACCTTTAAAAAGTCCAATGTTGAACATAGGCCTTCTCCAAATTCTTCCATTCTTGGCGGTTTTTTGCTTTTCTTGTCCATCCAAATCCGCCAGTTCTTTTGAGGTCATCGCTCCACTTCATCTGTGGTCTTCCTCTTTCTCGTTTTCCTTCCCATAGGCGCCATTTGTGTATAATGTTATTCCATCTTTCATATTGTCTTCTTTTGTTATGTCCGGCCCATTGCCACTTAAGTCGTGCCATTGTTTCTTTTACATCCGTTATTTTTGTTCGCTGTCTAATATTTTTGTTTGTCACACAATCTTTCAATGAAATTCCGAACATTGCTCTTTCCATGGATCTCTTCGTTTTTGCCATCTTTTCTGTATTTTTCTTTGTGAAAACCCATGTTTCTGTGCCGTATGTCAGCACTGGCAGGATACACATATCAAACACTTTACTTCTAAGGTGTTGTGGTATTTTACTATTCTTTAGTACAAAACTTAGCTTGCCAAATGCCGCCCATCCCATTCTTGTTCTTCTATTTACCTCCACTGTCTGATTTTCTTTACCTAGTCTTATTTCTTGTCCCAAGTATATGTATTTTTCTACTTGTTCTACTACGTCTGTTCCTAGTGTAATTTGTCGTTGTTCTTCACTGCTTACCATTACTTTTGTTTTCTTTGTATTTATTTCTAATCCTATTTTCTTTGATTGTTGTTCTAGTTCCGTTAGCATTGCTTGTAATTCATCATAATTTTTTGCCATCACTATTAAATCATCTTCATATTGTAAATTGTTAATGTATTCGCCGTTGATGTTTATTCCTTTGCCTTTCCAGTCTATTTTTTTGAAAATATTTTCTAAAGCAAGGGTAAACAGATTTGGGGACATCGTGTCTCCTTGACGTACGCCTTTATTTATTGGGATCGGATTAGTGTCTTTTTGCAATCTAAAGATCGTCGTTGCTTTCTCGTAGATATTATGTATTAGCTTTATATATCTCTAGTCAATTCAACAGTTTTGTAATGCTTTTTCGACAGCCCACATTTCTATAATGTCAAATGCTTTTTCATAGTCAACAAATCCTAGGTATAGTAGAAAGTGCAGATGGTCAAGAGTGGCGTATCCGGTTCTAAATCCTGCTTGTTCTTTGGGTTGGTACTGGTCTAATTTACTGGTTATTCTCCTTGTTATAACTTTTGTCAATAATTTATATATTTGTGAGAGCAGTGTAATTGGTCTGTAATTTTCCAGTTTTGTCTTGTCTCCTTTCTTAAATATCAATACTGTTATTGCTTCGTTCCATTCTTGTGGGATCTGTCCTTCTTCAAGGCATTTGTTCATCAATATCTTTAGTGCTTTTATAATTTCTGTACCTCCTTCTTTTAACATTTCTTATAATATTTTGTCTTGTCCAGGAGATTTATTGTTCTTTATTTCTTTTATCGCGCTTTCTATTTCTTCTTCATTTATTTCTGGCATTTCTTCTGAGTTAATATTTATTATTTTTCTACTTCTAGTTTCTTCACTAAGCTCTTCTTTTTAAATTTTTTCTTTAGTTGCAACTTTGTAGGCAGAGTCTTTTATTGCTTTAGTAATTATTTTGTTTATTTTGTCAATGCTTTTTTCACTTAAATTTTCTTGTTGTCTCAGTTTACTTGCCACCTCTTCTTGGTATTCGGTTCTCCTGTTTCTCAGTTTTTGTAAGTCTATTGCTGGTTTGTTTTTCTCTAGCCATTTTGTTCTTTCTATTTGTTTGTTTATGCATACTTTCGCTCTTACCAGGCGGTGGTCACTTTCCGTTGTGAAGTTGTTTAGTACTGACAATCTTGTATATTTTCTTTGTTTGTTGATAGGATATAATCTGTTTGGTTCTTTGTTCTTTCGTCCGGGCTTATCCACGTCCATTTTCTGTTGTTTTTCTTTTTGAAGAAGGAGTTCATTGCGTATAGGTTCTCTTTTTCTATAAAACTCAGTAGCCTATTACTTATCTTAATTTTGATTGGTTTTTTATAGTGCAACAAAAAGTTATTGCCATGACTTCTTGTTTGCATGTTTTTTTGTAAGTCGATGTTAAATTTCAATTTTTTTAAATCGCGTATTTCTAAAAGAGCGTCGAAAAATTCGTGAAAATTCAAAATTATAAACTTAAAATTTCCGGTTGCCTTAAATTCTTCGAAGCAATGCTGAGGGCATTTTTAGGAATGATGAATTATTATAGAACTTTTGTACCATGTTATGCAGAAGCGACTGTAGAACTAAATAAACGATTAAAAAAGAAAACAACATGGATTTGGGATAAGGATAAAAATGAAGCGTTTAACAAGATGAACACAAATTTATTTAATAATGCAAGCCGAACTGTTGCAAGAAGAAGACGAAGTTATGATTCATATAGCATTTATCTCCAGAACATCAGAACATTAAGTGATTGCAAAACAAAACTCATAGTAGCGGAGAAGGAAATGTTGGCAGTAGTTTATGCATTGACCAAACTTAGATTTTATTTAATTGGAAGAAAATTTTATTTGGAGACCGATAATTCCTCAATTATAAACAATAAAGACAGAAGCTTATCAAATGGACGCATATATAGATGAGCTGTACTAATACAAGAATACGATTTTGAAATAAAACACATTTCTGGTAAGAATAATGTCACTGCAGATTGCCTAACAAGGAATAAAGAAAAAGGAGGCCAGAGATTTAAAAGTGTAATATGCTCAAATAATAAAATAATGGAAGTAATTAATGAATTACAAGAACGATGGAAGAATAAGATAATTAATATGCAACACAGAGAGGAAATTGCATCTATAAGAGAAGAAATTGGACAGAATACAATGATAAATAAAGGTTATAAAATAAAGAATCAAATTGTAATAAAAGAAATTAAACGACAGCCAGCGCAATAGATAATAATTAAAGATGTGCATATTACATATGGGCACCTTAGAATATATAAAACATGGTTAACATTTAGAGAAAAATGGTATCAACAATGAGATTTGAAATTTATAAAAAATCAATTAACCAATGTGAAACGTGTATCTTTGGCAAAGACAAAAATTTCAAAAATAATGTGGAAACAAGAAGTATAAGAACAAGTAAACCTTTGGATATAATAGCTGTAGATTATTTAGGAAATCTGGTGAGTGGCCAGTACGGGCATAAACACATACTCATAGTGTATTTACAAAATTTATTAAATTATATCCCACGAGAAAATGCAATACGCAATAAAAAGTATCGAAAATACATAAATGAAATTGGAAAACCAGAAACGATAACGCGACATATTTTCAAAACAAACGGTATAAGAAAAATTAAAAAAAATATATATATATATACAGGGTGTCCGGAAATTATGCGCAAAAACTTTGGGTGCTAATTCTAGAGTAAAAATAAAGGCCACAAGTTTCTATAACATTTTTTCGAAAACTCAAAGGTAAAGGATCTACAGCACTTTAAAGATAGGATTTTTAAAACTTTTTTTTAATTTTTTTTTTGTTTCTTAACGGATTAATTTGAAATTTGGCACGCTGATTACTCATTCTCATGCGCATAAACGTGCAAAATTTGACGTTCATCCATCAAGCTTAAAGGGCTGCAACCGCTCCTGTCATGCATTTAATTGGTCGAAACTTTTTTGCTTTTGACTTTTTGCTAATTACATTTACATGGGATGAAAGATCATTTAAAAACACGCAAAAAAGGTTTACTTGTTTCACCTTCGTAAATCGAACCGTTTTCGAGAAAAACGACTTTAAAGTTTGTCTTGCACCAGCATACATGATACTGATTTATTTCATTTTTGACATTTCAACGAAGTGTGCCTTGAGAACAAAATAATGCTATGCGTTCCTATGGGAACAAAAGTCATAATAATATGGAAACATTTTCGACAGATTATTAGTAACTTGTTTTAAATAAATTCAGTTGGTGAATTTAAATTTAGTAAAATGGATAACACATACTCCAACAATGAATTAAGGGTTATGCACTATTATTACGGTGTAGCTGGTGGGAATGCGTCGGAAGCAAAACGCTTGTATGGTGCAGCATTCCCAAATAGATGGATTCCGCAATCCAGACTATTTAGTACTATCCACACCAGGCTAGGAGAATTCGGATTTTTTAAACGGAGACATTCTGACGCAGGTCGACAGAGACAAACCCGAACGCTTCAAGTTGAACGAGGCATATTAGAATACATCGAAAATAATCCTAAACTTAGTGTAAGAAGAATTGGTGCTTAATTGGGCAATATTTCAAAAAGTTCAGTGCGCAAGGTATTACAAGAACAACTCCTTCATCCCTACCATTGCCGAAAAGTTCAGGCCTTGAGTCCTCAAGATTCTATGGCTCGAGTGCGCATGTGCAATAGAATCCTTGATTTTTACAACGGCGATGAAAACTTTTTAGGGAATTTGCTCTTTACTGATGAAGCTGGATTTGGGTACGATGGCGTAATAAATCGACTCAATGAACATTATTGGGCTGATGAAAATCCTTATGCGACAGCGGAACGCAATTTTCAAAACAAATTTTCCGTTAATTTGTGGGCTGGCATAGTAGGAGATCATTTAATCGGGCCATATTTTTTGCAACTTAGGCTGAATAGTGAGGCATACTTACATTTCTTAAAAAATCAGTTGCCTGTTCTGTTGGAAAATGTGCCCCTTCACCTTAGAAATTTAATGTGGTTGTTACAAGATGGAACTCCTCCACATTATGGCGTAGCTGTAAGGAGATTTTTAAACGAAACGTTTCCTGACAGGTGGATAGGACGCGGTGGGTATGTAGAGTGGGCTCCCAGATCGCCAGACTTAAACCCATTGGACTTTTTCTTTTGGGGCCATTTAAAATCCTTAGTGTATCAGGCGCCAGTAAACAGCGTAGAAGAGTTGAGGGAGCGAATTATCGTTAATTCTGAAGCAATTAGACAAAAGAAGGGAATTTTTTTTTGAGTTCGTCGTAATTTTTTAAGAAGACTTAATTTGTGCATAGAGGATGACGGGAGGCAATACGAAAATCTATTATAAAAAGTGAAAGCTGTCATTAATATTAAATTGCGAGATATTGAGGTGCCTAAAAGATTATAAAAATTATTCTTTGTTTTTGATTAAAAAATAAATAAATAATTTGTTATTTCAAAATGCCTGTCTTTGATCTCATAGGATTATAAAACGCTGTATAGCACTTGTTCTCAAGGCACACTTCGTTGAAATGTCAAAAATGAAATAAATCAGTATCATGTATGCTGGTGCAAGACAAACTTTAAAGTCGTTTTTCTCAAAAACGGCTAGATTTACAAAAGTAAACCTTTTTTGCGTGTTTTTAAATGATCTTTCATCCCATGTAAATAAAATTAGCAAAAAGTCAAAAGCAAAAAAGTTTCGAGCAATTAAATCCATGACAGAGGCGGTTCCAATCCTTTAAGCTTAATGGATTAACGTCAAATTTTGCACGTTTATGCGCATGAGCATGAGTAATCAGCGTGACAAATTTCAAATTAATCGGTTAAGAAACAAAAAAAAATTTTTTTTTAAATGTTTTAAAAATCCTAACTTTAAAGTGCTGTAAATCCTTTAACTTTGAGTTTTCCAAAAATGTTATAGAAACTTGTAGCTTTTATTTTTACTCTAGAATTAGCACCCGAAGTTTTTGCGCATAATTTCCGGACACCCTGTATATATATAATGCTTTATTCTTTCACGTGTAAACATGTTTGTAATAAAAATCATTGGGGTTTAAACACGTGTAATAATTATTAAAAAATTACACCGTGTTTAAACCCCAAAGATTTTTATTACAATATATATATATATATATATATATATATATATATATATATATATATATTAGCAACTTTGCCGACAGGTATGTAAAGCAGTTACATAGTCGATTCTTCAATAATTATAGCCAACCTAACAGTTGGCAAGTATAAAAATTTCGAATCGCCTGCAGTAAAGTACGCAAGAGGTTGTACAATAGCAAACAAACACTGAGAATCAAAGTTGTTAACATTTTCGTACGTGAACGCTTTCACGAGTCGACACTAGATGTCGAAAAACTTATCATTTAAATATATATATATATATATATATATATATATATATATATATTAGCAACTTTGCCGACAGGTATGTAAAGCAGTTACATAGTCGATTCTTCAATAATTATAGCCAACATAACAGTTGGCAAGTATAAAAATTTCAAATCGCCTGCAGTAAAGTACGCAAGAGATTGTACAATAGCAAACAAACACTGAGAATCACCCGACAGCTGTTTCGTCCTTTTGGGACTCATCGGGAGTGAGAGAACTCGAGTGTAAGTTCACTATTGTACAAACGCGCGCTGTCGACTATATGCCCTACTGGAGGGATCACAATATTTAAACGATAAGTTTTTCGACATCTAGTGTCGACTGCAACGATTCGAAATTTTTATACTTGCCAACTGTTATGTTGGCTATAATTATTGAAGAATCGACTATGTAACTGCTTTACATACCTGTCGGCAAAGTTGCTAACATTTACGTACGTGAACGCTTTCACGAGTCGACAGTAGATGTCGAAAAACTTATCGCTTAAATATTGTGATCCCTGCAGTAGGGCATATAGTCGACAGCGCGCGTTTGTACAATAGTGAACTTACACTCGAGTTCTCTCACTCCCGATGAGTCCGAGTTCCGAGTTGTATTAGGTTTAGGTAAAGAACATGTTGAAGAACCAAAGGAAAGGAACACCAACTGCAGCGTCTATTTAACCAACAGAAAAACACCAAAAACTGCACCAAAAACTTGACTCGGACACGTGTTTCAACAGCTAAGCTGTTATCATCAGCGATACCGATACTAAAAATAAAAACAACGGGAAGCTTATATATACTATCTGCTTATCACGCATCGTTAACTTAATTGATTCTTAGATAAGCTTAAATAATTCCGAAAATCCTAATGGGCCGTTATCATCATAATTCATAAGCAAATTTCTGTTTTTAAAAATTTCTAAACTTTCATAAGAATCAAGTTCGTTTTTATTATCTACCCTCTTAATTAATTCAATGTCGCCTACTCTATGGCCATTTTCAAGCATATGCATGGCAACACTGGACCTATCTGTGCGATGATATTTGACATGAGCTACGTGCTCTTTAAAACGAGTTTTAATAGGTCTCTTGGTTTGCCCTATATATACTTGGTTACAGTCTTTACAATTAATTTTATATATTCCCGATTTATCACACATTTCTATTGGGTCCTTTGGATTGCCTAAAAGATTTTGCAAGTTGTTATTACTAGAAGTCACTGTTTGATAATTAAATTTTGAAAAAATTTTTTTTTTTTTTGAAGACCTTTTGTGTATGTGGGATAATTTGGTAATTTGACATATTTCTTATCTATTTTGCTATTACTAGTTCCTAACGTTGTAATGTTTCTAATGTTTAACTTATGTTTATGTTTTCTAATTATGTTTGTGACAATTGATTCTTGAAAATCATTGTATGATGCAATCTGCTTAATATTTCGCAGTTCTTTATCAAAGTTTTGTTTTGACAATGGGAAATGTAATAATCGGTGAATCAAAAAGTTGAAAGATGCAAGTTTATGTTGCATACTATGGTTGGAATCATTTGTTATAAACCTCATAGTGTTAGTGTCTTTACGATAAATATCTATATCTAGTTTGTTGCCATTTCTTGTCACTAAAGTGTCTAAGAAAGGTAACTTAAGGTTTGTTTCTGTTTCATAGGTAAACTTGATCGTCTCAAATTTTGAATTTAAAATTTCTACAAATTGCTGAGGGCTGTAAACTTTAGTGTCGATGACTGCAAAAACGTCATCTACATATCTACACCAAATTCCATGAACAGGTTAGCCATAAACGGAGATAAGCTGTTACCCATTGTTGTACCATAATTTTGTTGATAAATATTATTGTTAATTTGAAAGTAGGTTTGACTCATACATAATCTTGCTAATTTAATAAAATTATCTACTTCTGAATTGTGTAAATGGTTTTGGTGTAACATATCTTTCAAATAATCTAAAGTGATATCTATCGGAACGCTTGGAAACAATGAACAGACATCGAATGAAACTAAAACTTCGTTCTCAGTCAGCTCAATGTTTTTAATTTTTTCAATAAAATTGTATGAATTTTGAACACTGAAATTTGATTGTTGATATTCAAAACTGTTGAATTTATTTGACAACCATTTAGATATCAGATAAGTAGGAGCATTAATACCTGAAACAATGGGACGCATTGCTTTTCCGGGTTTATGTATCTTAGGTAAACAATACATTCTAGGAAGAACCGGGTTAGATACCGTTAGTCTAAACCTAAGTTGTTTTGGTATAATATTTTCACATTCTAATAAGACTCTACGGGTATCAGCAATCATTTTGGGAAGAGGATTTTTAGATATTAATGAATAGGGGTTGAAGAAAATCGAACGAATACATAATTATCTTTATGAAAACACTAAAATAAACATACCATTCCATTTAAAAAAATTGAGATATTACACATTTAATTTTTGAATATTCACTTCAAAATTTTGGACAGTCCTGTATAGTGTAAAAATATTTCAAAATCATTAAATTGTAGCTTGACACTTCCTTTAAAAGTTTTAATCAAAAAAATTTGAATATTGCACTGAACGTCTGAGAAATACAATTTTTACTGACCATCTGCATTTCTTAAAAAAGTTATAAAAAAATTAATATTTCAAAAACTGTTAGATATGGGTGAAATTCGATTATGCCATCATAAATAGGAAGAAAAGAAGCTCCATAAAAAAATTAAAATCAATATGGTGCCATTTAAAAAAGTTTAAAAGAATGCAGTACAGCACTTAGGGAACACCTTGTATACTTGTAAATAATTTTAGAAGATAGCTTAAGTGATTCTACAAAACATTCCCCAATGCATTTTGCTCTAAAATTAAAAATAATTACGCTAGGGAAGAATTACGCACTAATGGAACACCCTGTATATATATATAAAGTTATTACTGTTCAATTAGGCATCCTAATGCTACCCCCGCTGAACGATAAATAAAACAGATGGTTAAAATACTAAGAATAATGATGAAGATTAAGTAAAATGCAACAAAATATGAAAAAAATAAACAATAAGTTGAAAAAAAAGACTGAGTTTAGAATTGGTGATAAAGTTAAAAGACTGAGATTAGCGGACGGTAATAAAAATATTGCATCAAAGCTCATGTTACCGTATGGTACTACGAAAAATTTCGGTAATACAATGTTTGAATTCAAAGATGTAAAACAAAAAAATAACAGAGATTTCATGCAACAATGTTGTATAAATACGAAATAGATGAGGAAAGTCAGAATTAATTGCTGTTATGAATTAAATCAGTATGATGGATTATACCAGTTAACAAATTAACGTATAAAAAGAAAAAAGATTTAAATGTAATTTTTTCTTTGTTTAAATATTAAAAAAAGTAATGCTTAAATATTATAGTGGTTAGTTACTTTGAGTTACATATTTTTTTATTTACTATTTAAAAATGGAGTAATGCGATGTTATACTGGCATCAATAATATTTTTAATATACATTTTTGTTTAAGAAATTAATTTTTTTAAATGTTGTTCAGTTTATGGCACCACTTTTGTATTTTTGTGTAAAAAAAGTTGAAGCGTGATATTAAGTAAAAAAATTAGAATAAGACTTGTCAGGTTTGGAATGTAATGGATTAAAAATAATATTTAATTAATTTAATTAATGAAAGTTTTTTTTAAGTTTATTGAAAGAAGAGGGAACACAGTGTGTGTAAAATTATCATTTTAAAGCAAAAATTGAAAAGAAGGGGTTTACAAGTGATGTTAATTGGAGCGTTGGTGTAGTTAAAAATTCAACGTCTCAATTTTAATTTTATTATTACGGCTCACGAAATATTACAATATATTTAGGAAAATTAGTATTGCTTGAAGTAATTAAATTCACAAACAACATTATTGTATTAGTATAATAATTAAAATTACATTATTATACTAATAAAATATTGCACATCTCCTATGCCGCCGGCGCCGTAGAGCAAAAATATTATTATTATACGCTCGAAGAAAAAATCATTAATAGAATACATACTTAGGAAATTGAAATGTAATTTTATACGTTAAAATTGATGTAAAACAATAACAACTTAAGCAGCCCTCACACGATCAATATTATTAACAGTATAAATACTGACAGTATTTGCATATACTGATGCTATAGTTCTCAAATGGTCTGTACAGATAATGTCAATATTTAGTTTTTTTTTACTTTTAAAAGTTCAAGTAAAATATTCAAGTAGTTCTGATCAATTGTTGATTGATTTGAATATGAACATGGATAAGCAAAAAGCCTGTGTTGCAATTATAATTGCTCTTTCTGTTCCAAAAAAAAAACAGACAAAACGTAAACGATGGATAAAAGAATGGATTACTAAGCGAAAAAAGTATACCCACTTAAATATTTTAAAACAAACAAAATATTCGAAAATAAAATCTTTTAAAGACGCTCGATCGCGGAATTCGTAGCTTGAATTTTGTTTAATAAATTGAAACACAAACAAATTAAATTATATGAATGTCAGCTGTCCAAGTACAGCAAAACACGTTTCCAAATTAACACTTTGCTTGATCTATAATTTAATGAGTTATTGGAAAGGATAATTTAAGTACAGAAACTTCAAAAGAATATCTTCTAATAAAGCGTATACGAATATACTACTCCTCAGACAATATTTGATTAAAATAAGCCTGTGCTTACAATGCAATTAGTGATTGTTTAAAAAATAATACTCAATTTCAGTTCATTTGTTTTATTTATCCCGATTGATCGATGAATCAAGCGCATACTTGTATTCTTCTTTATATATTGAATACAACGTATAGATTATTAGCTAACTATCATTTCAAGAGTGTCGCTTTTTATATCTCTCATTAACTCAAGTAACTAACAAGGATAACATCAATAACAGATTTCGTTTCCTTGTACGAACAGTTCTGATACCAACTTAACCTAACTGTCAAATGACGGCATGTCAATAAGGCATCTCAATGCGCTGTCAGATAGTTGTCAAAGACAACTTACGTATAATTAGATAGATTTTATCATTGAGTTATAGGATTTTAATATAGTTTATACGTTTAATTGATTTGTTACCGTAATGCATTTGGTTGTGTAGTGAACTGTGGCAGTAGAGGAAATCGTAACGGTGTTAAGTTTTTTAAAATCCCTGTTATTTGTAATTTTAAACATAAATTGAGTTAAAATACTCGTTCACAGATTCTATAATTAACTTAATTAAAACAACTACTAAAAGTACCAATCAACAGAAATTACACACATTCTAATGAAAACAAAGATTTGTTTGCCCTACAGACGCCATTTTGGCAAAAGCGTTGAAATGCCTTATGTGGTTTGTAGATAAAAACCAAAATAAACGTACGTTGTACGCAGGTTGTGCGCAACTGGATACAAGCAAATAACTTTGAGCTGTTACCCTGGCCAGCAAAAAGCCCAGATTTTAACATTATCAAAAATGTTTGGGCTCGAATACTTGCTGTTATCCGAAGACAACAAGGGCCAAATTTTATACCAGTAAACCGTAATGCACTAATTGCAGCCATTGATACCGCATGGGAAACGATTAATATTAATTATATTGATACCTTGATAGCGTCAATGAGCAGACGCCGCCAAGAATGTATCAATAATAATGGAGGTCACACCCATTATTGATTTCTTATATTTATTTATATAGTAATACCTTTATTTAAAAAAAAAGTTTTCATTTAATTTTAAACTATAACTTGGTATGTTAATTATAATTATGTAATAAATTCTTGTCAAAAAACTAAATATATACGTTGACAATAAGAATTGCCTTAGTTTTTATTTTCACTTTTTATATTAACTACAGATAAAAATGAAACGTCATAAAATATACATTTTGTAAGGACTAAATATTATGAATAGAGAGTTTAATGATTTTTTTTAATAACTTACAATAATTAGTAGGTTAGATTTATTTAAAAATAAGTAATAATCAGTCAACCCAAATAACCATGTTTAGTTTATTGATTTAATTTAAAAGTTATTGCTTGTAGACGTTTTTTAAATCAAAATTATTTCTAATTTTATTTTGTAAACATTTCCTAAACAAAATTTTGATTCGATAATTAATCGAGCTATGGTGTTTAATTAGCGATACCTTCAAATATATTCTTTAAAGAAAAAATTAAGTAAGCAACGTAAATTACCTATTTTCTAAAACGTGCTTAGTGTAATGATTCATTCTACAGTCCTTCTATAAGATAACCCCAGCTGAGACTACCTGCTGTTAGAATTGTAAATGATACCCTTAAGCCCGTTTCACAATGTGAAAACTTTTGTTTACAGAAATTGTGGTGTCCAAGTTTTAAATTTCATGAGTGTACATTATACTCTTACTTTCTAAATAATAATGTTCACGTAAAATTGATCGATCAAGGACAGTTTCCTTTCCAAGAAAAATGAAATTAAATTTATATTATATTGTTCAACTGAGATCAAACTTTTTTTGAAGCAATTAGTAAATTAACGTTTTTATGTATTCATAGATTTTAACAAGATGAATTTTTTTACAGCAAATGAATACTTTCTTTGAAACTTACAATACGTACTACAATTAACCTCAATTTGCCCTCTACCCATGACTTCAAAAGGGTAACAGTAACAAACAATTAATGTAGTAAAGCTATGCTGCATGCTTTATTACATAAAAACGTCTTTTGAAACTCGGCACGTGTATTATTAACTTACTCGTGTATGAATTTTCTTTATTTGAGACGTTATTATTCAGTTTATAGTTATTATGGAAACATACATGATGGTTCAAAGTAAGTCGACGTTTAATACATAGGGCGAGTTTTTCATTGATTATATAATGCACCTTAAAGACAATAGCCGCTACACAATAGTTACTTATGTAACAAGGACAAAAAAATGCACTTTTATGTACGAGACTGAATTTGCTGGCCGAGGCGTTAGCCGAGGCAAGCAAACAGGCGAGGTTATTAAAAAGCACTTTTTTCCGAGGTACATATTAATTTTTTCCGTTGACCTTAAATTAATTAATTTTCTATTTATTACCGTTTACTGAAATGTTTAGTAATTTTAAACAAAAATTTTACGTTTGTTCTGATTTTACTGTACCTAATGTTCACTTCACCGTTCAGTATTGTAACATTTGTGTCAAAATTATTAAAGGAAATAAAAAGCTTTCCGCGTTCGAATATTGTAAAAATAAAGCATTTGTTTACAACAATCACATAATTTTTATAAGAGCACTTGATTATGATAGTTAATAGGTAAAACATGTACTTTTTTATAATTTATTAAAATAATAAAAATTACATTTAGGTAGTGTTATTTTGAAGTATATTTAAAAATGTAGTTATAGTTGGAAGCCTACCCTCAAAATTAATGCATTTCTTTAATTGTTTATGATCAAAGATGTAATGAAGTTTCTCCTATGAAACACATTAAAGTCGATTCTTACTAATTGGACATATAATAGTTATAAGACTCAGTTTGTACCGTGGTCAGACTTATAATCATTTTATATTCAATAAAAATATTGCCTGACCGTAAGAGAGTATGCAAACGTAGTTTTTTGATTCACTCCGAAAATGTTTCAAAAAATGTAATAATCTTCTTTCAGCTTATTGAAAACTGTGAAATCACCTTGTTTTTGTGTACGAATAAATCTTAAACCCAGTAATGTTGATGGCTTATATGATTCTATTTTTGTTTTTTCCTGCGACAGAATCAATATTCAAATGATTTTCACAAGTAATTACTGTTCTTGTGTTTTCCATTAGCATTATTACTTATTTACACCAATCAAATACAGTAATAGAAAGGTACCCATAATTAACTCACTTCTACTGTAAGTTTTTGTATTTTATGATCGTGAAAATTTTGTATCGGAACTCCGCTTCTGTATCAAAATGTTACCTAATAAAATTGTCTAAAGCAATCTCAAGTCGTATGAATTCTGTCTTACCTTATAAATGAATAACTTTAAAGAAGTTAGAGTGTTACATATTGAAAACAATGTATGGAGTATTGTGAGATTATAACCAGGCTCTTCTATATGCTTCGCACATTGTAGAAACTATAAACGATTTATTAATATTATTTCAAAGCACTTAAAATCATTTACTTGTAATTTGAACAACAAATTGTTTTTGTTCAAAGTTGTGTGGGATTGAGAAATTGAGGTTATAAATGGAAGTAAACAGACAATATTCTGCAGTATCTAAAATGTTTCAGTATGTACCTAAAGTACTGTAACTGTCCTATGTAGTCACTAAATTCATCCTTTCTTAAAAATGGGTTTTCATACTGGTTACTTCGACTTTATTTAATTTGACATAAAATAATAATTGACATTGACAGATGTTTGCGGACGAAAAGTGTTTGCGGACGAAAAGTATTACAGTTAAAAAAGTGTTACCTACTTTATGATTATTCAGGGAGTACGGAAAACTCAATTTTATAATGAGGTCGACGGAAAAATCTGTTTATGCGTGTTTTTTCACCTATAAATTGTGAAAAATGTTTGTCTTTAAAGTTTTTTCTATCCTTTACATTAAGAGAGAAAAAAACAGTTCAAAGAAAATAATTAAAACTAATTTTTTTCACACACCTACTACTATTTCTGCAAATTTTTCCCTACCTGACCTTTTTTCTCTTTGCTATCGCTAAAATTAATAGTGAAGCACAGCATGTCGGCGACCTAAAATTTATGCATTTGAGGTATTACATAGCATTCCTATTTATTTAAGAAGTTCGTCACAATTTTTAAATACAAATGAGTTTCTCAATCAAGTAGTAACAATAAAAGTTTTCCACAACTCAGATTTGAAATAGTAAAAACACCTAATATACAGCCTGTATCAGAGTAAATGCCCTAATTTTTCGTAGCCGCACTATGGGTACTGCTTTCCAAATATTAGGCAGTAATAAGTCTCAGGACTATGTATTGAAAAAGAACTAAAACATTTGAGAATTTTTAATTTTGAGTTTCAAAAAGTAGATGTTTATTACAAAATAAAGTTTGTTTCTTTTCTGCCTACCGCTTTTGATATTTGGACAAAAAATAACACCGAGGGTAAATCATTCATGCGCTACTAGATTAAAATGTTAGTGTGCTTTTTAATATACACTTAATTAATATTATTATATATAAATACTAAAGGTGGGTAAGGGTTGGCATGTTTAGGTTTTAGTGGTTTTCCTAAACCTTGAAGAAAATGCTTTGCCAAGACGAACTAACCCACAATTAGACACGGTTTCGTGACCACATACTATACAGGTTTATACTGATATTGTGGGGTACCATGCTTAACAGTACATCATAATACATTTTTTAGAGAAAAACGAAGTACTATCGTAAAAAAAGTAAAAATAAAATTTAATTATGACATTCCATTAAAAAAAAATTTGTCCAATTGAAAACTGAGGTCACCATCGTGTAGAGAATGTCCTGAAACACATTACAACTAAACATTTTAAAAGTAGTATCTATAGTGGGACTAAAGAAAATAAGGCGTTTACTCTAAAACATGCTGTATATGTGTAATCGTAATCAATGCAACATTTGCTGTAGATTCATAATAACAACATTAAAATTTTAAGTTAGAACTTTAGATCCTACAATGGATTAATGTTGCGAAATTATGTCCTTGGAGTGTATTCTTTACTTGGAGGTGCGGATAAAACCCACTAAACCGTCCCTCATAAAATTTTGCTGACGTTTTCTTCTTCGTGCGAGATCTTGTTCAAGACTAAGCTTTATTACAACGAGTGGACCAATTTCTTAATCATAGAAAAGACAATTAGCACATTAGAACTATAATAATGTGAACATCATAATTTGGTGTATATATGTAAACAAAAAAGCGAACAAAAATAGATAAAATGGAAAATAGATGAATGAATGAGAGAAGGAAATACAAAACTACTGATGAAGAAAATTTAGACAAACAGACAACCAAATGTAGCGTATGATAATGAAAGTCAAGAAAAACTATCAAAATGCATAAAAGGTTAAAGAAGTCGGGGGTTAGAGAGCAAGAAAAATTATTGCCTAATATAAGACAAAGAAAAAAATATTATTTGATAAGGTCAAGTACACCAAGTTTTTAATTTATATAGTATATTTTTATTAAAACTACATAGCATTGTTATCAAGTCTGTAACTGTTACACATTATAGTAATAAAAGTTTTTTGTTGGTTAGTGTTAAAATAAATAAGAAACAATTTAAAAAACGGAATTAAATAATTATATGTTGAAGTTCGGTAATAGTTATTTGTGTCACTAGACCAGAAACTGCCTTTTGCGAGTGTGAGCACAAGTTGTAGGGCCGAGAAAGAGCCGAGGTCCCATAAGTGCGAATACTTGCAAAACACTTTCTGGACGTGTGTCACAAAATTTTGTAGGTTGACAAATATTAAATGTTTAAAATAAATCTTTTATGTAAATTTTTGACACTAAAGAATAATATTTTTGGGTTGCTATTAGCCGAATTTGTTTGATAAATTAAATTCAAAAATCGAGAAGTTACTATTAACTTTTTATAATTGCGTTTTATTTCTATAAAAAACTTGAATAGAAGATACATACATCGGTACATTTAAAGATGTAGTACGCAGTGTGGTCGCAAGTTAATAACGAATCGATCTTGTTCACAAAATTTGAAAACATATAAGTGAAGCATCAAATAAAGATTACCTCCTAATAAAGTATAATATATAATTATCTCTTCTGTATCAAAATAAGTGGCTAAAACTAAATTTAAACTAACATAACCTACAGGTGCAATATAACTAAGCTCATACTATCCTAAACTAACTGAACCTAAAATATAAATAACTTCGATCACATATTCAGAAACCATGGACTTTCTGCATCACAAAACTGTGACGGCTTATTGTCGTTAAAATTTGTTGTCGTAAGAAGCTGATTAAACCGACAAAAGGACTGGAGAAGCAACGCAGTTACAAAAAATATTATTCAAGATTTTGTAGGTGCTATATATATATATATATATATATATATATATATATATATATAAATTAAATAATCAATTAGAAAGACAACCAGCTCTCCCTTACCACAACAGCAAGTTCTTTCCTTCATTGATGTTCAAAACTTTAGATGTTTTTCACAAATATTCATCCAATTTGGTAATGTCGTGTAATAAATTACTGAAACTGAAAATATTTTCAAATATATAGGGTGCTTCAAAAAACGAGTGACCCATCAAAGTTATGTTTTTTTATGGAACACTCTGTATTTGACAACGATTTTGAATTCTACGAAAAAAATAAGGGCCAGTTTTTTCCAGAATCCCTCTACCTAGCTATTACGGTTCTTCAGATATTTTGATTTTTTGATAAATGTGAGGTCTTTGAAAAAAACTATTTTCCGATGCAAGATAAAGTCGAAGGAAAAACTCATTACGGGTGTAAACGATCTTGCAGCGCCACAGGGAAGCCACGCACTACAGGTCAGACTTCTTCACAAATTCACGATGAGTGGAACTATACAATTGTTTCTTTTGTTGGCGATTCAGAGACGACGGCGCTTTCCATAAAAAAGAAGATTTTGGGTACACCCATTATACATTATAGTAAATAATGAGATTTCTGGGCAGTAATTGTTTATCTAGAGATTACTGCGACAACACTAAAGTCTCTCGTGAGAACATTTGCATTTAAAAACGTGTAGTGCTATTGGTGGAGCGTCTTTTTGTGCCGCGTGTTATGGCGGGAGGTGGCCACTGCACCTGCACGCCACCGTGGCGCTGCTAAATCGGTGGTTGTGCAAAATGAGAATTTTGTTTATTTATTCGTATGGTACATTTTCATTATTGTATTGTAACGTAAATGTTATGAACCTGTATAGTGTGGTAACAAAACTGTGTGCAATTGTAGATTGGTTTGTCTTGGCAAAGCATTTGCTTCAAAGTTTAGGAAAACCACTAAAACTTAAACGTGCTAACCCTTACCCGCCATATAATCCAATCAATATATACAAAATGTTCTCAAAATCTAGAAAAAAATATGGGATGTATAAAATTTGAAATTTTCCAAGCAAAGTGATATGTGGACTTTTTAAAAAATAAGACTGCAAAAATTTTAAGAAAACTTGTACCTAAGATCTTAAGGTACAACTTTTATTTGAAAATGTATTTAATATCTTCATTTGTTACAAAGTTAAAGATTTTTAATGAGCTCTAATTACAGAACTGCAGTAAAGGTCTTTTTTGCACGAACATTATTATTTTTTTTACGTAATATACTATTAAAAAACGCATATTTTCTAAAATTCAGATTCATTTTTTACCCCTTCTACTTTTTGCAATTTCGTCATCGATACTTTTTTAAATGGAGAAGGCTATTGTTAACCTCCTGCCTCACGGCAATCGGTCGATAATAATAACACTCTCCTCTACCTTAGTGTATTATATACTATTATAAATTGACTACTACAAATAGATTCGTTTAATTGTCTGTATATGTCATGTGAAATGAATAATATACATGGTGTTAATTAAGTACTTCTACAAACTTTAAATGGTGAATCTTTAAGTAATTTTAAGACAAAAAGTTCATATGAACATAGGTACGTAACGGTTTAGTTTTTGACATACAGGGCGTCCAAAAAAACTATTTTGTTTGCTTCTTGCAATGGTTATTTTTAGCAATTATTGTAAATGTTATTAACTAGTTTTGTCTTAGTCTTGTAAATCATCTAAGTTTGTCACCTAATAATACAATCAATAATAGATACATTTTTTCGCTTATTTTTCAAAAAACACGGAATTGATCTAACTTTCCAACGCAGGTTCAACTTTAAACCCGTTTTGATCCAAAACGGCTACTTTTAGCGATAAATACTAAGAGTCAAAAATGCCATACAATGCGAAACAAAAAAGTTATGGTTCATTAAATTCATAAACAACATTGTATGTGGCGTCATCTAACATTAAACAAAAACTAAGTTAATATTGTTAATATACCTAGTATCACAAATTTCGTCCAATTTCCAAGTTACTTCACAAAAATATAAGCAAAAAACCAAATAAAATAGTTGTATCTTAGAAACGAAGCCGTTGCGGACCCATGTTCACATGAACATTTTATCTTAAAATTAGTCTTTGCCTATAAAAAGGTGTAAGCAATAATGCCAAATGAAATACAACACGAATAACTCATTAATTACCCTTGCCGAATTGACAGTTCCGAAATTTTATCTATTCGATCATTTTTCGTCTTTATACAAACACGCAACTTTGTAAATTACCTAAACTTAATATAAATTCAATTGCATAAGTAACGTCTACATATACAATCACGAAATTGATACCGTAGTCTATAAGAGCAGATGGTTTGCAATCAAAATATTATAAAAACGTAGCTGCTGTGGCATGCGTGTAACGTTTGCAAACCTAACAAATATGTACGGTATTTGATGGGTTTGTTTCGAATGTTACATTTACATTGTTCAGTGAACAACCCAAACTAACATTTATTTAAGATATTCCGTTTTGAATTTATTCTTCTTCGTCTTAATATTTTGCATACATTTTTATGTAAGTACTGTAACATTACTATAGTAATGGCAATCTTACTTTGGTTGTACGTCATTAACACTAGTAACGTATTTGGCAAAAACGTTGTCGGAGTTGTGAACAGCTGTCTAAGTAAATTTTATAGGTTATAATTAAAAAAAAACACTTTTGAAGGTTTTCTTTAATAATTTCCTTTACTTATCATTTCTTTCTTCATTAATATAACATACAAAGAAAGTATTTGTGCATTTTTAATTAATGACATCCAAACTGTTTATTAACATATGCGCACTTTGAAGATAAACAACACAAATTAATTTTGATAGATACAAAGACGCTCATAAACATCCGGCAACACTGTGTCCACATTCAACACAAGAAAAACCTAGCAACTTTCAATACACTATTTAATTGTCAAATAATTAATACATACAAAAAATATTTTTGGATGTTAGTATGAATTTTTACGTCATACGTGAGGTGCAACCAAATTAAGATTGCAATTATTATACAGGGTGTTAATTAACTATATACCTTAAATTAAACTGACCAATTTTTTGAGTAATTTTAAGATAAAAAGTTCATATAAGTCTAGGTTCGTTTTTGATTCCTTTCTGAAATACAGGGTGTTAAAGTTTTTTTTTAAAAATCGGTATTTAATAATATTTCAGAAACGGCTTGGAATATTTTTTTGAAATTTTGCATTTTGTAATAGTTAATAACAATGAACATTTTGCTATAAGTTTTAACTTTTTAATTTCATTAGTGGCGTGCACACAGTAATCCACATGTGCATTTTAAGAAAAACAATTGGTACGCTACTGCTTTTTCACAAAATAAAAATTAATATTAGATTTCTTTTTCAGTTCTAAAACAAAAAGGTCTCTCCAGTTTTTTTTGGAAAAAAATAAAATCAGCTTAATTGCATATCCATAGACCATAATCCCATATCCCTTGAAAAATAATACTTGATTAAAGCTTGAACTACATTATACTTTTTTCGGCTAGAAAACTTGTTTAAATTTCATTCAAGTTCCTAGTATCTAACTTGAATAAGTATAACCTGAAGTTTCCACGAATAATCTGTGCCTAATTTTCAGTTAGTAATACCAAGAAACTTTGTTTTTGGCTGTTGTTGTGGTTTTTCTTTTGCAAAATGGGAAGAAGTAAAAAGGATAAATTGAGAAACATTCTCAAAATTTGGCATCTATATAGCACACAAAAAAAGAGAGTTTGGAGTTGAGATTGGTTACTTCGTCGTGATAGTCAACTTTTAGGAGCATGTTCCTTTGTTAGTAATGAGCTCTTGCACGAAGATCCCAATTCGTATTTAAATTGGCTGAGAATGAATAATGTTTTATTTGAAAAATTACATAGTTTGATTGAATTTCAAATAAAAAGACAAGACACTCATTTTCGTCAAAATATTCCATCAAGATCGCGTTTAATGGTCACTTTGCGTTTTTTTGGCTACAGGTGAATCCTATAAAAGCTTGTCGTACAGCACAAGAATTTCTGCAAATAGCATCCAAAGATTTGTTCCAGAAGTACTGAATGCAATTTATAATAAACTACAAGAAAAATACTTAACTGTAAGTATAAACATATTGTTTGAATTCCACAATAAATTATGAACAATTTATTTATTTTCTACACCTCAAGAATGGGATGAAATTTCAAGGGATTTCTATAATACATGGAATATTCCAAATGTAATAGAGGCAATTGATGGTAAACATGTTACTTTTAGAGCTCCTAGAAGTGCCGGTTTGCATTATTATAATTATAAGGGAACCAACAGCATAATATTATTAGGGATTGTAGATGCTAATTGTAAGTTCATTTATATAGATGTAAGAACAAATGATTGTGTTAGTGATGGATGGAGGTAACTTTCTTTCTGTGTTTTTATACTTGCTACAGTTATTTAATTGATAGTAGTATATGATGAATGTGATTTCGCCCTCGCGTTAGATAGACATTCACTAAATCTACCAAATGAGAAACCACTTCCAGGGAGCACCAATCCAATTCCGTATGTTCTTCTAGCTGATGCCGCTTTTCCTTTGAAAGAAAATATAATGAAACCGTTTCCATTTCGAAATATGTCAAAGGAAAAACGCATTTATAATTACAGGTTGAGCCGGAGTAGAAGAGTCGTGGAAAATGCATTTGGGATACTTGCAAATAGGTTTCGATTATTTCTCAGCACAATCAATCTAAGTCGGGATAAGGTAGTTTTAGCAACCCAAGCAGCTTGCAGCCTACATAATTTCATTATAATGGAAAATCAAGAAATCATTGTTAATGAAGTGGACAAAGAAAACACAAATGGGCAAGTAGCTAGTGGTACATGGAAAAACAGGACAAAAACTTCCAGATGTTATTTTGAAAATAGGTCGTGCTAATAATAGAGCACTCCAAATTTGTAACGAATTTAAACATTATTTTAATAATTATGGCACAGTGTCTTGGCAAGATGAAATGATATAAATATCTTGTGTTAATTACTGAAATAATGTACATATTATAATATATTTTTAACATTCGTAAGGTTTAATTTTCTTCGTCACAATCCCGAATTACTTGTAGTATTGCCCACTTGCATTTCTTGTAATTTTTCTCATTCTTAATTGCTGACAACTCGTGGCCTATAAATTGACAAAAACTGGTAATTTCAGGAGAAAATTGTGGTTGGTCGTTGGCAATATTATTAATTGCAGCAACAACTGCATCTTCTACTGAATTTTTCTTTTGTTTCCGTTTCCTGGAATTTGGAACTACTTCCGTATTGCTTCCTGATGAAGTAACATCCATTGATGTACAACTGGAACGCGGGGATGGGACATTATTCCAGTCACCATCAAGTTCATATACCTATACGGTTACAAATATAAAGATAATTTGTATTACAAATGTAAATATGTACTTGTACATCAGCATCGGAAACTTGTACTTCTTTTTCTTCTACATGGACCTTTTCCATAATTTGGGTCAGATTTGATTCTCCCTTATCTTTTTTGCAGTACGGAAGTAAAAACAGAAGCTCATCATACAACCACCACGTAGGTTTAATAATATCCTCTGCCCCGCTCTTGATAATGGTGTTTTTTTATTATTACGAACAACCTCCAAAAATTGGGTCCTTAACTTGTTTAATTTTTTTTAAATTTTATCTGAAGTAAATGTTTTCTTATATTGCATTTCTAATTGTACCTTGATTTCTTGCAGTGCATTCACACGCAAAACTTTATTGTGGTAGTTTGGGGAATTATTCTTAAACAGAAAAAATAAGGTAAAAACATTCAGGAAGATTAAGACAGTCTATTACTTACTTTGTACAAAACTGGTTGGAGTAAAAATTAATTAAAGTTTTTGTTATGTCAGCATTCCATTTTTTCGAAGCCATGGTCACAAAATATAGGTTTGAGGTTAGTTGATTCAAATTAATTTTTAGTAAAAAATAATTTTGGCACAACTGCGCAGGAATAGTTTAGAACTTGAACGGAAAACTTGGGCAGCTTCTAGTTTAGAAAAAAATTTGTTATTGGTAAACTTGTGTAATATAAATATACAATATGTCCCCCCTAAGTTGAATCATAGGAAAAACTTTTATTATTAATTTTAGGAAAAAAAAGTTATTCTCTATAAAAAAAGTTGTGCATGTTCTAAAATCTAAAAATACAGTCATCAAATATCAAAATTTTTCAGTCGTATACAAGGTTTGTCAAAAATAAATTACTGAAAGTAAAGCACCTTTTAAATTTAACAATATTGGAAAATGTTATTAAAAAGTTAAGCAGAATTAAAAACTACGTTTAAATATGCAATTTCAAGTATTTACATTGATAACCTTTATTATATTTATTGAACATTTTTTGAAAAATAAAATTCAACACCCTGTAGAAATAAAATGACTCACAGCATCGTAAAAGTATATTATAATATTTTAGTCAAATTATAATAAATAATAATAAATAATCACAAGAGATAAATGTTCATTCAAAATAGAAATATTAATAAAAAAACAAAATAA